>CAJQUW010013720.1:0-82297 GCA_907163375.1 Prostheceraeus crozeri | reverse complement strand
TAATACCAGAGCGTTTACAAACGATGCGGGTGAAGAATCTCTGAACACGCTCAAATGAAAATGGGCCACCAGAGGCGTGCCACACAGTAAGGCTGATAAGCTACCCATATGCTTACATAGCTGCCCCAGTAGACATGTTGCTTTCCATCATTGCTATTTGATCTTTAATTAAATATGGAAAATCTGATTCAATTAGGCCAATGTTGTGATTCCTGGCAAAGTTATTTCACTTCATTATTTCAGGAAGCTCATCGTCTCCTTCAACTTTAGTCCATGCTTAATGAGAGTTTTCAGAGATAGCACTATCTTTGCGAACTACGACCATCTGCGAATCCTCGCCATCTATTTTAATAATTTAACTTGAACTTTGAATGCGGTACATGTGCTAAAAATTACTAGATCACACAATGATTAGCAGATACGTCCATAGAGTGATACGTCAGATTTCAACTGCATAAAGCGTAAGGAAAACAATGTATCGGCATTGTTATAACGTCAGCAAACGTGACTACACACCGACATCCGTTACAATTGTGAGTCTTACAAACTCCTATTGATAACTAGCTGACTCTAAACGATGGCGTCTACTGCCTTCGTGGATGAGAAATCAACATGGAGAGTCCCTATTGGTAAGAAGTGATATCAAATTTAAAAAATATTTAATCAAGCCGAAACAAAGATACCGTAATTACTTTCAGGCTTATCATTTGAGTTTCAAGAATCTATTAAAAGTCTATCGCGTACGTACAAGGTTAGACCATAGACATTGGGGTGACTTTGGGAATCATGCACAAGCTTCCAAAAAAATTTGGTCACGAGAGCAAAGAATAATCCCAAGTTTTAAAAGTTTCTTCTAGTTGATTCTCCATGAATTACAAATATACATCAGTTAATGATAAAAAACCAAAATCAATGCATTTTTAATAATTGACATCAATCAAGCTCATGAATCATATTCAAACCAGTGATTAAATGCAATCACTGTATTATACATTACAAAGGAGATGTATTGAAAACAGGGGATCATCATAATTATTTACATTTAAATTCTTCAGCACCTGATTTTTAATGATCATTTGTTACACACAATATAAGGTAAAATCATGACATGAATTTTCGTTTTATAGGGTATAACGAGTGGTCATTGTATATATTATGTAAAAGTCAACCGCAAAAATACAGCCCTATCAGTAAAGGAATGACGCTCTTCCACCTGGTTCAATTTTTATAAACTAAAGACGACACCAGGGATGCGAAGTCGGAGTCCTATCATTTTTGCTGAAGTCGGAGTCCTATCAAATGATGGGACTCCGGACTCCGGCGTGCAACTAGACGCGAAATATAATACACACATTTATCATCGTGGATAGCTGTCACTGTCTTGATGTCAACTTTATCCGTCAAACAAAAGTACAGAAACACTGCTGCATGCAAAGCTTGCAACAGTTGAGGGAATGAATAGGGTTTACAATCCCGGGATCTCGGGATCTCGACCCTATTTCCGAGATTAGAAATCCCGGGATTACGTCTTCGAGATCTCGAGCTATTTCGAGATATTTGAAAGATTGGCCCTGAGTTCCTTCTAAGTGACATAGTTAAGAGAGTCAATGGCTTTTTTGAAAATGCATCTAAATTTTTTATGTTCCAAGTTTGATAAATTGCCAATGTGCTGTATTTGCCGAGCCAGCTGGTTAAGCCTCGTTCGCACGATGACACTAGTGCCGTGACATTAGTGCCGAGGAGCAGCGCGAAATCTGGGCTAAATCAATGCCGTGACACAAACCGCTCAGACGCTTAATAAAGAGTGTTGTGACACTGCTACTAGTATTGCTTCTGTAAACTGAAAATAGTTCGTAAATTAATAGCTGAAAGACAAATCACAACGATTTAAAATAACGACTAAAGGCTCGTTCAGACAGAGCTAGGTTTGCGGTTTGCGGTCTTTGAGGGAAAGACCGTCGAAGAAACCGTCATTCAACCCAGTGAGTCTCCCGAATTCGCTCTATTGACAGGTCACCGGACTGCTACTGCAGCTGCGCTGTGTTGGTTTTCACACATCGACAACGAATTGTGTCTCGGTGACTAATTGACGGTGAAAGACAATTTGAAAAAAATCATTGGTTATCGACAAAATGACATTGCAGTTGTATTCATCTTTGTTGTGATGAAGACAACGTTTCGTTCATCAAAATCGACCCAGTGGTTTAGAAGTTATATCAAAAAATGCATTTGTTCTCTAAGTGAATGTATGCTCAACTGATAAATGAGTACCGTTGGCAGAAAGTCTTCGAAACACAAAATTGGCGATAGCTCAGCTAATATTACATCAAATTTAACAAAATAGACTTCATTTTACTTGTCACTTCATGATTGTGAAGATGGTGTTTGTTTAGTTCACGCTGAAAGATATACATTTTACAAGCACGTATCGTCTTTTGAAATATTTCTTGAAGTTTAATGATTAAAAACATATACAGTATATATAAATCTCGATCGAGATCCCGGGATCCCGGGATTGCGATTAGCCAGTCTCGAAAATCCCGGGATTGAGAAAACGGCTCGAGATTGTAAACCCTAGGAATGAACCGTGAAAATGAGAAAAGGATTGTCGTTTCACTCGGTGATACAGCAGAGAAGACAAGCCCTCCTAGCCTCGATGACACCTGCGCACCAAAGGTCACATCAGAGACAAAAATGAAATGAAATACTGTTTGTTTAAGAATACTACCCTCACGTTAATCATGTGTGATGTCTCCTCCAAAGTGCATATTAAAATCGAAAGTGTACTCATATTTTTTGAAAAAGGGGGATTTTCCTGCTTGGTAGTGTTGTAATTTCTGCCCGACCAATATCAAAACCTGTCGCTTTTACAGCCGTGACTTAACTGAATTTATTAGCAACCAAAACAACTCAAAATTCAAAGTCACTCATTACCAGTATATAGAAATCAAAGAAATATACTATATTAAATAAATAGAAAGGAATGTCACTGCTGGCATAGTCCGTTATTCATAGCCCGCTCCCAGATCTTCTTCCAACTTGCTTCCATACTGTAGAGATCGTCCTTTGCTTATAATTCAGAATTGCGACAGGTAGAGACTGGAGAAGAACCGTGTGAAGCACACATCAACAATATGGGAGGAGGCGAGTCGCATGCATCCAACTTAAGGCGAAACTTGATAAACTTCCATCGAAGATGATTGATAATTGATACAACAGTGATCACTAAGGATAGGTTCAGGTAAGCCTATAATGATCTATGATGTAGGTTAGCAGTTTTTTTCAAAAAACTAGGCTATATATACTGCCACCCAGAGTAGGAGTCGGAGTCCTATCAACCCTCGCAGTCGGAGTCCTATCAAAATGATAGGATACCGTTAGACCTCATTCGGTCTACCGGTAATCTGGTTAATCACGAGTTCTCGATGAGACGCATTGGAACTGATTTTCATCCATTTCTACCCACATTGAACTTCAATCAGATAATTAGACAGTTGTTCGGACTGTGATAGGATCTTTTGTATGCGCATGGAAAAGATTAAGCTGCAGTACACAGTAGGCCTGACTTATTTAGGAAATGAAATAATTTAACGATTAAAAGGGTGGAGAATGCAACATTCTTACAAAATTCATTTAGGATGGAATAAGCGATTTGGAAGCAGGGTTTGAAACTACACACGTAAGTAAATACTTGCATATATATTAGCGCTTAATCAGCATCAACGTGCCCTCACTGCCGAGTGCCGTCAAGCCAACTATGAAAACTTCGTAGTACGCACGCATTGCGAGGAAGAAACCTCAGCTGCAATCAGAATCCTCAAATAAAAGGATCCGAATATTCAGCAATAGACTTTCTTTCTAAACTCATTAATGGATTTTCAAATTATTGTGTCTTTGAATTTCATTACCCATAAGCGGAATAACAAGTAGAGAATTGGTAAATTTTCTTCATGAGTTTTAGCAGTTATTCTGAGCATCTCGATTGCTTTATCATAGCCAACTATCATAATTTTGTATATTAAACAGTCTGCAGTTACGTCAACGGCTTTGAATAGAGATTTGACGATAAAGCTTCAAGAAAACGTTCGCAACATTTACGTCACATTAATTGTTATATTTTCCATGCTCTTGCATATTGTATTTTTAGACAAAAATTTATAGAATAAAATTCGTCAATTGTCTGCATCAGCAGGTAGACCAGCCGGTCTTCGAAATTGATGTCTGGAGCCGTCCGGCGACAGGTTCCAACCCTGGAATGCAGGATCACAGTCCTATTGGAGGCATGTTCAATAAAGCTTCTGAAAAATCAGAATGCAATTATACAAAATTAAAGTAAATATTTTTTCTGGTAGGCTTTCTTAACTCCTACAAATACTTGGTATCTTGGTTTGCTCACCATTATTGTCCCATATCATACCATATATCATCGAAATTCACATTCGCATTATTTGGAAATTAGCTTTTAACATTGATTTCACCATAACAATAGTCTATCTGAAAATCAAATTAAATGAGATTAAGAAATCAATTTTCGAGAATTTGCATTTCGTATGAATGCAGCACCAAGCTAATATTTTTTCAAGAGCCACACTAGATAGCAGATAAACTATTGTTGATATGAATAACTCGGCTGCTAAATATTATGGGGGGACGAAAAGTTTTGTGATCGGGGCATTTGCCTGGGAGACAAACACAAAGAAACCTGAAAATGCTATTTCTCGGCAAATTGGTGCGCATATAATCGCAATTAAGGATAATATATTGGTAAGTGGCTTCCAAATTCGTCTAAATAGGCTCTTGCGAGGATATGAGCATGCATATGAATCACAAGTCCTTTCGTGTAAGATATATAATCTAAGTGATATGTCCATGTACAATACCTGAATATCTTCAAATAAAGTATGCTGCGACATTTCATGTACCGGCACTATGTATGAAGAGGAACAACATAGCGTGTATAATTTTTGATTTCTTGGGAGGTGTGACGACAAACCTGTAGCAGAATATGTGACAATAAGTGAGCCCTCAATTATAAGAAATGGCTTGTTATTGAGATTTAAACTATTGTACAGAATGCTTCAGGATTAGCATCAGATGAGAGACAGTCATGCCAGTTTCTCAACCCTCAAAAAATTGAAACCGGCTTCAAAACCCAAGTTTTACAACCTTGGATTAGAGTCATTGGTTCTTTACCTAAGTTTATGGAAAATCTTGGTGATCCAGCCAACCCAGGTCTTTCCCCAACCTTGGTACGTGTGCATGACATTAGACCATTAAAACGATTTATTAATGCACGCATCTGTGTTTCGAAACTCAAGCTCTCAGTGATTTTTCTCATCATGCATGTGGTGTCCAACAGTGTGTCAATTGTGTAAGCAAAACGTGGGAACTGTCAATCAATTCATCACAAGTGAATTTTTCATCTCAGATTTGTGATAATGTTGATGTGAATGACGATCATGTTTATAATCATGTGTTCCGTATTGCATAGATTGCAGACAAAGTTGGAAATAAGATTCCAAACTAAATCACTATACATCACACACATAACACTGACAGTATAGGTTGTGATTAAAGATGCACAACAATCGTGATCTGCGAAAGATAAGTGATGACATGTGAGAATTTGAGGTGGCAGCGTACTATACACAATACTGATGGTGCTGGATATTTTATTACGCTGTTATATATAGCTCCCGAACTTCATATTTGGATTTATTGATAGGTTGCGGTCGATCGAGGACACCAAGTCGAAAGCGAGGTAAATATAACCCAGTTAAATGCCAAGGGAACAAAACAACTTTCTAACTAGTTTCGCACTGTAAACCACTTACCACCAAACACATACAATGGATAGAATATATTTTGGTATACTATTTTTTATCAGTAAATCACAAGAATAGTTGGTTACATCGCTGCATACCAAACACATACGAATATATACGAAGGGAAGTCTATTCGCATGCGAAACACATTAAATCTTGGTAATCAAACAAGAATCTCGTGTCAATTGCTAATTTCAAATTCTATGAGAATTTGTCATTAATTAGTGTGAATTTTCGTATCCAGTGATTGACGGTGTACACTTATGCTACTCTGGCTCGCTCTGGCTTGCCTTCGTCCCATTCCAATCCCAATCCCTATCCTGCAGGATTTTTTTCAAAATGCACGATTATTTCCCATAATTATTCCCATAGACCAAATACTTCTTTAATATGCTTATCTGACACGAAACCACTCGATTAGGTGACATTCTATTCAACTGTAGCCTCACCGTGTACATGAATGATAATTCAAATTCAAGTCTTATGTTCTCCAAGGGAACGTACTACCCTTGTATAGCTATTTATGTAATTAGATTGCTGAAATCAAAGGACTGTACAGATAGATGTACAATCCATGATATCAGACTTGCATACCCTGCAAACTTGCATTTAGAATGGATAATAAAAGCCTGCTTATCAAAGGGCATAATATACCCTTTTATTGGTACATTGTCTCAACTAATTAGGCCCAAATAAGTTGTGCTTAAATAGTGAAAAGCACCATTAGTTCATGAAGCCTAATATCAACATCAAAGACCCACTACAGATACGTCCCTGCATGAAATATTAGGCCTACTTTACCAACAGATGCGAGTGGATAACCAACTTGCATCTACTACTGTTCGTGCGATAACGGTACCTTGTCAACCTGAATGGAAACAGGTCCATACAGCTGACCTAATTACATGCATTCAAGTTTGAAAGTAGACTAGAGCATGCAGGGGTTACATATACATAAATGTCATACTTTCCTTGTATCTCACACGTGCATTAAAGAACACGCCACGCAGTCTCACTCTTAATCAAACTGAGAAATTTGCGATCGCTTATTTAACATTTAGTTACATATTCTACATATTATATTACTTGCAAGCGTCAAGCATGCATTGCACTGCTTTTGTTACTCAATTCAATTTAAGATTTAAAGTCTCTGTTGCAGTAACGCACTAGTTAAGATAAAAAAATGTGAACGTCCACTTAGCAATCATGCCATGCCACAGTTTTATTTAGAAATGAAAACTCATTAGTATCATATCTTGCATAATATTTCGACAAATTTTGTATAACATCTATGAAAGTACACAGCACAGCTACGAAAATAAAATACACTTCTACACTGGAGTATCACATTTTATGGGGATTCCCATAATTGAAATTGCTATTCCTATCCTATATGGGAAACATATAATAATAAATATAATATATATAATATATAGATCTCAACAGATGTAACCACCACGAGACATGTTTCGGCCTGTTGGGCCTCATCAGTCGTAGGTAGGTTTGAACCAGCGACATTGGAGCTAGAGGACGTGCAAGCATGCCCTCTAACCACAAGGCCACCGGACCATCTGTTGAGAGCGTGAATTAGCCAGGAAGGCACTGCTTTAACGCAGACACGTGGAGGGCGGACTGCATTCTGCAATCACTTAATACCGCATGTCTGTTGAGCTTTGATAAATTTATCATTTCCCAGGTTACTCTTCTTAACATGTAGTATGCAATATGCAATACATTGTATATAGCTATAATATATTACTTAATGTATTCCTTCAGTATAATAAATGGCATTTTTTTATCTTTCAGTGACTGCCATTTGCAGCGTTTTGGTAGTAGGTTACCTAAAAGGATTTGGAATCATAATGATCGCGTACAATGAGAATCTGGATTTCCCGAATCTATACGCAATTGTAGCAATAGGAATTAATGTTGGATGTGTTGGTATCCTGGGTAAGTTTTGATCCAATCCGTTCATAAAACTGAGTTATTTTTGATATACAAAAAATGCTTGGCTATTGCGAACAACTGAAGTGGTTTTTTAGCATTACGGAATGTGTTTTTCATCATTCAAATGTTAAATTGCTGCTCGCTTGTATGGTGTAGAATGTTCTCAAAAGCAGATGCTGAATTTGAACCGAACCGCTGTCACACACATAATTTCATTTTGATATCCCAGGAACAGTGATGGAAAAGCACCGTTCATCTATTTTTGAATTGCCGTCCGTTTGTAATTGTTCCACATACCTTCCATGTGGTTGGTTGTTTTTGGGAATTCTTTTCTCTAAGGGATCTTGTCGTTCTGCTGCTCTGAGCAGATGCTTTGAAATTATATAGTTAATAATAATAATATGATATATTTCGAAATGACAGACGCATGACGATCACAAATTTTCAAAGGAGAAGATAAGAAGTCAATAAGAAGTCACGTCACAATGAATCATTCAATGGATGAAGTTCTTTCCGCTGGTTGCATTGGTGGTCGTTCTCCGAAGTCGATGCAGCCTAAGTCTGAGGTTCCTGCGATGTATTGTTTCCGGTGGTAGAAGTCGATGAAGCACGTGTCCCGGTGCAGCGTCATTTTGTTAAACAGTCTTGTCTCACTTTTCTCAACTATTACACTTGTGTTCGCCGTCTTCTGTAGCCGTACCTCACTCGTCGCTTCAGGCAACGTTGGGCAAAAAACGTGGGGTCAAACCCCAACCCAAACACAAGTTTAAATAAATGAATAAAATCAAGTAAACGAAGTGCATTCTTTGTATTTTGTGCTGACATAAGGATTCTTCTATGGGTCAAAATTCCTATTGGGCCCATTAGAAATGTGGTATTAGTGGGAAACGATCTATTATTGCAATAATTGTAATTAGTAGCCCACGTACATATATTACGTCACACAGTTTTCTTTTAATTTAACCTACACTGATATACTGACTAATTGAAGATCTTTGATTTAATCATGATTGAGTTACAAATAGGTCATAGCAAAGCAATTGTTTTCATTTTATCATTCAGAAATATTAAGAAACTTGATAAATATTATGACTGCGCAGTAAGTGCATGGCTAAATATATTTAGCTGCGAAATCGGAATGAATTTATTTTTAAATCACCACAAAAAATGACCTTGGTATTAATGTCTTTCTCAAGGAAATTGTCGAAAGTGTATAGGATTGAGTTGCAAATGCAATCGTGTGTAGATGCTGATAAATTCGGTGGAATGTATAAACACCAAATGATCAATCTGATAGAAGGCAAAGCAACTGCAACCTGTTCAATGAACCCCAGATTGGGTAGCGAAACTGGACGGGGTTAAATTCCTTCGAAAGCCAAAGACAAACTCCACCACCTAGGCGATTTACTCGATCATTGCTGAACAATAAAAAGTTGTCTATCAAAAAAGAATAATCCGAAATCTCATCAGTGAGCCATGTTTCAGTGATCGCAATATAGTCAGGTTGAAAATTGGACACCAGGGCACGAAGTTCACCCAATTTATTCCTTAAAGATCGAACATTCGTTAGGAAAACAGATGGATATATCAATGATGGTATAATCAGTCTCGAAAATGCTTCAACGTATCCCTTGGAGCAACTTTTCCCTCGTGGATCACATCTTCACCAAGAGTCCCTCTGTCTTTTAGCTATTTCCTTCTGCTGACACTTTGTTCTGTGATTACTTAGATGAACACCCTTGACTTTAGTGTGATTCTTCAACACCCTAGATTTTCTCAAGATAGCTTACCTCACGATACGATCATGAATAGTAACTTTCAAAGCTTTCGGTTTGCCGTCGGAAGATCTACCAAATCTATGAAAATCACTCAATTCAACATCATAGAAGTCAAGAACATTCAGTATTTCCTTCACCATCTTTTTGTCACGTTCAAGTCTTTCCCAACTGTACCGTTATCTTCAGGTAAGCCAAAGAAGATAACATTGTTTCTTCGAGCCCCCCCCCCACTTCCGAGATCAGATCATCCGGTAGAGAAGCCAGTTGGGATATTGAAGCCTTCAAGCCATGAATTTCATTCTTCTGTTTTTGATTCACAGCATACACACTTTTGTCTATCTTTTGTTCCATGGTGATTATGCGGGTGTTAAGTAATTCAATCTGCATATTCAGTTGTTGAAAATAAGGTTTCAGTGAGGACATTATTTCTTGCTTGATTGAATCAAAGTATTCCTCCATATCTTTCAGAGAGGCAAATTTGACGTCATCGTCATTCCTAGAACAAGTTCTCTTCCGTCTTGTCATATCGGCAAAATAAGAAGAGCTCTTAACCAAAAATTGCCACACATAGTGCATACATTTCTTCCTACTATACAAAATCGTTGTGGTGCTCGGTTTAGCAGGGACATGGTATTAGTCCCATCGATAATTGATTACACACCACAATTTTCCTACTTGACTACCCGCTCCATGCCCACGAAATATCAGTTTCATTGATTGAATATGCATAAAATAAATAACGAGTTAACTAAAAGTTATAACAGATATAATACCTACGGCAATTTTTTAAGACCTAAAATTGAAAAAAATATGACAAAAAAAGCTTAAAATATAACTAAATATGACCTAAAAAGCATAAAATATAACAAAGTGTCACCCAAAAAACTCAAAATGTGACGAACATATGACCTAAAAACTTAAATTGGAATTTAGTAAGATTTAAAAATTTTAAACTATAGCAAAAATTATGTTTTCATTTTCAAGGAACAAGTTAAAAAGTTCAATTTACAACAAATAAAACGATATGTTTCAAATTTTTAACACAGTATGACCATTTGCAGCTTGCTGTACAAAACAGTGAAGTTATTTATTGCATTTGATGTTAAAAAAGGTCTGTCTTTGCATAGCATTTTCTTCAACATGGATAACACTCTAGCGAAGCAGTGGTTGGCTGGCAGGGAAAGACAGACGACAGACGAGCCAATCCTGGCGCCACCGGTAACATTCATACGTAGGCAACGCATGCATTGGAACTGTCCTCAGACTGCATCGCGCTGCTGAGAATATATTGCGTCAATCTGCAAGCATCGGTCATTTTCTATCCCTTCTTCCCGGCAACTCTAACAGTCCAAAACTACAGAAAAATGACCAAAATATGACTAAATATTATCAGACACAGAAAATATGACAATATTACCTTATCCTAAAAATATGACGCGTCGTAAAAATATTGCCCTAGTAATGACTAAAGTAAAAGTTAAATAACAGTGAAGTTAAACTGGCTTAACTGAGTGATAAAAGGACGCTTTTCAATCAAAGAAGTATGTTGATTGGTGATCAATTTGCTCATTACTTAAAACAATAAAAGCCGGCCTGTGTCAACCTGAAATACACGCCAGACCAGCGGCCGAGGCCGGCGTCCGGTTTCCAACTTTGGTTTGAATATTCTAAAAGGACTTTTACTGAATAAATACTGCGATTCAAAGTTCATGACTCATAGATGTCATTCAGACGTTGTTCAAGCACAGCGATTCTTTTGCTTTCTGGAATTGAATCCATGCCAAAAAGAGGTGCAGAAAAAAACTCCATTGGACAAAGCTTCCAGGGCTCGTAAGCTCACAAAACTTGCTGGCCTAAAGGACTGGGGAATGACTTTTCTTTCAATGTGTCAATTGTACAGGAAATCCTGGACTGTGAGCTGTGAACAGCATGCTCTAATCCCTTCCATGAATATTGATTGATTTTCAGCAGTAACAATGCATTCTCGATAAAATGGTTCGGAACATGCCTAAAAATTGAATTCTGGTGAATAAAAAATAGCAACAAGCAAATAACATCTTCGATTTTCTGATTCCTTGTGTGCACTTCATCGCAATTCACTTATTCCGTGATGGTGCTGCAGCAATCGATGCCAAATTAAGCATTGTTTTGTAATTCACTTCCTACACACTTATCATTAAGTTTTCAAATTGACTTTGATAGTATTATAGGGAATGGCAGCCTAATAGAACCTTCCAGATATTATAATTTCCTTTTCTCTCAATCAACCAATACTACTGAATATACAAGTTATCAGAAATCAGACAATAAGACGTAAACCACTACTCTAAGTCCGTTATTATCTGTCTAACAAAACTTCATTCTGCATTGCAAATAAAAAACAAATCATGTTGCACTTAGGATATGTGGATATTGAAATGGAAATAAGACACTGTCTCAGTAAGAGTGAAATTAAACCAGAACCCAAGTTAGAGCACATGCATAGACACAAATCAATCAAACAATGAGTTGAACGGTTTGCTTGTCGGAACTGAAAGATGCCCATCAAAGAACTATGATTTTGGGCGTCGCTAAATGTTTTGAATGCGTTTCAATTTGCGGGCATCACTTTCTCGATACATTTTGCAATCTCTTCATTTTTAGCTCCTGTCGCCAAACGCCTCTGTCAAGCATTTACTGCTCGTCTGATGTTGTTCGTTAGTGGACTTCTGGTGTCTTCAGCAATGGTCATTTCATCGTTCATGCCATATCCAGCGGTATTCGTTACTCTCATGGGAATCGTCACAGGTATTCTCGGCATTTAGGGCAATTAAAGTGACCAGTCACAAAATAAGATTATTGAGTATAGATGCAACATGTATCAGATACGCTAAAGTAATAAAAATTTAGCATGATAAAAAAGTTGCACGTGTATTACAAGGCGTGATGATGATTCCTGATATTGGAAGATCTGATAGTTATTCAGGTATCCTCCCACCTTTCAACTGAAATTGAAGCTGTATTATTAATTATTATTTTACTCATTGACATAAATAATGAAACCAACTGTCATTGACTTGAATTAAGTTTCTTTCATTTATTTCTGCGGTTTGAGGTAGCATCTCTCTATCTATGCATCACCATTCAACTCATTATCACAAGAGATAATGATATGATGACAGCTATGTTTTGAGGGCGTCAATGGCAAATTAGAGGGCCGCGTTAGCGGCCCGACAATTTGCCATTGACAGCCCGAAAAATGTAGATGTCATAATCATTGTATGCCATGTTGCGAAATATTTCTATGGTTTCATTTCCAGGCCATGAATTTTCCGGGCCGTTAATGAATTTCTGGGCATTATCAAAGATATCAGTCTTATATACATGGTATACAATGGAGTGATATAGGACAATCAAAGTTCAAAATTTGATATCGATATGATAGCCACAATTACATGTGAAACATGACCCTTAAATTTGTCAACTGTGTAGCGCAAGGTGTCCAGATTATTTTCTAACAAATCCCAGACGCCTTAGAAAGCTAGTAGATACTCATTTTATATTCATATTGCTTTACGAGTACTGACTGTTGTCAACACAAACAACGAATTATAGAACATATTTCTGGCTATGCCATGAGTGACAGCGTCAAACCCATATAGTGGCAATCACGGAATTTTTGCTTCCATTCACTTGTTATTTTTTGCAGCGTCTTTGTATTATCACTATGCCAGTACTTTTTCCTTTCATTTGTAATCTGAGTTTCATTTCACGCTCATTTTGATTCCTTACCTACATGATTCTGGTGCGTGCTTGATTTTAAAATCAAAATGACTTCTTACTCATTGCTTTTGCCATTTTGACCATTACTTATTGCTCTTCATGATTCTGCTACTGTAGTCGTTAATTAAGCATGGTGAAGGGTTTGATCCAAGTTTTGAACTTCTTCATATGCTTGTTTTTCAATAGTTCCTTTTGCAGTTAATCCAAAATTTTGTAAAGAGACAATTTGTTATATTTCCTTACTTTCAAATCATGAACGGATGATAGGTTTGTGATATTTACAAGAAGCATGAGACAATAAGATTAATGTAAAGATATAACTAAAAGGCATAGTACTAAATAAAGGGATAGTACAGCTACTAATAATAATTCTTGTTGGGTTCAAAGCATTGAAAAAGCAAAAAAGTTGACAAATCGCGCGAGAAAATATCGCGCCCACCCCTGCGCTACTCCCTCATTGCTTTTCCGTGCTTACAATTATGAATTCTTACTTCGAATATATTGAAATTGCATAACTGCATGCACACATGTATGTGTGATTTTTTAATTTTCCAAAAGCTTGCTGTGATCATCAATTGCATGTATTTTGTACTTGTATTGTTGTTCCCTCAAATAGCAATTGCGTTTTGATCCTCTTCAGGGTGTTCCTTTTGATTTTATATTGCTTGTTTTTATCGACTGAGAGATTAAGTGTGTTTGCGACTTCATGCGTTTTTCCGACTACATGTGTAAAATTGTCCTTACGTAGAGATCTTTAGATATGCATATATTGTGCACATTTCGACATCTGTCCATCTATTCCTATGTCAAGGATCACAGTGGTTATAGAAATAAAATTGCAATAACATGCTGTAGCTGGAACTAATCTATTTCATCTACTGGTTTATTCTGTAAGCTGGCATCATGTGTAAAAATCGACTATTATTCATTAATGACTCATATTCACTCAATAGAATAAACGCATATCACCATCGTATGTCATTTTGTATTTTTGCAGGCCTTGGATTTGCAAGTACCTACACGGACCCATTATTCATTAATGTTGTCTGCTTTCGAAAGTACCGATCTTCTGCCACTGGTATGGCTTTCGCTGGAGCAAGTCTTGGACAAATTATTATGCCATTATGCTTTGATGCGTTGGTTGAGGAGTATACCGGATCAGGGAGCTTACTAATTTTGGGAGCAATATATAGCAACATTTGTGTTCTTGGAATGCTTTTACCATCACGTGTCATTGATAGGAATACAGATAAGGTGGTCTTCAAACATGGAGAAAAGCTATGCCACTTATCAGAAGATAGAGAAAAAGATTCAGAGGGTCTTGAAGAGACAGTGAAACACACGTCCAGAACAGTCAGAACATGGCGTGGCTCGTCCCTGTTTCTCATCTTTATAAGTTTAGCAAATTTTGCATACACGAATCAATATCTAGCTTTTCCTTATTTTCTCCGTGAACAGGGACTGAGCCGACGCATGATAAGTCACCTGATATCCGCACAGGGTGTTATTGATCTCATATGCCGAATAACTACAGGGTTTGTTGCTGATAAAATTTATCAACACTATCGCTACTATTTAGTTGCTTTCTCACTAGCACTTCAAGGAGTGATGGCTATTGTGCTGTCACAAAGACCCGGCTTTATTTGCTACATTCTGTACAGCATCGTTTACAGTATCACTGGAGCCATATACATGTCTCTATGGAGCGTCATTCTTGTTGATATGGTGACAGTAGAATGGTTCCCTTCTTTATTTGCTCGCTGCCTGATGGTAATGGGCTCAATCAATTTTCTGCTGACGTTTTCTATGGGTAAGTTAAATAGCTTTTATCCATGCATTCTTTGATGATTCACATCGGCCGGGTAGAGTCAAATTGAAGAAGAAAATATGAATATACATGTATGTGTAATTCGCCTCAGAGTAATCTGAAACCTGTCTCTAAAAGGCGACCGCCGAAGTAAGTATCCATAACTTTTTTGCGCGCGTTTCATTGTAACATTTGCAACTTTGGATTTAACGATCGTGAAACACATTTTCGCTTTCATTTTGACATACTCTCATCTATGCTTCTAATTATTCCATTGATGTAGTTCCATGCAGTGCTGATGAGTAAGGAAAATAATCTCGTGTGCTGAAAACTTTTTAGCAAATGTGTGATTGGGGGCATAATACGACTAAATAATGCAGTGGAGACAAAGTTCGTTTCATTTTATGGATAAACATCCCCATAGCATTTCACACTGCAACTTAACCCATTTAAGGCCGCCTATATAAATATCGGCAAATTTTCTATAAAAATGGTGGCAAGTATTTCAGAATGTTATAATTAGGAATAATGCATAATGACCAATGCACTACAATAACCATTTCTTAGAAATTGGAGCCGTATCGATGGCGTCATATGATTTCAAAATATACAAAAGCATATTTTTTTTAAATGTAGCTTATGAATTGCTCCAACAATTGCTGCCGAAGTGATGAGTCATAGCTTCATCATAAAAGCTCTCCATCACATTTCAGAGGTATTTGTCGAAACTATGAATTAGCAACTTTAATCAAAGGCCTGCTTTATACAGCTTGTCGTTGCTGCTTGCTGTGAAATCGTCATCGTTGAAATGAAAATAAGTTTTTATATTTCGAAATTCCTGTCGAGAAATTGATTCTCTTACTGCGTCGACTACTAAGTCAAGTTAGAGTTGGAGACGCCTCGGTAATTCGCAATGTCCACATCAATAAAGAACACCAAGAAGTGAACGCATTTGAGATTGTTCAGCATTATGTAGGCCTAAGCAATTCAGCATGCGTATCAAGCACCTCATAAAGATTCTTGTCTTGAAATGCATCCAGAGAATGTTTGTCATATTTGTGAAGATGAGAATCACCGATATTTGCCATTTTATTGACTGCATTTTTTGTTTACTGAAATGATCATTCAAATCATCTTTTGTTGCAATCTCACACTGCCCTACGATTTCACTAACCTCTGAGAATTCGTTTGAGACACATACCTCTGAGACACATATACTCATCTTCAACTCATCATCGTCTCATAACTCTGATGAAGCATTTACTTCTGGAGGTTTTGTGGCAACAGTCATATGCCGTCATCGTCGGCATTAGGCCTATTGCATATTTTAGCCCATAGCAAGCAACAGATTGGATATTGTCTTCAGATATCTACATAGAATGATCAGGGATACTCTAGATATGCCTGAGGTTGATATAATCAAGTTCAGCTTTTATCGATATTTTAAACCAGTCTGAGCCATCTCGAGCCGCTGGCGTGCCCTGGTAGGGCGAGAAACACCGTCTACCCTAAATGAAGTTTTGCATAGAAGATTTTCGAGTCGGAGGACATCTTCATATTCTATGCTCAGGCGAACTGACACCCTGCAATGTTTATGATTAAGCTATAAGTGGAAATGCTTGACATTTGATCTCTCTTAGACGTTCGTTCGTACATGGGCCGACAAGTCTAATGTTGAGGAACGTGCTATGGCAATGGCAATGGACTTTGGTTGGTTTTGTGACGGGAATGCCATAGGCTAAAAATAGCAACAAGCATTACACACACTTAGAAGACAATAAGAGTGCAATATTCCAATGCAATTATTCGTTTTCAGCATTCAACAAACACTAGTTTTAAAGAAAATTGACAGCACTCACCACCGTTTACTTCATTTACATTCTTGTTACATTTGACATTTTGTATATCAGATTACGCCAGTGTAACTAAAACGTTACGGTTTCAAAAAATTGACATGCCAGGTCATGAATGAATATTTGATGAAGTATTGATTGCTATTTTCGTTATTTTATGAATAATGGGATCACGCAAATCACATGGATGGTAAATTACATGTGCACGTTCATCCACTGTGCATTCCAGTATAGAAGCAGATTTTATGCCCAGTTTTTGTCTAATTTCGTGATCCAATATAAGCACCAAAAAGTGCTAATTTCTGAATTGGCGATAGTTTGCCTGAAAATATATGATAAATCATGTATGGCAATCAAAATATTGCATCATATGTCGCCAGCTGGAGAAGACAGCTGATTCCGAAAAGTGCTGTAACGAAAACATTAGGATGGCGCCAAATGGGTTAATATCCAATCGTTCGTTTGCTGAAGAATAATCTAAATACCTGCACAGTTGTACACTTTGGTGTGACATGTCCAAGTAAGTACGCAAGGTGTGCACTCTGAGAGGATTAAAGTTGTCGGTGAATAGGCCTAGGGAAATCGATTGGCGGTCACGCTCAGTCACGCTATCTGACAATTCATCTTGCTACAATGTATTAAGTGCACTGTGCACTGTGCAGCAATGAAGCCGCGATGTGATGCAGCTTAACATCGCTATATCTTTGCTTGTAAACTAGCTCCTAACCAGGGCTCGCGGAATACTCTTTTGTAAGAGGGGTTCACAAAGCAAGCCTATTGATTAGTCACACTAAGTCTGTATATGCATAATAGGCCTGCATGCTGGTTATCAGCATGCATTTTGTATGCCAATGTTAACATCCCCCGTAATGCATGATTGGTTTTACTATATATATTCAATTTACAAACGTACGCGGTTGGTCAAAACTCGATTGATGAAGTTTTCTACTGCGGGCCAAATGCGAGCACTTGATGCCTTTTTGTGATCATGGTCATGCGTGTGGACCACGTTCGACCTGTTACTCAATTTTTTGATAAATGACCCGGGCGGGTTCGATTCAATTGGCAAGCATTAGTTCTGTCTGGTTTTAAATTAATCAAGTGGTGATAATTTACCTCATCTAACTTCATGTAATCTAACTTATGATAACAAGGTGTCAGAGCGTAACTGATGATATTCAAAAAGTCCGCGAGTATTGATGTCATAAATGCTCATTAAGCGTGATTGTGATGTCATAATTGCTCATCAAGCGTAATTAGATGGCTCAATTGCATGCGTCACAAAATATATTAAGCTGCATGTTTCTCTTGCAACAGATGATCATTTTCAGATTCGACTGAATCCCAAAAAAGGACGCGTTCGAAGCTGGGTTTCGGAGCCGTGATCCATCTATCACGGTTCCGGCCACAGCTTTGAAACCCTGGTTCGAAGTAGGGATCCCCAGAATGATAGGCTAAGCATGCCATCATGCTTATGTATAGTGTATTTGTCATCAAGCCCCCAACTGATCAAATAGATAACGATAGCATCCATTAAACAACAAGCCTGTATCCCCAAATGGATGCGAATTTAATAGAACATAGATTCAAAGATACGAGTATGTGTGTTTTAAGGGTACTGTGATAAGTAGGTTTATAAGGAAGAGTCTAAATTAATAATACTACCATGGAGTTAGATTATCAATATTCACTTTGATCGGACATTGCATTACCATTGTGCGAAGCAGGGTTGGAACTTTCCGCCGGCCGCAAATTTTGAAGACCGGCCGAACGGTTAATTTGATTAAACCCATGTTCACCTTTGATGACATTCAGTCTAGAATAAATTGCTTAGCCAATCATTACAACATTAACAGCATGCAAATGTAACATAACTTGAGTGTATCTGCACGAATGTTTTGTGATATAAATATTGCCAACTGTTCTTTAAACACCAAAAAATGATTATCGGCAACTTATGCATGTAGTTCAAACCCTACTTTATCTCAAATTAAGTTTCCAGAATCCTATATTCTGGCCTACATGAATTTTGGAAGCATTGCGTGTTCCTCAACATATCTCTTGTAAAATTATTCCAGATCTTGAATAATTTCACTACATGGGATATATAAAACGTGGAGCTTGGAGATAAATGACCGTTGTTCATACTTGTAGCACATTAGGCACGGAACTTTTCTTCCATGTGGCTGAGTTGTTCTTTATCCCACTCTCATCCTCTTTGTACTTAGTGTTTAGCAAGAATACAAAGTGTGCCTATTTTAAAAGACTTAGGTTTGACCCTACCAAGATTTAAACCAAGGTCTCCCGGACCCAGATCGAACACTCTACCACAAGGCCACAAGGCTTAGAGATGCAATGAGTAATGGATTTCAATGAAACCTGTAGGGCCTACTACCCGAGCATTTGATATTAGATCGTGGATAATTGTTTGATAGGTTAACTGCACGCAAGAAATTCTGATTGACGTTGTACAGGTACAACAACACTTCCCCTCGGTCTTGGGACACTCACTGAAAGGAAAAATTGATGACATCTTTGGCGAACTCATTGTTCAGGAATTGTATGCGTCATCTCGCGGTCATCAATGTAAACTCGAAAGATATGAATTTAAACTACAGTGGAGAGAGTTCTCTATTGACGCTGCAAATCACTAGAATCGGATTGTACGAAAACGTCGCAATTTCAATTTCGTCGCGTCCGAAAACGTCGCATGTCCGTTTTCTTCGTAATAGGATTCCGATTTGGTCGCAGTTGATCTATGTTACTTCTATAAAAGTCGTCATAGCCACCCTTTAGCTTCAGTATGGCTTTCTATGTGTTAATTTGATATTTGTCCTCCAGCAAATATCTATGTGAAGCTTGTCGTCAGACATCACAGAAATCCTTGATAATAACTACACGCATAATATTTTGACAGTCACTGACAATAACCGAACGCCTCGGACTGTTTAAAGATATGGGCTTTCGTACGAATCAGACGTCCTGGACTAGTTTTAAGAAATTAGTACTATACAACGTTTGTACTCTTACCCGTTTGATCCAACGAATTCGGATGCGACCTTTTTTCTTCTACGACTTTTTGCGACGAATTCGGAAGTGCGACCAAAACGGATGCGACTAAATCGGAACTGCGACGTTTTGGTATAAATCCACTAGAATTGCCTCACAAGTGAAGAAGTAAATCTCACTTCAGTGAATCACTTTAAATCAAGTTTGCAAGTCGCAGACTAAACATATCCTAACATCAGCACAGTCAGTGATCAAACTGTTCATCTCAGAGCTTTTATAGCTAGATGAAAGCTTTTTTTATTGGAACTTAGAATTTGTTGACCGCTTAAAGCTTTCTTGTGGGGGCGAGTTAAAGATATACGCATGTATTATTATTGTATCAATCTTATAATTATATCAATGACCGCTTGTGTCATTATTTTGATTATCTGTTTGTGTAAGCACTCAATTTGTTTGTATTTGATTGACTTTGAAAATGCAGCTAACATCATCAAGAATTATAAAGTAGGCCAAAGATTCATTAGATCAGTAAATAAGTCATTACGAGCAGGGATTGTCAATAATTGATTGCAATTGAATTGGACAAAGAAATTAATTAATTGAAATTGGAATATATATCAATCAATTAATTGCAATTGTAAACCAATCAATTAATTGAAGTTGGAATCCAAAATTTGAACATTTTCTGTAACTTGATGACATCAACTATTAATTTACTTCGTCCAGGATTTTTTTAACTATGCACGCTACACATGCAATAACCAACCTATGCATGGTCTTAGAAATTTCGTGGGTGTGAAAGTAAGCCATAACACAACAACTAGGCCTACCATTTTTTATGTTTTAATACTGCAATTAGTTAGACCAATCAGACAAACGGATAGTTTTCATGTAATTCTATCTCATAGACGCCTGCATGAGATGCCTCTGGCATATACTTGTAGTTCATACAGGCATTCATGATTCTCTCCATCGTTTTTGTTAGTGACTATTGAGTGGAGAATTTTCGCCTGAATTTAAGGATTGCGTGGTCTCCTCTGGTTGAAACAAACATGAATTTGTGACTACTCATGAATCTTGCCAACCTGAAACGCAAGGCTGAAATGCTTACTATAGTTGTATGATATGGCAGATAGCGGGAGGACCATAATTCAATGCGAATGTAAAACAGATTCAGTGTTCTCCCGATATGTTTAATGCCAAGTAAAATGAATAAAGAATAAAAAATATCGCCAGACGTTTCGGTCCAGACCCTATGTCAATGGCAGAACACTTAATAATTGTAGATTGTGAGAAGTGTAAGACTACATAGGCGAAATTAGTAAGCAATTTTGATTCGAATTGGAAAATGTAGCAATTAATTAATTGAAATTGTATATTTTAACCACTTAATTAACTGAAACTGGTTTATCAACCAATCAATTAATTGGTTCCAATTCATTGAAAATAATTGAGGTCAATTAATTTTAGAAAATCACTGATTACGAGTATTACTGCTCATCGCACAGAACATGATATCAAAGTGCAAATAATTGCATTGTATAATATTGTAATTGGCAACTCTCGCTTATCCGGAGTATCGGATGTCCAACCATTCATGCATTTCACGCGTGTTGTGTGGAAATTGAATAATGTCTAATGACATAAGTTGACCAAATAATGTCTGACGATGAAAGCCTTAACCAACCGGCATAGAGACGCAAGCCATCGTCCCATCCACGGCCGGTTTTGATGACGACAGCCGCCGTCCCGGTCACGGCTGACTTCTCTGAACGCCAATATCAAAAAAATCTGAAGAACAAAGCTGTATATATGAATATCCTATGGTATTTTTGAGAGATGAGCTAGCGGCATTTTTGGAGATCTATCAGCTCTTTTGGCATTCTATCAGCTCAAAAACATCCGCATGGAATAACTATTTTTCCGTTTCATAATGGCAAATCCACTGACAGTGAGGCAAATCGTTGGTGCGGATATCACCTGTACAGGCAAACACGCAAGTCCAACACCATTGATTCAGCGTTAACAGCAAGAACTGCCGCCAACCATGCCAAAGCAGCTAATGAACAGAAATATTCTGAGCTGTCAAGCCAGTACTTCTTCCAACCGATTGCAATGTAAGGAAACGTCGTGCATGTAAAATCGACACAATTTTTATCTTCGAGCTTGGTCGCAGGATGTTTGATGTCACCGCAGATCCGCGTGAACAATTTTAGCTCAGACAGCGAATCAGTCTCACAGTCAATCGCGGAAATGCCTTTAGTTTTTGAATGACTGGTCAGCTGTCTTCTTTGCAGCTCTTTTATTACTTCTACCTTTTTTACTTAAAATTTCTCCTGCTTCTCCGACTTAGCTGTAAGTTTCTCGCCGTTGCTTGTCGTTTTTAATAAATTATCCCTTTAATCGGACACAAATAGACTAGTCCAAACTAAAACATAGTCCAAGACTATTTTTCTTCTCTTACAAGCTGTATTTAGTATTGTTGCTCATATACAGGCATATTAAATTAAGGTTCATGCAGCAAATTCGACACTCCTAGAAAATGTCGGTTATCGTGAGAAAGAAGTACTGTATTTCGTTCTCTTTGTATCTTTGTATAAATAGTTGCCATATATATATTCGTGATTTTGTATACTCGCAGTTCTGAGCAATGTGCAAAACTCTCATTACCTCTATTCTTTCTCCTTTTCTTTTTGCTTCAGGTTATCTCCGTGACCTTGTGAATACCTACTCAGTTGGAATCGTCATAATGGGAATTTGTGCATTTATTTCCTCTTTACTCTTAGTTCCTTCTGTCATGGTCGGTAAAAGATATTTTACAGTTGAAAAATGTGTTCCTGAAGTAGAATTGAGACTCAATGATAGCAAGGAAAATGACTCTGAATCTGAGTCTAAAGGATGAAAATTTGTTATTGATTCATTATACTTTTTCTATGATAATACCGATGAAGTAATATTATCCATCGGGGTCTTTTTGGCTTTCACAAATGATTTCAGTTAGAATGAAATATGTTCTTAATGTTCTTCAGTGGCAGTGCGTCTCACGTTGGTCTTAAGATAAGTTAGCTTTCAATGTTGCTCCAAAAAATACCTGCAAGTTTAAGCACAATAGAATCAAGGTAACATTGAGTTTCGAGCCAGTACTGAGGCAAAAACTGAGCTGAGTTTTGCAATAATGAATGAATAGTCATATTTCATCAATGGTAATCAAAAATATATCAAAATCGGAGCACACATCGCAAGTGAAATAAGAATAGAATTCATAAAGTCACAAAACGGTTTGAAATGCATGCGGCCATAACAAGAAAGCAGTTTTGCCGTCTTACTGTTTTACATAACGGGATTGACAGTCGACCATTTCTAAAATACATCAGTGCATTTAGGGGATGTTCAGGACTGTGTATTTCATTCATCAATTTCATGTAAGCAGTTTTATGTTTTTCAAAAAACATGTTTTTAAATTCACAATTACATTCGGATTTACATATAACTCGCTTTGAACGTTTGAAAACACGCTTTACAATTGACGTGATCCGTGCATTGAGACTACCGGAAAGGGTTATACAATATAGTAAAATGTCTTCAATCATAACACTTTATACCATCCACAGATCGTCGTGGCTTAAAGAACTTCTCAAAACTTTTAAAGGGTATAAGCGTTTTTTGGTGTGAGGTATATTTGCAGACTCGTTGGTGGGACTAAGCATTTCGTCCCATTCCCACCAAAGATGATTGGAATTCACATGACACTGTCGGAAGACGAAGGGCGTCGGGAACCAACTATTTTAAATAGAAGTGTCGTAATACAAGTGTGGGTGATTTTTGGACATGTTCATCTGCGGAATAGAAAACTAAGTTGAAAATCTTCCGCACCGGCATACATTGAAAAATAATGCAGACCCTTTCCATTTCCTATCCCACTTCCCATGGGAGTTTCAATCCCACCAGGCTACTCGCAACAGGTTCCTCTGAACAACTTTAACTGTTCAGTCGCTTAGAAACAGCGAGTAGTAGCCAATCGTGCGACTGCATACATAGATTTTGAGGATGTGAATTCTTAGATATCCTAGTTATGCGGAGCTCGACCGTTGCCATCACATCTAATTTACAGACGGTGTATGAGAAGTCTTGATCAGCATATTTTGTGCACAAATGGTGCGCACTATTTGAACTCACGAAAATAAGTTGCCGCGCAAATTTGTTGCTTTTTTGCAGTGTTGACTTTCCCATGATAATTGCATAAATTGTGATGAACGCCGCTGTCGATGTTTTCGGTGAAAGCAAAGGCCGCCGACGATATTTTAGAGTCTGATGTCATGTTTAGATTTTTCATGCAAAAATGACGTAATTAAATTCCTTATTTTGTCATAGCACATGCCACTCAATTTCAGAAACTCTGATAGAAATTGAAAAAACCACTACATATTCAGATATTTTTCAAAGGACATATTGAAACCGTATCAAATAAGCATTTAAAGCATTCATGCCTTTTATGAGCAGAACTGGCAGTGCTGGAATAACGTCAGAGACAGAAATGGCCGAATCTGTTTACGCATTTCGTCTTGTTGGATGCAAGGTTGGGTAAAATCTTTGGTTTGATGAAACTGCCCAAAACCTTGGGTAAAATCTTGGACAGGTTCCCAAGTCCCAAGATCGAAAAATCAGAACCCAAGATTGAGATTATTGCTATATTTTATCCTTCTTGGTAGCTATTTTCCCATGATATAAAGTGACCAACAGATTTGGTAATGTGTGTCCTTTTTAATCGAATATCGGATTTTTGGGAGAATTCATTCTATATGTGTTTTAAATCGTTTTTGGCTAACTTACGTGCGTTATATAAGTATCGCTAAATCTTCAGTGAGCATCTATAAATAAGTTGATCAAGTTACTTCTGATAAACGTGCTCATGTTTCTGTAAACTTCATTTATTCACAGTCCTTCATATTTAACATTGTGATTTTTTATTGATTCGACTCTCATAAATATATTTTTATTATAATGCGTATTATTATGAATACCATCCTCATTTTCAATTCACATAATGATATAAAATTAAGAAAAATTTACTCATGCATATACATCTGACAAATGTTCAGTAATCATACTTAGTAAGCTATACCTCAAGCAACTCACGTTCCACTACATAGTCTATATGAATTATTCAACAACTAAATAAAAGACAATTTTATTCAACGACTTGATGTATGAAGCTTCAAAATCAATTACAATTAATACAATAGAAATATTGTTTACCACTGATGCTGCAGTTTTCATGACAATGCTCCTTGCAAAAGAAACATTGCACATCCGCTATCGCAATGCTTTTGACAAACATTGCAGAGCCAAGAGGCAAATTTGAGACTCGGAAATGGAATCGGTAGGTTTTTAGGAGGCACAGGATCTCAAATAACGAAATTAGAACATCGGTTTCGTTGTACTTTGGTTCATCACCCAATATTTTGGATACCAGGATTACTCAAGATTTTCAAGAAAGCCAATGCCCAACCTTGTTGGATGTCTAAGATAATCAAAGAATGAAAATATAATGTTTGAAAAAGAAAGTTGTTCTGAAAAAATGTCCTCACATGAAGCATTAATTCAAGATTGCATAAAACGTTGACTTAGGACCTCTGAGTTTTGAAACGTCTGAACTTAAGAATGTCATCAGGGAAGTTAATGCATTCGTGTCCATTTTGACAATTACCGTATAGCATGAGAATGCTAATTGAGCAATTTTTAGTTATGTCCATGGTAGCAACAATCGTCTATAATCAGAGCTACCTATTGTTAAGTTAAATCGAGAACCGACAGGTGATGTGTATATTACTACTTTGAGTTTCTTCATGTATGTACGAGAATTGCATGTGTTCACTTTAGCTGAAGTTGTAACTGCGACTGCAAGGACTGACTAGCGACTGGCCTAGTCCGCTCAATTTCGTCAAAAGCTCGACTCAGTCAGCTTGTCATCTGTCTTACACTTTTGGTATCCAAATATTGAGTGTATTGGCATGAACGTGCATGCATCATGCTAATTTTTGATGTCCGAACTTTGGTGCTTTTATAATCATGGAGATGTACGAGCAAATCATGCTGAGACCTGACAATATTAAACTGACAAGAACGTGAAGTTGTCAATGTTCAATTGTTTGCTTACAGAAGTAGTGATGATGTTTTATCGTTCCACAAAGGCATGACACGAAGTGAAGCTAAAATCAAACATTATCAATATTTGTATAAAATATGCTTTCAGAAAGAGGTACTTACAGTGCTAAATAAAAGAATCGCGAAGCTGGACGCGTTTGTTTTCTGGATGATTTCTGGTCAATATAAAATGATTCCAAGCAATGTGATGACAGCAATAAGACACTTCCAGACATTCATAGACAGATTTTCCTGCTGAAAATAATGATAGCATGCCGTAATCGTTTATTTAGAATTCATTATTAGAATTTTTGCAAATATCATTTGAAATGGATTGAAAATTAATTCATTTTGACTTAAAAAAATTCTGATTTCTAAAGATTGAGAAAGTATTGTAAAGAAATGGAAATCTAATTTGAAGTGTATCTAAAGCCGGGGTTCCGAAGCTGCTAACAGCAATGATCTTGTGATGAGCACGCTACATGCGATTTCCTTGTAGCTTATTTCTATATCAATCAGGCTGAATCTGTTGTCCTTTTGGATGTGAGTCACGAGCCACATTTGAATCAGATTTGAGTTCTATTTCTGCGCTGCACAACCCGCTTCCTGCCTCACATCAATTCTTTGTGGATGAATCTTTTTAATAAGAACATTTCATAGTTTCTCTCATTTAAGTGTCTTTCCCAGTCAAATATTAGAGGCTGTGACTGAATTTTGCCTGATGAGAAATTATCTTTTTAGACTATGCTGTTGTTTTCATTAAAAATTACTTTTGAAATATTGTCGCGATCATATGTCAGTGCGAAGTGTAGGTATAGAAAGAAATGTCAGTGCAAAAGAGAAGTATCAAAAAGAGAAGATGAATCAAAAGATACTAAAGCTTCCCTTAAGTTATATCTGAGATTAAATAAACTGATGATTAAAGAGTGATTCAAATTATTTCAAGTAGGCATAAGTAATAGCACAATTTGTTGTAATGTCATAATTATGCCTCCCTATTGCATCTTCTCCTGCAGTTTATACTTATTAGATGTAAAATTAGACGGACCACGTGTTCTTCAAAAATTTTAATTTTGATCTCTACAAAATGAATGGGAACACCCGATCTAAAGTAACTGGAGGCTTTTTTTACAAAACCTTTAGTATTAATAAATGCCATTTTGCATTCCGATGCATCTGATAATTTTAACTGCAAGTTGTAGGTAGCACTGTATGCAGTTATATATAAGCAGATAACGTCTTGGGGATCAACTATATATCATTGCGGTATTCCAATATCTATAAAAAAATAGATTATTCTAGTGCAAATCATTGAATTCCTGTTTGGCGTTATCCATGTGAACATTGACCTCATCTAACTTCATGTAATCTAACTTGTGACAACAACGTGTCAGAGCTTAACTGATGATATTCAAAAAGCCGCGAGTAATGATGCCATAATTGCTCATTAACCGCGATTAGAGAGCTCAAATGTATGCGTCACAAAATATATTAAGCTGTGTGTTTCTCTTTCAGTAGATTATCATTTTGAGATAAGGCTGAATTCCGAAAACGGCCGCGTTTGAAGTCGGGATCCCGAGAATAATAGGCTAGGTATGCCATCATGCTAATCAGGGAGAAGCCGCAAATTTTGAAGACCGGCCGACAGTCGTCGTTGACGACAGTCAGTCTAGAATAAATTGCTTAGTCAATCATTACAACATTAAGAGCATGTGAAATTGTGAATGTAACATAATTTGAGAGTAGGGGCTTATCTACACGCATGTTTTGTGATTGAGAACTGTTATTTAAACAGCCGGCAACTCATACATGCAGTTCAAACCCTCCTTTCTCTCAAATTATGTTTCCAGAGTCATGTATTCCTGTCTGTAGGAATTTTGGAAGCATTGTGTATTCCTCACTTTATCTATTGTAAAATTATTCCAGATTTTGAATGATTTCACTACATGGGATAGTTTATATAACACGTCGAGCTTAGAGATGCAATGAGCAATGGACTTCAATGCAACCTAGGGCCTACTACCCGACCATACTGTAAACTGTACGATACCAAAGATACCTACGAAACCAATGTACACAAAGAGAACAACAAAATGTACGAAAGCACTATTGTTCTTGCTGATACACTACGAAAGCGATTAGCTTTCCCATTGGATTATCTTTATCATCCAATAGGAAAGCCAATCGCTTTCGCAGTGTATGAACACGAACGAAAGTGCTTTCGTACATTTTATTATTCTCCTTTTGTACATCGGTTTCGTATTCAAAATCAACCAGCTTTCGTACTCTACAGCATACAGTGCATTTAAGCGTTGATTTATATTAAGTTAACGGCAAGAGATAAGTTTTGATTGACGTTGTACAGTGACACTCACTGAAATGAAAAATTGATGACAACTTTGGTGACTTCATTGTTCCAGACTCTCATGCGTTAGCTTGCGTTCATCGATGCATATTCAAAAGATCTGACTTTAAACTTAATTGGAGAGAGTTATCTGTTGACTTCGCAAATTATTAGAATTCCTTCACAAGTGAAGAAGTAAATCTCACTTCAGTGAATCACTTTAAATCAAGTTTCCACGTCGTAGACAAAATACATATTTCGTAAAATAAGCAAGTTAATGATCAAATTGTTCATCTCATAACTTTTACTATACTGGAACTTAGAATTTGTTGACCGCTTAAAGCTTTCTTGTGGAGGCGGGATATAATACGCATGCATTATTATTGCATCAAAGCTGTATCAATGCCCTTTTGATTAACTGTTTTCAATTTGCTTGTGTTTCATTTACTATGAGAATCATTATTGCATCAAAGCTGTATTAATGCCCTTTTGATTAACTGTTTTCAATTTGCTTGTGTTTCATTTACTATGAGAATCATTATTGCATCAAAGCTGTATTAATGCCCTTTTGATTAACTGTTTTCAATTTGCTTGTGTTTCATTTACTATGAGAATGCATTACAGTAGAAAAAAAGTCATTTAGAGTATTACTGCTTATCGCACAAAACATGATATCAAAGTGCAAATAATTGCATTGTATAATATTGTATTGTAATAGGCAACTCTCGCTTATCCGGAGTATCGGATGGCCAACCATTCATGCATTTCACGCATGCTGTGTGGAAATTGAATAATGTTTAATGCCAAAAGTTGCCTAAATTATGTCTGACGATAAAGACCTTAAGGTTTGGAGACGCCAGCCACCGTTTGGAGAACGCTCATCATCTGATCATAGTCTTGTCTGAACGTCAGCCATCTGCTACTGTCGACGTAGTGCCTCTCTGACATTAAGCAAATCCGGGAACAATTAGATTGCACTTCCCTTTCTATATTTAGGTACCGCGCCTTGATTAAGAATTGCGTAGAATTTCATTGCAGAAATTGGAGAAGGCAGAGCATCCTATCTATCGGGAAAGCCAATATTGGTGCGGGCGCGTGCGCTTGCTGCCTCACACGCACACAACTCTCCTTCGCTTCGTCTGAACACACGACTAGCATGTGTGTCTAATCGATAGAAGAAAACAGCTGTGATTCGTGCACGCGCAGCAAAACTGTTCACTCTAAGGTTGAGCGTCTGATTTTGAGACGGTCAGCTACCACGAGAAGCTATCGAATTTAAATGAAATATAATGAATGATGACACTTTTCATTTTTATAAATGCTGGCAAATTATTATTGAGGATGCGCCGAAGGCCTCGCAGGTACGGAGAAGACGCCACTGGTGTAGTGTACTTGTCATCAAGCCCCCCAACTGATCGAATTAACAGCGATAGCATCCATTGAACAACAAGCCTGCGAATTTAATAGAACATGGATTCAAAGATATGTGTGTTTTAAGGGTACTGTGATAAGAAATAGGTTGATGAGGAAGAGTCTAAATTAACAATACTACCACGGGGTTAGATTATCAATATTCACTTTTATCGGACATTAAATTTACATATTGCGAAGCACCACTATTTATAAAACCTCAGATTCTGTTTATCCATTTGACTCCCTCATCACTAAATCAGTCAGAAAGATATGAAATATGAATTTGTCTGGAGATCGCTTGACTGCGTTCAGTGAAAATGGGTGGAATTTGGTATTCGTCGTTTCCGTGATAGGCCTATTTATAGAGTGACTATATTAGGTATAGTGGTAACTCCGCATTTATTATAATCCCAATGTGTATACACTTTCGATTTTATTGAATGAACTCGAGGTGAATTTAGTTGCAATTGTTTCCAAATGTGAGATATGCACATTTATGCAGTTTTGAAGAAATTGCCACAGAATTGATTGATCATGATTGTAAAGGAGAAGGAAATGATATTATTTTACAGATCGTCCGTGTCATGATAGCCTTAGAGAGGCCATGTTTGTTAAATTAGCAACTCGATAAACTGATGTTGCTTCCATGCTGAACCCTAAAGAGTATTTTCTTAAGCGTAATCATATCACAGGCAACCTGCCACCAGCAGAGAAAAATCACTTAATGAAAGACAATGATTTCAATTAACTTTGAAACATGTAAATGGGTCCACATCACTATTCAGATTCAAGAAATGAAACATGAATTTAGTGAATCATAAAATCATGCCGGTGAAAATTGAATTATAAACTTAAAATTTCAGCCAAGAAAGCACGAAGAAGATCGCGACTTTTTCATGAAGACTTCCATTATAAAACGTATCATGAAATTCCCTTGATAATCAGCTTAATTTCAACATATTTAGGATGCTTATTAGCAAATATTCATTCCTTTTGATATCCAACTTGTTATAAACTACTTATATAGGGGCGTCATCTCGGTAGTATATGCAATTGCAAAATTTTGACTGTTTTGCATGTAGAACTGCTCGAATAATTTTTTTGACCACGGGAACGTAATCTCCGCAAAACACTGAATTTTTCATACAAAAATTTTCACTGTATACAGATACCTTTTTTTGAGTCGACATTCTACCTATATATCCCTACTCTATGGGCCTATTGCTTGATCAGCATAGTTTTCGCTTTCTTTTCCATTGCCCTGCCGATTTGGTAATATCTATCCTTGTTAATATTTCGGATCTGTCAATTTTGGACGAGGGATATGAGATAACAAATCACTTGACCTTAACTGACGTCGGCATCATCAACTACGGGCTCTACCCAGACGAGCTTTACTCGACAGAAGACTTCTTCAAGAAGATAAAATTCCTCAAAAATTGCAACAGGAGCACTTGTTAAATCAAGCCAATCAGGTTGAAGGCACCAGACTTATGCTGGCAGCATGCTCAGAGTATGGAGCCTGGTTACAGTCCTTTCCATAAACTTCCTCTATGAACAAGCCTCAACAGCACCACATTTCGCATTGCCATTGCCCAATGGGTTGGAGCGGATGCGTGTGAGCAACATAAATGCCGTTGTAATGGTCAAACTGACAACTTAGCTCTACATCCATTGTCAGTTATGAAGAAAGGTCACTCTAATATTGAAAACCTGACTTCCTATCATCCAATCAACAACCTGCCTGCTATTTCCAAACTCGTTGAAGGGCTAGTATTCAAGCAATTGATATCTTACTTACATTCAAATGATTTGATAAGCCCTCTTCAGTCCGCCTATCGCGAGAACAATTCAACAATGACTGCAATTCTGAAAATGGTGACTAACATCCTTTCATCTACGGAAGCTGGTGAAGTTACAGTTTTCTCTGCCCTTGACATTTCCTCGGCGTTTGCGTCTGCTGATCAAGATATTCTCCTCGATCGCCTCTCCATTTCCTTTGGGGTGTCTGAATCGGCACTTATGTGGTTTGAGTCATTTTCGAGAAGACGTCATCAATTTTACAAGTATCGCAATACCATCTCATCTACTGTGCCTGTAAGCAGTGGCGTCCCATAAGATTCAGTACTAGGGCCCATTCATTTTACATTATACACTATGGACATCATTCAAATTGTTTAAGGTTTTGGTCTGAAGGTTCACGTTTTCGCGGATGATATTCAAGTCTATAGATTGTGTTGTCCGACTGATATATTTAACCTTACAACGCAAATATCACGCTGTGTAAACGAGATCGACTCTTGACACAAGTCAAATATACTGCGCCTCAACACGCAAAAGACGAAGTTTATGTGGTATGCCATGAGACAGCGCCTTGACGAGCGTCAAGAAGAACAAATCTTCAGCGTCGACCACTTCGTCCGCCCAGTTTCGTCCATTCGCTGTCTTAGCGTCATCATTGATTCCACTTTCTCATTCCCATCCCATGTTTCCACAACCGCATCATCGTGCTTTGGAATTCTTCGAGAAATTCGTGGTATCTGACAATTAATCTTGTGATTTCCCTCGTCTTTCCAAAGCTTGAGTACTGCTGTTCCGTTCTTTGTGGTCTGCCGGACTACACAGTTGCCTGCCTTCAAGGGGTGAAAAATGCCTCAGCTCACCTGGTTTTCGGTCTCCCTCGACACGCTCATATCACACTAGCATTGAGAGACTTGAGATGGTTGTCAATGAGATCCTCAAGCGATCTACGTCTCGTCACCCTGGCATTCAAATTTTGAAGTTTTACCGAACTTTGGCCAGAAATCTCAATTATAGAGATTGCAGAGTGTCTGAGGGCAATGTCTGTAGCATTTCCGCTTCAGCTGTCTTCTTTGTGGTTCTATTTTTACTTTTAACATTTTTTGATTTAGAAATTATCCTGCTTCTTCGACTTAGCTGAAAGTTTCTCACTGTTGCTTGTTGTTTTTAATAAATTACCCTTTAATCGTACACAAATAGCAAATTACATTGTTAAAGCGTCCTCTGTCATTTTGCATTCATGTCTTCTAAAAGCGGACACTATTCCTATATTTCAATAGCTAAAACATAGTCCAAAGCTCTCTTTCTTGTCTTACAAGCTGTATTTAGTATTGTTTCTCATATACAGGCATATTAAATTAAGCTTCATGCAGCAAATTCGACACTCCTAGAAAATGTCGATTTATCGTGAGAAAGAAGTACTGTCTTCCGTTTGCTTTGTATCTTTGCATAAACAGTTGTCACATTAATATTCGTGATTTTGTATACATGTATACTCGTAGTTCTGAGCAATGTGCAAAGCTCAGACCCCAAATAACAGACCCATTTTTTAAAGATCCTAGTGCTCTGAGTTCAGTGCAGCTACGAATGTGAAACTACCTGACTTTTAATATTTTTGGATGCATTATACATTGTAAAATACAATTCCCGAAAAAAATTTCTTCCTACATTAAAATGGTATTTGTACTTTACTGCATGACCAGGTCTTAGAGACCCAAATATTTACTGAATGAAAAAAGTTTAAAATTTTAATAGTGCATTGACGTAAAGCACTATCCTGACTATGCTCATTTAAGGTTAACGGAAAGTAGTACGCACCTGTTCAATTTATTTCATCAGTAAGCATAAATATTGTCATATAGGCCTACATGCATTGTATCAATTTACATATAGTACATGTACATACATAATTGAATATAGCTTGCGTGCGCGTGTACGATTCTAGTAATACAAGGAGACTACTTTTAATTGTTTTGAAATATTGTTGCTATATTAGTTGCATCTCACAGTGGCTTCGGCCATTTTGCATTCTGGAATTTTCCAACATATATTGCATATTGAATGCTGAATATCACACCCTCGTATTGTGCAGGTACATGCATCTTATCCTGTTTTCTATTGACCATCGTTATCTTACAGAAGGTCGGAAATGCTTACAGATCTAGTAATAAAGGTAGATGACGTATGCAAGCGTGAAGCTTGTTTTGGTTCGAGAGGTACTGACATTTTCTTCCATAATTCAACTCGTGCACGAGGTTCTTATTATTTTTGATCTGTAGATTGTCAGCCAACATCAGTAAAACGACAATTCTTAAGTTGTACCTCCATTCTTCTTGCAAGTTACAGAGCCTCAAACATCGCAAAAATTTGTTCATGCAGATCCATGTACTCCGATTTTCATATGCTGAGTAACGTACTGATCCAGCACATTTGAAAACCAAAAATGAGATTTGTCATTTATATGATTGTGATTGCACTTTTATGGCAGAATTGTCCATCATCACGTAGAAATACGACATTCCTCATCACCGGTAGCTTGACCGATTTGCTGCTAAAGATAATGAAAACGTCATGACAACCGATGTTATTGTCGCAGATAAGCAAATAGTTTCTTCTGATCGCAAAAATGATATTCACAGAATTTATAGTAGGCGCAACACGTTTTTATTCTTAATTGATTCTTAATTGATTATTTACATAGATCGGTGTCTGACCGTGCAGTTGAAATTGCCACCACCAAACAGCTATTGTCTATTGTGCGTAATTAAGCTATGGTACAATGTGGAAAAAGAAAGGCAACCATGTATCCCGTAATGATGATTTCTCTATCTATGCATGTGAAAGATATTTTTGAAATCTCAATCAGGGTATATCTACATGTGTATTCATAGCATTGCTGCCCAGTTCATTTCAATAACGCACAATAGCATTAGCATAGATTTTTTCGGGCAACAATGTAGGACATTTTCAGGCGCTTACGCGCCCTCAGATGCCCTACATTGGTGTCCGAAAAAATCCATGTTAATGTTACATTGTAGTCCCACTAACTTGCGCAATGCGTGAAGTCGGATTTCTATGGATGAGTCTGTCGGTTGAACTGAAAAATGGAACTCTTGTTCAATAGATGTTGAAGCAATTCATTGCAGATCACAATTAGCGCTGATCTGACAAGCTGATATGGCCTGCTAGAAACTAAAACAATAACCAAGAATGACCGAAATGTATCACGCACGCAGATGAAATACGGAGCGGTCTGGTGGGAATACAACGGAAGCAAGAGGTCGAATAGAAGCTAATACGGTCTATTTCACATTTACCATCTGATACCTAATTCACAAAGTCAATAAACAAAACGTAGTGTACCTAAAATAAATTCTGTGAATATCATTTTTGTGATCAGGAGAGACTGTTTGTTTATCTGCGACAATAACATCAGTTGTCATGACGTTTTCACTCACTTGATGATCAGAAGAAAAAGCCAGAGGCGATCTTGTATTATAACTCACAACATAGGGCGGTGTAGATGCCGTAGACAAACGGATCTCAACATATTCGCAGTAGACGATGGCATGTTAGTCTTCTGTGATCTTCTTTATATGAGCTGCTACAATGCCTTCATAGTCTACAATACAGCTTCCCCTGGCTACAATGCTAACAAGAGTCATCGACGCTGTTTCCTCACACCTTTGAATGGCTCTATCCAGACCTTATCGTTAACAAAGCTCTGGCCCTGATCCCGCGACATCTTCACCACAGCCACCCGTGCCAAACACACAAGTCTGTAGCGAAAGGAAGATGTTACATTTGCCCACGATCATCCTACAACAAGTCGCACGTTGCATGCCGCATTTGTAACAGAAACACTTGCTCGACTCATACTGTAAGTAAATACTTAAATTGTGATTGAAATTTCTTAAGATATACAAAACATGATGGAATTCATTGCTTTAATTTTTTCTTAGGAAATTTATTATACCAACGTAAATACGCTTTTAATTATACAACTAAATGATTCTTACTGAATTGTAAAAGATGGATCTCACATTGAAAAACTTATTAAAAATAACATTATCAAAATTGTATGCGTAATTGTGTAATACGACTCTACTTCCCTCAGAATATTGAAGTACAGGGTGATTTAAAAACTCGCTGCTATCGTCACTGAAAATGCATAAAATTGTCATTTGACTTTTGTATCATCTAACACATTTTATCCGATGCTCTATGCCTTAAGTTGGTATTATGACTATAATTAGAAGTATTAGCATCGATATTCATTGGAATTATACTAGAAATACCAATTATATGCATAATTAGTTATTGGGGTATCCGAGACCTCAGGATGCAGTAACTGACAAGAAATTTTTCATGCATCCACGGATGAAGTAATTTCTCTCATCGGGTTTTTTGGCTTTCACAAATGATATCAATTAAAATGTACAAAGTTCTTAGAATGTTCTTGAATAGTGGTGCTTCTCTCATTGTTCTTAAGATAAGTCAAATTTCAATATTGCTCCAACAAATACTTGTCGGTTACGTTTAAGCACAATAGAATCAAGGTAAATGAATAAGTTATGAGCCAGTACTGAGGCAAGACCTGAGTTTAGTTTTGGTATTGTGTGAGGTATATTTGCACACTCGTTGGCAGGACTGAATACTTCATCCCATTCCCACTGAAGATGATTGGAATTCACATGACACTTGTCAGATGACGAAGGGCGTCGGGAACCCCGACAACTACTCGTATTTTAAATATTTTACTATTTTAAGTGTCCAAATGCAAGTATGGGGGTGATTTTTGTGCATGTTCTTCTGCGGAATATAAAAACTACTTTTAAAACCTCCCGTATCGGCATACAGTGAAAAAATATATAGACTCTTTCTCGTTCCCTTCCCATCTTTCATGGGACTCTCAATTCCAACAGCAAGCCTGTATATCAGTCATATTTACAGAAATATTATTTATCATTGTTACGGAATGCTTATAAGTCACATTAACAGGATGCCACTTGATTGGCATTCTAAAATTACTGTAAAACCACACATTTTCGCGAATTTTGCGGGTCTCGCACACCGAAATAGAGAAAAATTGTCAAATTGAGAAATCAATTTGATGGCGAATATCTTCCCATTGCCATCCCACGATAATATGAATCCCAGAACACTGTCTCTCCCATCCCATTTCCCATGTGACTAAATTCCTATACAACAAGCCTCTACATTAGTCACATTTTCGATGGAATTGTTCTTCACGGTTTTATTGAAATTACACGAGATATAACATTTTATATATGCATAGTCAGAAAAGATGACATCAGCCAGGATGAAAAATAGAGTTTGGATTAATTCACTTTAACATCATAAACATAGGCTGCTTAAGCAGCACATTTTAAAGCAGTAACCACTTAAAGTGGTTGAAGCACTCAGCACCATCATGTGAATCTCACAAGTCTTGACTCAAAGTGCAATATGATGTCGTCTATAGACATAGAGAATTCCACGCATTCGACTAATCAACGTGGAAATGAAAATTTCGCTTCGCTCTCAGAGCTTGTTTACGTGTAAATGAAATAGTTCAGCAGTTAGAACGAGTTTCTGCAGGGAACGAGGCCGAATATGGGACTTTCACAGAATGATGCACACCTCATTCCTATTACGAATCTGCGCGTCTGCCAAGTTCTAGTTAGTTCCTCTTCTTCCTCCTCAAAGACAGACATATGTTTATCTTAAGGGACGAAAATTGCAGTTTTTGACAAAAATGAAATTACAGGTACCTATATTTTCTCTTACTAACAGAAAAGCACAAATTCTGGAGCCAAAAGTTTTGGCACTGCAAGTCTTCAGATCATTACCTAAATGCATGTGATATTATCATGCTTCTAATCGGCGATGTATGCGAGAATGTGGTTCAATGTGGATGAAGTAGGCCAACATGTTAGTGTTTGCCCATATTAGGCCTGCCAAATCTGAATGTGTGTAGCTTCATGGACAGGGGTGCCTGAACATCATAAGAAATGACCTGAAGATATTCCATATCAAACATTTGTTAGTTCTTTTCAGTTAATAAGAGAAGCATAGAAAATTTCAATTTTGCAAAACTACATTTTGCGTCCATTTGGATAAACATGTGTTTTCTTTGATCCTGTCTGACATGAGGTGGAGCTAACTAGAGCTCGGCAGACGCGCAGATTCGTGGTAGGCATAGGGTGTAGAACATTCGGTGAAAGTCGCATTTTCGGCCTCGTTGCCTGCAGAAGCTCATTCTGGCTGACGGACTAAGACGGTACTGAAGCAGCAAGACACAATATACTACTGAGATATGTGAAAAAAATTGTGATTCACGGAAAATTCGAATCGGTCTCCTTTGGCTGGCCAAAAGCTACTACAATTGATTCCCGTTCGTTTGATTCTTGATGGTGACATTAAAAAATGCTTCACATATTGACATCTCACTGAAAGTGGTTGACAACGCCGGTTGCTCAGAAGGAGTAGTCGACAACCATAGACAACCAAAACTCTTACTTCTCTGCCATGTACGTCTCTGTCAACTTTTTTAGATGCATCTTTTAAAAAATGCAAAAATATTTAGTATCCGTCTAGATCGCCAAGCACGACTTCGTGCATGGAAAGTCCATTGTGTCATTAAAATCTTCCTATATAACCTGAATTTTAGCATCTTTAAATCAAAAAATTACTTTATTTCTTTATTTGTAAAGTTTTCTCTTACGTGGCGACAGTTGTTGGTTCGCAGCTGATTAAGTTGCTCATCAACAAACGATCATTTCAAGATTCCCTTTTATTAATGATCATTTTAGAATAAGTAAATTATTGCAGTATTGAGTAAGTTCAAACCAGCGATGCTGGAGCTAAACAACATGCAAGCATATAACTTCTAGTCACAAGGCTACCCAGCCTTCTGATAAGAATTCTATATATTTATGAAAGTGTGTCATCTACATAAATAGCACACAAAGCTACTTCAGCGTCGAATCAGAGGGGGACGTATTCAGTATTTCTTTCGGGCAATGATTTATTCAATCATTATGAATTCTCATAGGAGCGCATCGTATATTTCACTTTTGTGTCCACTGTTGTACAACACATACTCAAGCTGTTTGAAACAGAAAAAACCTATGTCTGAGTTGTGCTGATTACTGATTGAAAGACTTCCATGTGTTGGATCTAATACAGAAATACTATTTTCCTTTCATCCTCAGAGCGAGCGATATTTGAACGAACGAATTCCTAATGGATACCAAAGAAGATAACTCTCTTCTCAGCAGCCTTCTCAGCAGATGGCATCGAAGGGCGAGTCACAGCTGCTGAATGTCTTCCTATCAGCCAACATGGGTAGCGTTCTTCACGAGAACTTGATGAAGGAAGTTAAGCTGTTTCTGGAGATGAGGAGACCACATTCGATACATCGATCGAAAAAGCATTTGATGAACTAGCAACTGCTGTTATTTCTAGAAAGCTAATGTATCGTAAAAAGTACTATGACTAACTCCCGCTTTTTTTAATTGTACATACAAATGGTCACATCGCAAGAGGATATTATAACTGTCCACCGCAGTGTGAACAAGCAACCGTGAATAAAGCCTCAGCCACACGGAAAGCAAAGCAAACACGAGCGTCCCGAGCTTCTCGAGCAAACGTATGTCCGAAAGCTATTAATCGCTCACATTTGCTTTGCTCGCAGTGTGGCAGTCTGCAACACGTAATGATGACTTTATATTTGCTGCAAAACGCTTTGCTCGGAAACGCTTGGAAAAGCTCGCAGTGTGGCTGACGCTTAACTCGGGCATGACATGGGAATCACGTGTTGAGAAATATCTATGCACGTATCCGGGACCTGGCGACCCGACGTTGACATGAAATCTTCTTATTCATTTATTCCAGCTCTCGGCTAAATTGCTGGCATTTTGATGAATAATGAAGGTTGTGTAACACTAGCATCACATAAGTTCGACTGTCCTTGCAGCCAACGAAGAATCTCTGAAGAATCACCGCGTGAAACCACCCTAGTAACTCATGTGATGAAAAAGCAGGCCTTCCTTCTATTCATAATTGAGAAAGGAGAGTTCACTTGTGTAAAATAAAGAATAACAACCATTTTGTCGTCTCTCAGACTCCATGATTTCCCGGGGGAACTTCACGACTGGATTTGCGGAGCATGTGCCCTCATGGCACCTAATTCGCATCCGTGTTTTGAAAGTGATAATTGAGTGGTACTCGCGTACAAGTAATTTGTTGTATATATATATATATATATATATATATATATATATATATATATATATATATAACAAACTACTTGTACGCACTGAAGTCATACCTCATTTTGACGTTGAGCAATAATTGCATTTTCTTTCTTTTCAGTACCGGTATCATGTGTATATGTACCTATCTAATTTTCCATCCATTTTAGCATCTCGAAATTGATTCCTTTGCATGGCTGAGTAATGTAGACGATTACCGTACTAGGCAGTTTTTATAAACTTAAACGCTGTAATTTTTGATTGTATGACTTCCAATTATGAAATGTAAAAGATAAAAACTTACAGTTACGTCAAAAACGAATTATTACAAATGTTGCAGTAATTTGCATGGAACCATAGAATTCACAAGAGAGCCTTCTGTTCATTTTCCGGACGTACAGATACACCTTACAGATAACGATATTCAGGCCTCAATTTATCGAAAGGAGTGTTTTATAGGACTTTACGATAATTTTGGTTCATTCCGTCTAAAACGGTAAAACATGGATCTTATGAAGACACTCACAAAGCGTGCGCATGACCTGTGCTCTACTACTTTTTAGACAAAAGCATTGGAGCAGTTGAAAAGGAATCTTGTTTGGAATGGATATCCGGAATTTCTTCTTAAATGCTTTCACCAACCCCCAAGGTTCTGACTGTTGAAAGGAAGCATATATTTTTTAACATTCGATATCTTGGACCCTCTAGTGAAGCCATCTCCAAGAAAAGATTCAAGGCATTCAGAATATCCTCCTATTTTGAATCCAAGTCCAGTGTTTAAGACAAACACGTACCTTATCATCCACATCAGTCAATGATCAAATTCCAGTATGCTAAGAAACCCCGAATAATTTATGACACACACCCTTGCGGTGCGCGGCACTTCGGCAGAAATAAAGGATGTTTCGAAATCCACCGGAAAGAGCACATATCAAAATGGGTTTTTTGTTCAAATATGAGACCCACGTCTACATAGCCTACTTCATGTTCAGCAAGAAGCAATGTTTTTCGGATGCATGTCATTACTTCAAAGATGTCAAGAGCTTAAAGACCAAATTTTAGCTTGCAGTTGCGGAGAGCGTGTATCAGACAAGATAGACTGGATTTGTGCTTCTTGACAGACTTTTCCTTATGTCCGTAATCCGCTTCCTGAAATATTTCTAAATGGTGACATCCCTATACTGTGTGGCAACTTTATAAGAAGGATCTGTGACACAATCCTTTATTCTTTTGCGGCTTGCTATTTGGCTTATTGGTCTCACTCATCAATTGCATGGTTTTAATTGTAAATTTTAATTATTCAAGTAGAATCATGACACACCTTGCTATATGTTTAGCTGGAAGTACATGAAGTTTCAATGGTCACAGAGTATCAATCAGAAAAGTCACATGATTTAAGGAAGCAGGCACTCTTGAGTACACGTATACATATATTAAAATCATGACAAGCTGCATTTTAGATCAGCGATTTAAAGTCCATGACGGCTTGTTGTGTTTTCAATACATCTACTCGCGAAGTGTCTTTTCCCCAAACCATGTGACATTTGAAGGCTGCATCACCAGTGTTGATGCTATTTTGAGACATAGAAATCGAATGATCATTATCAATGGTTCACGCCATAGAAGTAAACTGTTTATCTGAAGTTCGCTAGAATGGAAACTGACTCAAGGTCGCGGCACATCCGGGGGAACTAAGTTGGGGCATTAGCCACCAATTAAAAGCTTCGATTTACACATGTGACTGATTCTAACCCAATCATACAAACGTCGACAGGTGCATCTAAGTGAAAATGCGTGCGACTTATGTGCCGCTATTATGCATTGCATGAAGCTTAATTTCCATTCTAGAGGTTTTATTGTTGTCAATTTCTATGGCTGAAACCGTGAAATTCGTCTCCAACGCGCTGTCAAGCAATAAGGTAGTTATTGCACTCTAGGCTTCGTCTCAACCTTCGGTCTCGATAACTATCACTTGTGCAATAATGCATCCTTTAATGCAACTGCTTATCTTAGAAGCGCTGCCACAAGTTGTCTGTCTGGATGCTGCATCTGTTGCATACCAAAATTCGAAGACCCAGAGGCATTGAGAAGCTCCAGCAAAATGAAGCATCTCATAGTTGGCACTGAATGGTCGTGAGTAGCTTTAAACGAAGCCTTCCCAACTCGATGGATTGGATAAGACGGATCAATTAGATGGGTCTTATGCACTGTCATGGGACATAGCCCCTTTCAACTTTTTCCTTTGGGGTTTTAATGAAGTTTTATATGCGAGTGCCTCATCTGCAGGTAAGTCAGCTGCTCCAAAAAGCAGGATAAGACATGTAAAGTTGAATCCAGTCAGTTAGTGAGACTTAATACAGCGTTTTAAGAGATAAGACCATTTTTCATAGCCCCTCTAAAGCTACAGATGGTGCTTATGTAGAAATACATGAATAGGTAAAGCGCACTGTGTTTTGAGTGATGTCCTCGCCTTTTCGTGAGTAAAACTTTGGGTCTTATTGCACAAAAACCCGCTACACAATACAGGAAGCAGATTATTCTTGAACTTGAAATTGTAATCGCATGTGAAGGTATTATAATCATCCTGTATTTTTGAAATTATTGCTGTAGTCAATACATGCACTGAATGGCACTTGCTTATTTTCTGACAACTATCCTCACGTTATCAGAATCAGAGTTCATGAACGTGTGAAACATGTCTTAAACATTACACAGAAATCATCTCTAACATTCCTGATAGCAATGCTTTCTGTATTCAAAGTATCAACTTCAAAACTTCAAGGAATGCTGATACTTCAGAAAGTTCAATGACTCCTGTTTTAATGAGCTGTCGCACTACTGTTGATTGAAAATGTCAAGCAATTTGAAGTACGCACAGTTGTTGGATAATGCAATTAAGCAAACCTACGGAATTCATGAAATTCTGCCAAATAAGGTTTCTGCATATTGAGTTTCCTAATTGTGCTCTAATTATTCAGCGATAAAAGAAATATGATGCAGAAACATTACTAGTCAAAAATTCAACAAAGGAATCAAGCAATAATTACTGCTCGAATGCATAGTTTAGAATATAATGAGCAAAAGTTTCTACGAACAGATAGCCTCTTTAGATCAGTGCTACATTTTGTCATTTATGTTTTCCTGAACTTAAAACTGAACAAAAAACTTGTTGTGAAAAAAATAGTGGTCCTCAGTCCTTCACATTCAGTTCTAGAGACCGGAGCAAATCATAAAGAAAATGCATAGGAATTATTCAAATTTATTGTGATTGTGATTCCAACTGTAATTTCAATGCAGTGGTTAGTTTGTGGTGCATATCATCATTCCCCATTTTCATTCAGTAGTTGCCAATGGTATATCTTTTTTACAAGTAGCTTCACAAGTTCTGAGAATAATTAAATTGTACCTCAAAAGCATGAAAATTTATTTACTTTACAGAAAAGAATTATGGAAAACTTAAGTTTTGAGTGCTGTTGTATGTAGACGTGCATGTATAAGAAAACTGAAATTGATCCTATAGATTGCAACAATCTATCGAACAAAAAATTCTCTGAATAGGAATTATTTGCAGATAGTGATAGAAAATTATCTATCTCCCATAGAGACGGTTGCAATTGTAAACTACAGTAAAACCTGTCCTCGCGGGCACCTTACGAATGCGACCACCTGAAAAAAGCGGGCAGTTTTAGACAGTCCCTTTAAAATTACATATAACAATTGGGGTAATGGCCGTACTTCGCAAGTAGCCTGCCACCTGGGAATTGCGACCACATTTTCCAAAGGAAAGTGCATGTGATGTATAAAAACTAGAGATTTCTAAGTGAAAATTGCATTGAAGTCCATGGACTGCTGCTTTCACATTGACTTGCAATTATATGCCATGCATTTATTCATTTTAAGTCCAATGTGACAAATCTTTTTTCTTAACAGTGTCATTGTAAGCTTGCGATCCTAAGATAGTTATTCGTCAATTCGGTCCTGTTTTCCGAGCATCTTAGCTAAACGTCAAATTACAATGAATGGTCTACATGTACAGCATGTGCCATTTGGCTACATGCATCACATAGAGAAGCGTGCTGGTGACAAATTTTGTGATGCAGCCTTTACAAGTAGATGTAGAGATCCTTATCGACCGTCTATTCACTCTATTTAAACGATCGGACTATCTGTACGAGCCTTTAGAAAACAGATGTTTTATGTTGCTGATCTGCATGTATGCACTCACGAGTAATGATTTCATGCGAGTATGATGCAATTTAATTGTAAAACCATACGTACATGTATATGAAATATTAGATATGCATGTTATCAAAGTTCCAACATGCATTTCAATCTAGGTGCAGCTACGCCTGTGTGTCTCACCAAAATCGCTTCTTGATATTTTATAAGTACGGGTACAGCCTAATCAAATGTGACTCGTTTAGAACTAAAAGAAAATTCGTATAGGGCAAGAGTTCTTCATTTGCATTTCATAACTATTTTGATATATTGTATCTGTGGTATTGATTAACTGCGTGAAATGCTTCATTACTACTGTCGTTGTTACATGATTCTCTATCACCTTCATAAGGATGATGGCCAGTTATTTTCAGATGTCCCTGAGGTTTCATGAATCATAGGAATGGAACATGGAAGTAATTAAGTCTATACATGTTCATTGAAAGTGTCGAATTGTTGATGGGTCAATCTGGTTGGAACAAAGCTCTGTCCACGATTAATGTTGTTAACTGAGTTTTTAAGAAACTCAATTAACTGAGTTTATAAATAAATAAGGCCACTAAATTCATTTTGATAAAATTAAAAACTAATTCTTGCACAATGCATTTCGTCCACTCTTATTTAAGTGCAAACATGGACTAACTATAAAATACAAAATCTGAAATCATATACTTCTACAGTAATAAATCTATGAATGAAATTGAGAGCATGCAAACCTATAATCTAGTAGACTTAACAGATATGAACCAATAACAATTGAGTAAATATCCTAGATATCAGAAGAAGCAAAACAGAGACTAAAGCTACCAAGGTAAGTAAAGGGTGGAAATAAAATCTTTTTGCGAACACAAGTCGAGATTCTCGCGCAAAATGACGAGAGACTCTGTGTGTGTTTGTTGTTGATGTGGTACTTAATGCTAAAATTATTAAAAGCAGTTTGTCTCTCGTTGTTACAGACTTCATATAAAACCTCGGATTGATGCATCATCATCAGTTGTGTCTTCACGATAGAATAATCAAATACATGTCAAAAACAAAACATCAAAAGCCTGCGAACAAAAGGAAGTTTAGAAAAAGTCTTTTCGTGTCTGCTTTAATCCGGAATTTCAAAGAAATGCATTCCAGCTCATTTAGAATACTTAGCTTTTGCGATACACCGCTGAATCGTTGGACAAATTTAACCGAGTTGACAGAGTTTCAGAAATCCAGCTAAATTTTCACAAAACTCGGATCCAGTAAAGCGTATTCTGCCGAGTTTTATGAAAATGAACTCATTCACCTAACTGAATATTGAATTAAAAACTCGTTAAACTCGGTGCTCAGTTAACTCTGTATAAACTCAGTTGACAACACTGGCCACGACCCAACTGTCACCCGCGCGAGTTCGTAGCCCCCCTTGACCCGTTTTAACAATTAACCACGACGATCGACTTCCAACTCCGATTCAAACACAAATGCATGCTAGTATTTGTCTAATGAATGTGTGGGAGCAGAATAGACTACATGCTTAAAATAGTTGCGTGAAATTTAACATGTGAATAATCTTTTAAGAACACAAACAAATACTTTGCTTTTATGATGATGTGCTTCACTTCTAAAAGTTTAACAAGTCTCTTGAATAGGTAACAGTGGCTGCTACTCGTATCGTGACTATAAACAGTCATTGAACTCGATTGAAAGTGACAACATCATTACAAATAAATGAATAATTATACACTCAATTGATAACATCTCTAAAAGATAACCAAAACAAGCAGTCACTTTTAACTACAACACCTCCCTGCTTTGTTAGGTCATTAAACAATGCAGTATAGAAATATGAATCAAAAAGGCCAATTAAGCTAGGGAATAGCGTAAAATATCAAAATTCTCTCTGAGCAGCGTCCCTTACACACAAGAATTCGAGAGCACTTATTTTACAACAATTACTTGTGATCTATGATCACAAGCTCATCTGTCATGGCAGCCTCAGCATAGAAATTGTGTCACATGCTAAAGACGCAGTAGATCTTCGTCTTAAAGAGGCACTCATAATCAAGACAGCCCAACCTGATCTGAACAGGCGTGATGAAGGACACGATATCTGTACAGTGGTATATACATGACATTTTGATTTTTGAAAACATTTTTATATAGCTTTGTACTCCATTTGTATATCTTTTCTGCTCTATACTTTGAAAAGGGCTGTGACAGCCGAAATATAAGTATTAAATTAACTTCATCGAGTTATCAACCAAGCAGCCTCGGCTACATAGACGAATTTGTCTTAACTCGTTAGATTTAACTAGGGAATAGCAGTAACTCAGTAACAAAAAACATAGAATTGATAATTGCACATCAAGTTATCCGAAATAAAGCATCTGCATGTATATGCACAATGCACATGTATGCACATGAATTTGTTAATGTATGTAAGCTTTATGTATGGATGAACATGTGTTAGAAATCTGTTATCGAGTCCATGTGAAAGAAAAGAGGAAGATATACACAAAGCATAGACTGAAAGAAAATACAGCAAATGACAAAAGCTTTCAGTTAAAAGTCACAAAGATACAAAAACATCAGGGACCTGTGAAGCTTCGGGATTCCATTCTATTCGAGAGAAATTCGAATCGGCCGCTTCGGCTGTTCAAAAATTACTCCAATTGTCTTCTTTTGATTTACAGCCTCTTCTCGTTCGACAGGACTTGAACGTAATTTTGGAATTTAAGTTTGTGATGAGGAATTCTCACTGAAAGTGGCTGAAGCTGTCGGTTGCAAAACAAGAGTTAGTAGAAGCAGGTACATGCCAGATGACTTGTGGGTACAAGCTCGGGTTTCTGAAAACCTTTTAACTCAAAGTGATCACGAACCCCAGCTTCTATGATAGGCCCGTGGCTATAGTCTGCATTACAGTGCTCAAAGTCTTTTCAATCATCTATACTTGCACAAGTATAACTTTGACTGATGATTATGGAAGTCCACACATTTTAGTCTTTTATGCATTGTTGCGAGTTTAGTCGAAACACTGTTTAGGGACAGTAATTGCGGATTGTAAAAACGTAGGAAGTTACAAGCATTATTAGAGCGATAATTTAACGATATAATATTTTAAGGACTTGTTGCAAAGATTCTATCATTGCTCTCTGAAAGCTAAAATAGAAATAGTAGAATTTGCTGATCTTCAACTCATGAGCATTGGTAGTTCCCGGGCTCAGGAAATAGATATAGGAATAACTGATTGAGGTCAATCAAATAAAGTCACAGATGAAGTTGAAAGGACTTCTACAAGCTTGAGGCTACAGCCCTACTTTCCATCATGAAACTATGTACCTTTCTAGCAAAACAAGGCCAATGTGAAGTCGCATGTCGAATCAACTTCCACTATTTAACTCATAATCCAGCGTCAAGATGTCATTCAAACTAGGTCGAGTTGCAAAGCAAAGCAGACATAATTGTTTCAGAAAATAAAGACGCTTTAATTTACTGCTTGTTTCATTGAGTGCCATGGCTCCAATGTCTCTTTCAATAGTTATCCAAAAACGTCTTGGCGTGCCTACATACTTTCCGATTGGTCAACAGTAAAATTCGATGCTTCCTTTTGTTCTAATCAGGGTTGGGACCGGCCGGTTCATTTGATAGGACCCATGTTGACCGTTAACGACATTCAGTTTAGAATAAATTGCTTAGTCAATCATTACAACATTAATAGCTTGTAAATGTATCATAATTTGAGAGTATCTATGCGTATGCATTGTGGACATGGATGCTGCGAACTGTTCTCAAAACAGTTCAAAAATATAATTGCCATCAACTTGTACAATGACATGTAGTTCAAACCCTACTTTATCACAAATAAAGTTTCCAGAATCATATATTTTAGTCTGTGCAAATTTAGAAGTATTGTATTCGACAGCCTATCTTTTATAAAATTATTCCAGATCTTGAATAATTTCACTATATGGAATAGTTCATATAACAAGTGGAGCTTGGAGATGCACTGAATAAGGATTTCAATGCAACCTAGGGCCTACTACCCAAACATTTGACAGTGGATCGTGGATAATTGTTTGATAAGCTAGCGGCACGCGATAAATTTTGATTGACGTAGGTACAGCGACACTCCTGCTTGGTCTGAATTTATACTGCAGTGGAGAGAGTTCTCAATTGACATTGCAAATCACTAGAATTGCCTCATAAGTGAAGAAGCAAATAGCCTATCACTTCAGTGAATCCCTTTAGTCAAGTTTGCACGTCGCAAACAAAACATTTCGCAACATTAGCACAGTCAGTGATCAAATTGCTCATCTCGGAACTTTTCTCGCTAGAATAGCTTTTATTATATTAGAACTTGTAATTATCTGCTTTCAACTTGCTTGTGCTTGATTGACTTTGAAAATGCAGTTAACATCATCATAAATTACAAAGTTGGCCTACAACTCATCAGACCAGTAAATAAGTCACTACGAGTATTACTGCTCATCGCACAAAACATGATATCAAAGTGCGAATAATTGCATTGTGCAATATTGTGTTGGAATAGCTGACTCTCGCTTATACGGAGTGCGGGTGGGCCTATGCAGGCCCCAATGCCATGTGGACATTGAATAATGTCTCATGGGTAATGACATAAATTGACCAAATTATGTTTGACGATCAAAGCCTTAACCGACTGGTAGAGAGTAACCAGTCACTGTCCCATCCCCGAACGGCCGGCCTTTAAGAAGCCGGCCAACGACCGGCCGGTTTTGAATACGTCGGACAATGGGCCGACCGCGGCCGACTTCTTTGAAAGCCGGCCGATCTCAATCCTGTGGTCCATATCCCACCGGGACGTGAGGATCGTGACATGGACAGCTTTCTCCACATATCTCAATGATTCGTTGCTTGAACAGCATTATTGGATGACAGATTGCACTCCTTTGATTTGATATACTTTGATGGTAGTTTTTGTATACTTATAGCTCGCTTGCCGTTCATCATTCCGAGGGGCCACAAAATTCTCTATCGCACATTTTCTCATAACAAGTCCGAAAAATTTCATGCTGCGTCTCTTGATGTTACCGGTACTTTGACAATTTTCTATCTGAGCTTGCAATTTAGGAGACTTGCTTGTAGCTCATGTTAAGAATGCACGAGATCTTCAATATCCCATAATCAAGCAAGCTGTAAAACAAAAAGCTAAAGTCGACCTAATCAATTTTTCCATGATTCTAGATTTAATTCGATTCGCGAATCACTGCCCAATTCGATCCGATTTGAGTGAAAATTTGCCGATTTGCAGATTACTAAAAGACATAGGTTCCATGATTTCCAAAAGATGGGTTGCTGCTCGTAGCAGTGCTCAACAATGCATTCCAAAATTCGTTGCTTGTGCTTTCAACAATCCTCTTTACAGAGCAATAGTTCGATAAAAGGAGTACGTACTAGTCCGGCATCCAGACTTCTGCAAGAACTAGGCCGAAAATGAGGCTGTCACATAATGATGCACGCCTGGCTATTACAAAATGCCTTTCGAGTTCTACCCTGATCCTCCTCTTGTCAGGCAGGATCAGAGACAAACACATAAAATGCAATGGCAAGGAGATTGTAGTTTCCGGAAAAATTGAGATTCTATGCTTTCTCTGATTAAGGGGAAAGAAATCATTCAGGAGCCACATTTTTGGCATGGAATGCCTTCCGGTCATTCATTCACTTCATTTTGTCTATGAAGCTAGACACTTCAGATTTGCAAAGCCTCCTCATGTCGGCAGACACAATATTTTGGCCACTTTTAACTGCAGCCACTTTCTCACATACATTACCGATCGGAAACATGATAATAACATATTCAGAAGATATGAAATGACTGGAAGAACTCCACACAAAAATTTGTTGCTCTGAACTTGGAACTTTTTCCATAATCAGAGGAAAGATAGAAAATCGCATTTTTACCGAAAACTTCAATCTGCTTTCCAATGGATTTACATGTGATTTTCTTTAATTCTGACTAACAAGAAGAAGAACCGGGTAGAACTCGGCAGACGAGCAGATTTTTAATACCCATTCTTCTACCCTGTTTGGTGTACCGGTTTCGATCAACAAAACCTGGTCACTTGTTAGAGTCAGGTTTAAAAGCTGTCCCCTCCTTTTATTTTGGTGGACACACATCAAATCACCGCCTTGTAATAAAGCAGTTGGGAAGGTATGATTGTGACACGGTCACGAGCTGTCAATGGACCCTATTTGACATTGGTTTATGCCCAAATACGATTGAAGTTATTAAGAAGATCCCACCTAACCGCTGCGAATAGTGTAGAAGCTACTGATATTCCATTAGATTGTCAATCAATTATTGCAAAGATGAGCTGAAATAAGTCGCTATAGCATCCTATTTTCAGTTGCAGCTGAAATGGATAAATACCAGGGTTGCCGTAGGCATTGGGAATCTGTGGGTATATCCATGGGTTATGAGGTAGGTATGGATGCCGAGGTCATCCCCACAGCTCCCATAGCGTTTCTATGGGAATTCTGTGGGGATCATCGTGAATATTGTCATTCACTAGAAGCAATTAGAACTGTCGTTTTCAAACAATAGATTGTGATTTTGAATTGTCAAGAACCGTACCATTTTACCAGTTAAATTCTAAGAGATATCTATGCTGTTTTTTTAATCCATTACACAATGTCAATGATTTGAATGATTAATAATAGCTTCGGTGTGTTAAGGACGTCTGAAGCATCATCTGAAGTTCCTTGGGGAAGAACGCCACAAGCATCTTTTGTGGCGAGCACGTCCGAAATACTAGCTCTGGTTGTATAAATCACTGATGCATTGCATTGTAGATCATATAACTTTGATTCAAAATGATTGTGTGATATAAAATTATGCATGCGTGATAATAGCGATTGATCGTTAACCTACTGTGTATAAGAGTGAAGAATGCCTCGGTAGTTTGTAAGTAAATCAGAGTGATATTAATAGGATGTGCGGAAACCTTTCCACTAAACGCTCATTTGCGGTTGTAGTGATGTGTAATTTGTCTTGTCCCTAAGATTTTGTGTCACTGGTGTAGCGCGATGCGTTCCCCTTCCATCATCTTCTAATCTGGCACCTTGTGTCAAAATTTGGTAGGCTACCATATAGGCCTACGATTTTTTTGGAATTCGGGAGGGTAAAATCATAATCATCCATTTAAGCTCAAATTCGTGTATCCTCTACACCGCATAGCACCCATTTGAATATACCAACTTCCTAGCATGCGCTTATTCCAAATCTATTGTGTAACAGACGGAAGAAAAGCTTCTATTTTTAGCACAAAATTGATAAAAAAACTAACATCTACCTTTATTAAAAAATATAGCCTTCGTTATGACTGAATTTCGTTTCTCACTGAGCTAAACCTATTTCCTAAAAGTCTTCAGTGGAAAAGACAGTGACGAAGAGAAAACTTTTGTTGCATCAAAGACATCCCGCTAAACGAGTGACAAGTCATCCGAAAACTTCAATCATTCAACCAAAATTGTGATCTCATCTTTTTCTACTTTTCCCATCTATGTGCACGACTCGTCTAACGAATAATCCACGTCTGCCTTTGCCAACAACGGTCCTGACTCTAGCAACGCATCGGCGTGTTCCGATGAAGTTAAGATCAGTACCCAAAACGTGACCAAAGATCGTAAATGTCAAATCATAGCAATTTCTTTTTACTCGTTCGTCGAAAGGTGGTAAATGAGCATCTCAATTTGCCTGCAGGAAACTTGTCAAGAAACTTATGAACACTTTAAGTTTGAAACTTCTCCACTGAGTGATGACCATGTTGCATGCAATTACGAAGAATAACATTACTGCAACAGTTGCTTATGAGGAAAATCATATCCTCAGTGCTACGGCTGACTCCATATATTTATGAGACCTAGGCAAGTTCACTGCATGAAGCCATTTGTCTTGGTCCATTACTTTTGGCTACAAATAATGTCAATTAAAACCTTAAAACCCGTTGTCTGGCGGCCTGTTGCGACCACACTGAAACACAGTTAGGTTAACAAATCTCTAGCAGCATCCAAATTTTTTCCAAAAATGGAAAAATCTGACAAATGAACAGCACTTAGTCCTTGAAAAGTACTAGTGAGTTTAAACCACTGTTTCCTTTCAATCATCATGACAATTTTTGGTTTAGCATTACTTCTGTCGAGCGCAGTGTACAGTATCTGAACCATAACAGCAATTGCATCAGCAATGAAACTGAGATCGATGTTCCAGTTCCAGTCTTAAAGATACTAAGTCGCGGTCCTAAGTTCAGACTACGAGTTATACAAAAAGCCCACTCACTCTGGCGTAATGCTTGACAAACGTTGCCTGGTGCCTCACTCTGTAAAATCTAACTTCATCCAGAATAATTTCGGATACGGATGTGTGAGGGACAGATGCTCAAACGAAGAATTCCGATCTAAACATGTAGTGTATATAAGACACGCTCTCCGAATGAATCATTAGTGTGAAAAAGAAATTACAAGCAAAACTAAGATCACCAATACAAATGAAAATCAACTTAAAAATATAGAAGATTCTTGTGACGATGATGATGATATATGTATATATTTAGAATGAAAATCAATCATTGCAAAGAAATTTCAAGTAATAAGAAAATAACGAGAAGTGAAAGCGATCACAAATTTACATAAATGTAAAGTACGCAGGTCGTAAATTTTGAGGTTAGGCGTAGAAGCGATTGTATTGACTTATACATGATGGAAAGAAAGAGGAATGATGACGACGTGTAGACCTGATACGAGGCATTACAATGTGCTTGGTATGTCGGTGAAAAGGTGGAATAAGATGATTTAGAAGATGGTCGGAACGTAGCATTGACTGAAACACTTTCATAGACTGGTGGCACCTTCGTATCTTAATTGGAATGAAATTATCACAAGGGCAATCACGACCACACATAAGACGGTGACAATGACGCCTGATGGCTTCCAGTTTATTTGAATCGTCCTGATTAAGATCAATGAAGAGCGGACTGCAGAACTCCAAAGTATTCACCACGAACGAATGGTACAGAGTAACAAGATCGCGTTTCGTGACGAAATTCTTCATTTTGCGCAAAATGAATAACTTTTGATTTCCTTTTTTGCACACGTCCTCAATATGAAGACTCCATGACAAATCTTTGATGTAATTAACAACAATGAAATTAAATAAACGATAGATCAAATTGCCATGCAAAAGATGTGCGGCTGGTAGGATTCGAACCTACACAAGTTGGACTGAAAGAACGCTGCTCTAACCAACTGACGCTACACTACTTTACGCGACTCTGTCTGTCAATTGGATCAAACCCAACACCACCCACACATTGTTGTTGCAAAAATAATAATAAATGAATAATAAATAACACGTCACAATTGTGACCGCCGACATTAAGGCAAGTAGCGGGGATCGATTGTCCACCAAAGCATCTTAAGCCATGTCGTGAATGCAATTAACAACAATAAGTAATACAAACATTATAATAAACAAATATAAGTAATACCTAAAATTTTGACAGAAGAAGCCATTTCCACAGTAGAGTGTAGAGGTAATGCATTTTTCTTGCCAAAGCATATCACTTGCGTTTTTTGCTTGTTCAGTTTCAAACCATTTCGAATACACCAAGAGCCAGCGTGGTCAATTTCGGCACTAATAATCAGGTCGACGTTAGATTCAGTGGTTATAGGAATGAGCGTCATTACATCATCAGCAAAAAAAATCATGACTGTTGGTGAATGACAGGCTGAAAAAGTTCTCATGTGAATGGCAAATATATATGGCGCCAATACTGACCCATGAGGTATGCCGGAAACAACAGCGCGAGGCGAGCTTGCATTCGAGTCGTCAAGCCTGACAAACTTGTACATGAATTTTATTAACGACAGCGCCTTTAGAAAGTTAAAGAATCTAACGAAAAATTTTGAATTATCAGTCAATATCCCATTCTCAATTCCCTATGGGCAAACAACTAAAACACGGTATCAACAAAAATATAAAAGAAAAATGTAAATGTAATATTTGCAGGTAAACATGTGGTTTATAAGTTCACTTGCAAGTTATGTGATCACATGTACATAGGATCTACCAATCGTCCCTTTCACGTCCGCCATAACGAACATCGGTCCGGTATCAATAAGAAAGATAACAAAAGTGCTCTCTCAGACCACAGCATACGTCATAATCACACTGATTGCAACAATGCCAGTATCGATCTATTCAGTATTGAAATTATTGACAAGCAAAGTAATGCCCTGAGAACCAAAGTTTCTGAAGCGGATTACATTAACAAAATTCAACCGAAAATCAATCGTAAGCATGGTATAGGCACTCGACAGAAGCATTCGCTATAAATACGTCGTCTGCGGAGGTTAAAGGTCTACCTAATAGCCCTCAGTCGATGAGCTTGAAGCTCGAAACGTTGGGTGGTGTGTTGTCATTTACCTATTTTTGCTCGTAATACAAATGGGAGTGGAGAACTTCTTCCCACAATCGAAAATTAGAAAAAAAAACTGCCACCCGCATGTAGCCATCAACATCTAACAGTATCATTCACCCATTTGATTTGATTTGATCACGATTTTACTTAAAAGTAGCATTATGACATATTGCTTTAAGGCCACTATACACAAAAAAATAAAGACACAAAATCAGTGCATGCATAATCAGTCATAAAAGTCTCTCGCTGATCATTTGAAAAGACGCAGTGATTTAAGTTTTGTAATTTCACTGGGCAGCCTATTCCAACATTAATGAGAGGAGGCAGAGAGAGGCATTGACATTACCTTATCACTAACAACTCTCTATCAAACACAATTTCTGTGCGGTCGCCCCTTGGCTAACAATCATTGAAGAGTCAATTCAATACAAATGCATTCGTCTGAGTTTGATTGTGTTATACATGTAGAAATAATATTCATGCACATGAGTTGATCAGGTGACAGAAAGTAAATTACGAGTATATTGGAAATCATTGTCTTACAATCAGGTCATCAAAGGCGGCTACCGGATGGCATAAACTTCTAGATTCTACTGATATTGAAATATTGGACATTAGCTACCGTACTCTATAAGAAGAAAAATAGCATATAAATTAGAGACTTATCCGGGGGGAAATGGGGATTCTGTGGGGATACCCACAGGTTTTTCTGTGGGTATGTGGAGGGCTGCGGACTCAAAATTCAATCCCCACGGCAGCCCTGATAAATGCGGCATATATGCATGTACATAATACATCCTTCATATTAAAAATGCATTTCATTATGAACTATCTTTCATTAGTGATCTTCACGTGAATAGATATCAGTAGTAGTAGTACACACAGAATTAAATATGTAGTAGTAGTAGGCTACACACAGAATATGCAGATAAATCTAATTCTATGGTAGTACATTTTTGTCTTTATCAATCTGTTCCTCCTTTCACGGGATTGGCAACTTGCTAGAGCTGCATCGTATTTAATTGTTCGTTCTTACTCCCGTCAGTGAATTAAAATATTTTCGAATGACATATAAGCGCAATGTAGGAAATTTGTTGCATTTTAATTAACAACCAAATCCACTTTTTATTCATTTCCGATTGCCAATGTCGGGAGTCCAGTTACTTTACTCATTTAGTGCCAACAATTGAATTGCATTTTATTGGATACTCGTAATTGCACAGAAGTTTTGATTGTAACCGCCCTACTTCGTGACTCGTGTCATAGTCTCCATATGTGTAATCAACTTTTCTTAATCTGTTTTTGCGGTTACAAAGCAATTTCATATTTTAAAATTGTAATTTTATAGTACACTCTATAACATTACATTTTTGAACAATTATTACGTTTCTGAATAATACAACCACAAAAAGCAAATAATGATTTTTTCCAATGACGTCGACTTGCTACACTTTTCATTATAATATTGAGCTATTTTTCGCAAGCAATGTAAATTCATGGCAAAAGGTTTTATTTCTTGGTTTTGAAGAGATCGAAATTTAAAAAAATCGCTAGTGAAATTACATCGAAATGTGCAAAATTGGTCCATATCACAAAGCAGATGTTCCCAAAGATGCATGCTACAATCGAAGCGACTTCAATTTTCAAATTTAATGGAAGCAGCCAATTGCTTGTACGATTTGTTGCGAAGTCCATCTGCCAACAGTCTCCGCAGCAGTTTGCCACTTGCAGTTTTCGGAATAGAATCCACGAAAACGACCCCTCCTCGAATCTGTTTGGAAGGTGATAAGGTTTTTTCCACAAGCTTTACAAGCACAGCTGGTTCCACATCCCGCTGACGAACAATAAACGCAGTTGGTACCTGGCCTGCGATTTCGTGAGGCATTCCGACGACGGCGCAATCAGCGACATCTGGATGACTTAACAGCACAGCTTCTACCTCTACCGGAGCGACTTGATTTCCTTTATATTTGATAAGTTCTTTGATGCGATCGATTATATAGAAATATCCATCATCATCTTTGTACGCAATGTCCCCTGAGCGGAGCCAATCTTCATGGTAAAGAGAGCTTGAGGCTTCTTCATTGTTCAGATATCCTAGACAGCAAGATTGAGAGCGAAACCAAATTTCCCCCTTTTCATTAGGACCGACCTCTTCAAATTGAGGACTTTCTGACTGTGAACTTTCTCCATCCGATGCGATTTCACGCATCAACTTTACTTCTATATTTTCACTCTTAACTCCGACGGATCCTACCGCTGAACGGCTTCGATTAGATGGATATGGAACACATAGAGTGGCACCAGAGAGTTCAGTCATTCCATAAAGTTGGCGCAAGTCGACGTTTGGTGCTCGGCTCTTCAGGCGAGTGGTGAAGCTCTCTTCTATTGAGGCGGATAGACGGCTAGCAGAACAAAGAATATCACGAAGTGATGAAAGGTCAAAATTCTCTATCTTATCAGAATTCAAAAGCTGAACAATCATTGTTGGAACGAGGGGTAGATGAGTGACTCGATGTTTCTCGACTGCCTCCAGAACTTCTTCAATTTTAAATCTTGACTGGAGAAGAAGTTTTCCTCCTGACAGCAGTGTAGCTCCAACGACGCATTGGAGACCGTACATGTGAGTAAATGGAATAACTAATAGATTAGTTTCGCTTTCATTCAATTTACAGAAGTCATCTGCAGAAACTACATTGCTAGACATATTTCGGTGAGAAATTTGAGTAAGTTTTGGAAACCCTGTGGTTCCACTTGATGGCATCAAAAAGCAAACATCATCTGCATCCACCGCCGGCGGTTTTAAATATTCATTTCCGCAGTCGTAGATAAGTTGTTTTGTAGATGAACAGATGTCATTCTCGGGCATTTTCGACACTTCGCCATCAACAACAAATACTCTCTCAATATCTGGAAGAGAATCTGAGGCATTCAGGACAGTTTCCAAGCAATATCCGCTGCTGACAATGAATCGAGAATGTGTCTGAAGAAGTTGGCGTTCTATTTCTGATTGTGTGGACAAGTGGCTCATTAAATGCACCGTTCCACCTGTCCAAAGTGCCGATAACATGGTAATTATTGAATCTGATGCATTATCTGAGCAGATGGTCATGACTTGTCCTTTTCCAAAACCTTGACGGATTAGATTTGTTGTTCCTGTAAGAACATGATGATGAAGTTGAGAATAATTGAAAGTTTTACCAGTCGACCAGTCGGTGAGAGCAGGCCTATTTCCAAAGTGTCCTATATCTTTGAAGAGTACATCAACATAATTCAAATGTCTGCACGCAGTACCGGAAAATGATGAAAAAGACGATTTCTTAAAGCACCTGTAGTTTAAAATAATCAGTCTGTGAAAAATCACTGCCTTCTTTACGATCGAGATCACCATAGTGCCACGATTCAGGTAGTGTTTCAACAACTTGTGAATCAGAAATTCACATGGCGATTAGAATAAGATTGGACGTGATAACTCTTATAAACCCGCAACGTTATCGAACTTTGAACTGAATTTGATCCTGTTCGGGTGATGTTAGAAGTGTGTTCTGATTATGATGATGAAGTGTTCGTGCTACTTTATTCTATCTGCTACATACATGCATGCACCTCTAGATTAAAATACTCTATAGTTGTTCAATGTTAAAATTTTTCATACACCACTGCCCAAGGATAAATACACACACCAATTCAAGTAGTTTTATTATTCTTTTTATGTTTAAGACCTGTGATATCTGGCAAGTGCATCGATAACCAATTGATTGACAGCATCAACATTCAAGATACACCGCAAGCATACCATCGAGCAAGTCCTCTTCAGCCTGATTATAAACCTTACCGGTATGAGCATGTGAAAACAGCATGAGGACTAATTCTTCTCTCAAAATATACTGAAAGACTACTTTGCATGTAACCCGTAAAACTACCTAAGTTAGAAACGGCAGGCCAGCAGCCTTCCAGACTTCAGATCGGCTGGTTGGTGATCAAACTCTCTTAAATTTTTGTATCACAATAGCTTAAGTGATTGTGTGTTATCATGTTCTGCTGAGCACCTCGTTTCGAATTCATCATGAGCATGAGTATGAGTAGGAATTTATTTCAAATACTTTGGAAATCACACAATACATGTACTTTTGAGGTAGACAAGAGTGAGTTGATTAAAGCATGTTACATAAGACTAAGACAAAGTTAATAAGCCACAGTGTAAAGAAAAAGTAAGTTAGTCAATCACATTTCTGTTTGAAATGCTGATGACCTTCGGAAAAAACGATGTTCTTCGTCGGGAAGTACGAACGTAAGGCTGGATGAAACGTCCAGAGTGGAGAGACGTTGAAGAACACAGTGTACACAGTGGATATGGACAATTTCTGCTAATTGAGTGCAATTTTTTACAGCAGCTTCTTCACGACGCGATTTTAAGTCCGGCATGATGCTACATGAGCAGTCAAAATTGCCACATATCATGCGGTGAGCACGATACGGCGTTGCAGTTTATCAAGGGCTGTTGCATTCTTGGTCAGCATGCCAACGAAAACAGGGGAAGAATATTCTATCGCGGACAGGATCAAACCATAATTAACTTTTAGCATATCAGATGTGCTTAGAATTGGCTTCTATACACGCAAAGCATATAGCCTCCTTGAGACACATCTCGTTACAGATTCAATTTACTTTTCCCATTTAATGTGTTTATAATTTTTTTTAATGTATCATTTTACTTGTATGAATAGGAGTAGGAGTCATGATCATGATCATAAGCAGCACTCCCAAAAATGTACATGCAAGAGGTTCGAATCGATGATTTAATGCTGACAGGTCAGGGATCAGCAATGCCCTTCCTTGGGTGCTCCCAGAAAAGTGCTTGGATTTTCTATTGGTAGTAATTATGCTAATTAATGCTGATTTTTGAGCCCATTTTAGGCTGTGTATTTTGTGTGTTTTCGGATGTATAGCACATCGTGGACCTAACTAAGGTCAAGGATTTCCCGCTTCGAAAAATGAGATATTCCGCGACAGAAAGAGTTTGGATGCAAAGCGCGAAAAGTAACACATTTGAAAACCGGTGATAGTCCTCAGAAATAGTCTTTATAGGTTTCCGGTTAATTAGTTTAGCGAAAAGTTAGATTATATATGGATTAACACTGATATCTTTTAGTGCTCATTATGGTATATAAACAAATACATTTTCACTGATCAGATTTAGGTAAATGCACTTTTAGATAGGCCTATAGATAAACATGCTGACTTTACTACTGTAAAACGCGCTAATTTTGAATGAGCAGACTGCGGAAATTTGCTAAATGCTGTTGCTTCTTAAAAAATAGTTTGTCGAAATTATCGACATTTTTTGATGGCTGAGATTAGAACATTCAACTTCAATCGGAATAAACACTTAACTTAAAATACTTTAAACTGTCAGAAAACATCTTAATGCGGATCGCTTTGTTTGCAGAAACTTTGCAGAAACTCGATAGGTAGACTATTTTTAGTTTTGCTCATTTATCCTGAAAAGTTGCAGAAAGTTTGCAGGTTAGCCCGTAGTTCCAACAAAGTAATGGCAACTCTTAAAGATTTCTGTCTAACTATGTAGCCTACAAAGTTAAGTCGGTTGCTTTTCTCCGGGAATTAGGCCTATTCAAATATTTACTAACGAGGAAAATGTTTGCTTCGTTAGATATTTGAGATAAAGTGAGTTGAAGATATGATGGCGTGTTTACCGTATAAAAGTTATAGAGTAAGCAGAAGTTAGTGAAAAATAAGAAATTCCGTTAGGTGTCCCACATTACCCGCACTAACCCTAGGCTATCAAGGATATGATCGAAATGGTTGAGGAGCACAGACAGACATCTTCATCTATTGGGAAGCATCGACAACAACATAGGGATTGACATCGTGGCAGTACAGAAGGAATAATAGTATTTTACAGATCCTCCGTGTCATGACAGCCATGGAGAGGTGATGTTTGTTGAATTAGCAATTCGATGCTCAACCTCCTTATAATAAGAGTGTTAGCGTGATTATATATCAAAAAAGCTGAAGCCTGTAGAGCAACATAACATAATAAAAGGAATGATCATAATTAACTTTAAAGCTGCGTTTACACGTGCAACTTGATTGCTGACACTTTTCGATCCATGATGAGTCAGAAAAGCAAAGGGATGCTTTCAATAATCGTACGTTCTTCGACAGTCTCACCAGTGACCAGATAGGCCTAATAGCAATTTAGCGAATGGTGATAAAGAGAAATGCATTGATTCATAAGCATATTATCCTCTGAGTGTCAGTAAAAAGTGGCAGCTAGAGTTCCACAAGGCGCAACTAAGCTGACATTTTTCATTGAAACTCAGATGATAATAATTGCTGATGATATCAATGCAGTTCTCTCCATAACAATTAACTAAATTGCTATTGTCTATGGTAACACACGAAGCACGATTATTCAAGGCATGCTTTGCTTCCATTGTTTGTTTAATTCCTTTCTGACTCATCATGGATCGAAAAGTGTCAGCAATCAAGTGGCACGTTGAAACGCAGCCTAAAAGATATAACTGAGTCCACATTACTATTCAGATTTCAGAAATGGAACATAAATTTAGTGAATCACAATGCCCATGAAAATAGAATTTAAAAAAATGAAATTTCTGCCAAGAAAGCACAATGAAATCTCTACTTTTTCATGAAAACTTGTATTATATTGCGGCTAATGAAATTCCCATGATAATCAGTTAATTTCCCCTTAATAACGTTTCTAAATGTTCATTCCTTTTGATGGCCAACTTGCTTCATACTTTTTATATATTGGGTTCATGTCGACAGTATATAAACACGGAAATATTTTGCAAAAATTTATCATTTTAAATTTTTTTATTTAGCAATTTTTTTAAAAATGCGCAAATAATTGTTTGAACCGCATGAGCGTAATCTGCCCAATAAAACTGAAACTTTTGATATAATATTTTTACTGTATAGAGACAAAGAATTTTTGGTCGACGCTCTTTCGACTGCATATTTACTCTATGATCACGATCATACCTTTAAATGCGAACAGCTTCATGGAAAATGTTCTATTTGAATTTTTTTATAAAAATTTCTATCTACAAAAGTCAAAATTTGAATTTTCACGAAAATAGCTCATGATAAATATTTTTGAACTACCCCTATGTGAGTTGGCAAATGCGCTCACTAGGCGATGAGCACGTCGAACATGGTCGACCATCTGCAACGTTGCTGCGAAACCCTGACCTTTCTATACAAGCCGAGAAAAGAGGCTTCTGTGTGTGAGGCGGACTGGAGATCACATTTATTGCTCCAAGAATTGCGCCGGCCAAAGTTTCATTTGTAAATGGCACTCGCAACTATAATTCATGGCTTGGGATTTGAGCTTCGAATGCACCATAGACATCGAACATCAACAACTAGGTCTAGACCGGACAGCTCCTATCCGCTTCATTGAAATTCGTGTCATTTGGTCGACCAAGAGAGGCTTTAATTCAGATCTTGTTGTAATTAATTTTGGTTATTGGTTAAAAATGAGATTTGATAATTTTATCAAATTTATCGTAACGTGTCTTTTGAGTTCCATGTTCTGTGACGTCATGCATGCACATACGATCTGTAGCGATGTCGCGTCAACGAATATCTGCTGCAGACAAGCAAAGACTTATACGGGCGTTTGAGAATGGTCAGGATGATCAAGCTTTGGCTGAGACGTTGGCTATCAAATCTGGAACTGCTTGGTCAGTCATCCAGCATTTTCAAAATACTGGATGTGTAGTGCGACAGAGAGGAGGTGCACACAACAAGAAACGGGATGATGAAATATCTTCAACTCTTTTGTCTATTATTGAGGAAAATCCCCAGTTTACTCTATCACAGATAAATGCCACTTTGAAATCATTGCTGCCACATAAGCCCGCCATGTGTGATAACACAATTTCGAATATTTTGCACGGTCAAATGGTGACCATGAAGAAGTTAATGGACTCCCCTGCAGAGAGAAATGCATCTGAAGTGAAAGCTCAACGTCGACAACTCGTAGAGTGGCTAATTGCTCTCAGTCCTGATATTGAGCCGATTTTTATTGATGAGAGTGGCTTTCATCTTTGGATCAAACGTACTCGCGGGAGAGCCATCAGAGGCGATCGGGCTGTGCGTGTTGTTGGTGGACGAAGGAGCACAAATTTTAGTTCATTATTTGCCGTGTCTCCAAGACGGTGTCTGGTTCATCACCAGTTCATTACATCGAATACGAATTCGACAGCCTTCAATTCCTTTCTGTCAGAGCTGTCCCTGAATATTGGACATGAAACGTTGGCGGTATTCATAATGGACAATTGCATTATCCATCGCAATCACCACTTGGCTAATCTCCCAAGTACTCACAGTGCAAAATTTCTTTCTCCCTATTCTCCCATGTTCAACATTTGCGAAAATGTGTTCAGTTCGTGGAAAGCCGGGGTCAAGCGCCAAATGGCAGAGGTGAGGGACCAGGTCATTTTGCAACCCCACCCCCAAAGACTTGCAACTCTAATGCGATTAGCTGAGCAGAACGTTGCCGAAATAACGGCTTATAAATGTGACCGATGGTTTTCACAAATGCAGACGTATTACGGTCGAGCGTTGAGAGAAGAAGACATAATATATTGAGATATGTAAATGCATCAGTGGAAATTTTCAGTGTTATGTAGTTCATCGTGATTTATGTTCAGCATATTTTTATTCTATTGTTTCTATTGAAAATTATACAGATTTTTCACATACCCACATTGTTGCTTTTCATTATCAGCGATCAGGACGAACTGTCTCTAAACACAGCCTACATGACTAGAAAAATTCTAGAATTCATTCTTTGCAGCTTCGAATCCTGGGGCTACATATAATGTCGTCACTAAATTAGCTGTCCGCCAACTCAAGTTTTCGACAGTTCTTGGAATTGCGAATTAACCTGTTCTTCAAAATAATTCATAAGATATTGATTATGTATGATTAAATCGGACACCAGTAGTTTTTTGTGTTCTGTCTTGCTCGCATAATTGCAAAGTTTCTTTTAGGCGCAACCTCCTCCGAATATTACGTGACTGACGTGGCTTTTGCAATCAGGAATACAACAAGATAAACATATCGGAGCATAAAGATTGCAGAGTGCCAGGATTGACTTGTTCCTTTTTGTTGCGTAAACTTTGCTTGTCTGGCTTCGTCCCTTTTGGTTCTTCTTGGAAATTTAATGATTTCTCATGCGAATCAAACTCATTTTCTAGATAAAATCGACTCCGAAACACCCAAAATTATGAAAAATCATTTGACCGATTCATTATTTGCTGTGGATGATTTCTATTTCATATTTATGAGGCAATTTTTACCGGCCCTCCGGTGTAATGACCACTGCCACTCTTTTGACCACTTTTTGAGTTTTTACGATTATCTGAAATTCCTCGGCGTAGTTCGGCCAACTTCAGAAGCGTATTTTGTCTCTGAAAATGAAGGCATTTAACCACTACGACGATTTACTGTCACTTTCCCACGTTAGTGTGATTGCAACTACGTGTCAAGCAAAACTGAGCTTTCTGAAAAGCAGAACGCCTTACACTAGATAGGATATTCGCTGTTGTTGGCTGATGCAGCAGCTTTGTAGCATGAAAAGCAAACAAATTTTTAAATGGACCAAAGGCAACCAGAATACCATTGAAAAAATGTGTCGAACAAAATGAAATGAATTCAGGATTGCCACCCAAATAAAAAATCTAGAACCGGGAAATATTCCGCTATCACCCTGGATTTCCCGAAGCCATACTAAATAATGTCCAGTGCTGCAAACAATAATCACAGGCTTGCATGTAATTGTACATGTACAATTCAAAGAATTGCTACTTAATTCGTGTATAACATGAAAAAATAGAGAACGAAATACTTTTTATTAATGATGCCAATTCATGATACAGAGATAGCTTTCATCTCAATAGTCAACCAACATTCTAAGCTGATTCTGCAATCTTATTTCTATTATAGGCCCAGTACGTGTTTTTTGGAATAATTCATATTAAGGCTAAGCGCTAGTCGCACCTCCTCGCGCCTATTAACCGCTCGGTGCACTGAAAATTGTAAAGTGTTACACCGAAGCATATTTTGAAGTATAGCTGAAATGTAATTTCGTTCCCATTCTCATTTGTCCTATGATGGTGAACTAAGACTTCAAAATCTTGAAAATATGATTCATGTTTCGCAATTTAATGCGAATTTTATGAAGTACTAGGAAAATTCTATGAGCACTAAACAATCTGACGTAAATGGGCCTCTTTTTAATTTAATTTTGCCAAAACTTGCAAATGGTCCTCGTCATGTATACGTATCCCGTGTTTCTCTATGATAGCTGTAATGGAATTTTTTTAAAACCAAATCAAAACAGAAATATTAAAGATATGGAACAAAAATTGATGAAAGTTAAAATGACTAAATAGCTATGTCATTGGTGCACGAAACGGTGGGTTTTTAAAAGATTTTTTTTAAATGCACATATACCCTACCCGGCACCCAAAACATCAATGAAGAGTTCTTCATGCAAAACAAAGCACTCTCTAAGATACTACGATGTCACTCGGGCGGAACTCTGGACCCACGAATGCTACTATACATCTTTGCAAGATGGGCAAGTGCAGGGTACGGAGTACCGGCATTCATTAACGGAGTACTTACTATAAAATTTCCGAATTTCTGAGGTCGCGATTATTGAGATTTCGTAGTCTAAAATGATCTATCATGAACATGGATTATCTAGAGTAGGTCTACTTCCACAGAAATTGACAACAATAAAACCTCTAGAATGGAAATTAAGCTTCATGCAATGCACAGTAACGGCACATAAATCGCACGCATTTTCACTTAGATGCACCTGCCAACGTCTGTATGATTGGGTTAGAATCAGTCACATGAGTAAATCGAAGCCTTTAATTGGTTCACATGCCCCAACTTAGTTCCCCCGGATGTGCCGAGACCTTGAGTCAATTTCCATTCTAGCGAACTTCGGATAAACAGTTTATTTCTATGTCTACTTCTAAGGTCAGCTATAGTATTGCTACACGTACAAATATATGATAAATACAAGAAATATGCCATAACTGCAGTTGAATACTGAAGATATTTAATTGCTTGGAAAATCAAGCGTTACATGAACCACAGCAGCTTGGTTCTCTTCACTTTCTAAATACATCACATAAAAGCTATCGAACTCCCTATCCAATAAATAGGTAAAAATCTCAGGTTCGACTATCTCTTCAGCCGACCGTTCAGGTTCGAATCTCTGGTCCGACTGTCCTTCAGCTTGTTTTCAGTTGAATTAATACCGCAGTAAATTAGTCTGTGATTCTAATCAATTTCTGACTCAATTTTAGATGAAGATTTTCAGTTTTTATTGATCCTAGAACAAGCTAAAGTCTGCTAAGTCAAAATAGCCTAAAACACAAGTTTCAACTTAGCAGACTTAGTCGTTTGTAAAGATGATTTTGACTGGGTTTGCTGTTTTTGAAAATGATTGGAACAAGAAAAGATTCAAGGATCAGAACTTTTAATACATTTCATGTCCATATGGATATGTCTCACAATGCAAGCATTAAAATATGAAATAAGATTTCACGGAATTAAGCCTACATCATCAAAGCGCATCTTCAATGTACATATGTAAATATCTCACCCAAGTCTACTTGTATTAACTGAATGCGACTAGTCAATAAATTGATACAATGCTGTTAGGTTGTCTAGACTAGCCTACGCTACATCTAGATTATTGAACATGGCGTATAGGCATTTTATAACTTTGTTAGTACATGTAGATGTGACTTACATGTGTTGCTTTAGATATAGATTTGATTAAAAATCATACCGATTCTGTCTTCGCTGTGTGTTGCATATGGAGGTCAGTGTATTTGTAATATTGGAGTAGAAAAGTTCCACTCCGGTGATACTGGAGTCCTGATGCAAACGCTGACTCTAGATCTACACAGCGACAAGCGGGGAATTAGCGCAACCAAAATGGCAATCATAAATTTCAGCTTATTTCTGCAGACATACATGTATATGATAGTGATAAATCGCAAGAATAGAAATTTTCTGTGGTATTCCGTTTTCGCCTACTTGGACATCAGTGCAGCAAATAGCTGCTGTTAAGCAACGATTTAAGCGTGCGTTTGTCTTTCAAAAGCAAGGAGCTGTATAAATTTTTAAAGACCAACTTATACTTTCAAAATTCTGTAAAACACTGAACACATCTACAACAAAATTACGGATTGTCATATATTGACAACATGTCTGACTACTACAAATGAAACCTCAAGATTTGTAAATTTGTCATGAAAGTATTGATGACACATGTACATGTTTTGATGATAGCTAAGTCTGTCAGTTTTTGCATCTTCCAAAATCTCTGTTACACTGAGACTGGAGATTCGAACTCCAGATGCATGAAGACCGACATGATGCTGATAATTGGCAATTGATTATCTCATATAGGCCTAATTCTTGGAATAGTGCGACAAGGAGTACTAAGTAAGATTTTGAAGAATTTTTTGTTTTCTCAGGAGAATTTAGGTCTAAATCAAATATTTTAGATCAAATAACATTGAGTAGAAAATTGATTTTTTAAATGAAATCGTAGGAATGATAATATGGTAACGGGGACCCAACGTCGTTTTTGAGGCTCAATGGTAGTTACTTCCTAGCTTGCTACTCACTCTTGTTATTATCTGATCAACAAAATGTGGAATAGGCTCCGATTATAAATTTGCAAAGGAATAAAGATGCGAGAAGGTTATTGAGAACAACTCGCACTATAGGGTGAGCATGCACCTAATTGGGTTTTTTAAATGGCAGTGGCCACCGAGCTGTAATCTGCACAGGGGTGCACCGAACTTACTTTGGCGTAATGCCCCCCTTGGTTTCTGAAATTCTAGAAATAGATCACACGTCTGCCGCGCAGGTAACGTAGTATCTATCCTCGTCCTCGGCGCCATTTTTTCCAGGTATCCTAAGTTTTTCAAGGGTCACAATGTTTTTCAAAACAACTTAGAACACGAAGAATAAAAATCAGCCTTTCAAGACACACTGATGCTTATTTCTTCTTATATTGAGTTACTTGGAGTCCTCTAGGGCTACGAAACATGAGGCGCGGCAATAGATGAATGAAGAATAATGGACAACCTCATCCAGTGAAATGTGCACTGCCTTACTGAGTTAACATGTGGAAACAGGGGTGGCGCTACGGGGGGTCCTGGGGGGGGCACAGGCCCCCCTAAGAAAATTATTGGACCCCGTCGGCAGGGCCACTGTCGGCACCCGGATTAAATTTTGTCGGCAGTCGGCCTCCAGCACCTATATTTTGCATTACAATAATAGAGAGTACATTTACGAATCGTTGCATCAGATATTGACTTGTATTGCTAGCCATTTACTACAAGCATTTTTGTTTACGTTATCTTTTTATCCTGTTGAACGATAGCAAGATTGTATAGGGAAGAGATTTTCTGTGTCGAGTTTTTGGTTATTTGAAAATTGTTGACACGTGCACAGCTATAATAGATCAAACACAAGATAAAAGTTTGTTATCGTCTTGTTAAGGTTCCGTATCACGTTTCTGAGATCTTAGTCTTAGACATAACTTTAATGAATAATTAGAACAACTAAAAATATGAATGATCAAATGTCATTTTTGATGCTTTTGCCGTGTTTGATGTCGCTATTTCAGCAATGAGATGGTCCAAATATGTTACAGTCATTTGATTTGCTTTCATTTGGATGGTTAAAGGAAAACGAAACGCCACATCTGCACCATTTCTGAAGTCGCACGACTGAATCAACAGTTAATAGAACGCCTGTTGTTCGCGTTGTCGAGTAGTTCAAACGGTAAGTCGATCTGCTAAACAGAATGTCAAATTATGAATTGATGCTTTACATTCAAAGTCAGTGGTACATTAAGGTATGGAGTAACCTTCTCAGCGGCTCTAGTGCCTGGTCGCTGCGTCGCTTCTGGAAGCAGTTCCGACTAACTTCGACGTGTGGGCCTTCGCTACTGGGACATCATCCCAGGTGGTTGACTTTGGGGGGAATGTGGAATTTTTCCGCCGAGCAGTCGAAGGAAAAATGAAGGCATAGATGCACCACTGACTTGGCCATGAGAAGTAGAGAGACCCCAGTGACGGCTGGCCACCACTTACAGTATGTTTTAATAGAAATTAAGATTTCCTCCCATACTTCGTTTGAGTGACCTGTCTGGGTGTAGTGTCGAAGGTAACAACTTTGACAGTCTGAGAAGCTAACAGGTACCCCGATCGGATCGACCATCTGAGAGGGACCGGCCTGAGAGTGGAGACGGAAGTTTAAAATTGCAATCGATTCGCCGGCAGCTTCAAACATGAGATCTTGGCAAGTCTCATCTTGGAAGTAGTTAAGATAGACTTTAATAATTACAAATATACATTGAAAGTACTGAAGAGAAATTTGCATCTTTTTGACTGAAAATCCCTTTTACTATTGTGAAATACAGAGGTCACATACATTGAGATATACATGCAGTGTAACCTACAGTATGGGTAGTCATATAATCGTAACATCTGCGTAGGCAAATAGTCTGCATCCCATGCAGTCACATGGTTAGTCATACAAAATGCTTTGTAGTTAAGCGCAAGGTTATAGTTCCTAAGTGATAGTCACAATAATGCAGTATACATAATTTGCATGCAATTGGACATAAATGCACATCTAGTGTGCCTATATCTAAATTTAACTTGTTATATAATCGAAATATTTCTAATTCAATTAGTAAGAGTCTAGATAATAAGGTTCAACTTTTCTCTGGGTTAAACTTAACCAGGTCAAGGAGTTATGAAACAAATCAAGCAGATGAGCTTTGTGATGCTTGTGGTCCAGAAAAAACAAGCACAAGAAAAGAATTAGAAAGCAATCGAAATGCTTAAAAGACGGTGTAGTTATGTCTTCGCTGGGATCCTCTTCCATTATTGATTTCCGCACACAAGTATTTTATCCGATAATTGATCTTTGCCTGAACGAGTTGAACCGAAGATTTAACGAGGAAAATAAGGTCATCATGATAGGTATATCGGCACTGACCCCTGGAAGCAAAGATTTTTTAAAGTGGGATATCATCCGACCCTTCGGAGAAATTTACAGTGCTCAACAAGACGATCTTGATATTGAGGTAAAAAGTATGATGCGATTACTATCAAGAAAAAAGGACGACTATCCCGATGGGTTGCTGGAATTCTGTACACTCACACACCGACTTCGCGATGCCTACTATGAACTACATAGGCTGCTTGCAATTTCCTGTACTCTTCCTGTGTCCACAGCATCATGTGAGAGATCATTCAGTACACTTCGAATTGTAAAAAATTACCTCAGGTCTACCATGAGTGAAAACAGACTCAATAGTTCGATGTTGTTAGGTATACATAGCAGGAGGACTGAATCGCTGGACCTAAACAAAGTTGTTGATTTATTTGCTCACAGGTTTCCCTCTTGTCGAATTTCTTTATCCTAGTTTGTGTCATAGGACATTTTTGGATATTTGAATCTATTAGTATGCATCCTATTTCTAATACTGGGCTTACATTGTACTTTCACCTGAATTCAAGAAAAGGAAGCTATCGCAACAAATGTATTTGGCAACAATTTTTATGAAAATTTGCAGCTCATTTATGAGAAACTGTTGAAACAATGAAACCGATGCAACAATTCAATGCTTCCCAGAAGCAGCACTTTCCTAAGTTAATAGAAGCAAAAGAAATGAAAGGGCTCTGCTGCTGATTTTGAATTTTGTTATTTGAGTACAAACTTACGAGGTCAATCCCTTCGTTGAAACACTTAAGCCTATCAGCAGCAGACGTTTTTCATATTTTGTTGCTTGCATTGATTGCAGTGCCTATATATGGAAAGCATAAGCTAGCATGGATTACTTGTTTTTATCATTGAAATCATCATTAGCAATAATTCTGTTGTGTCAATAAGAGGTTACCATCACTGCATCTGCATGTACCATTTTGTGTACTTTTACAAAGTCGGCCTAATTTTCAGTCAAACCTTTTTGTGACTGGATGAGTACCGGTCGGCATTGATCATTGTCCTTAGTGTCATTTTCTCTATTTATGTATAAAATAGTATCACGAATAGCAATTACTTTTGTAGAACTATCTCATTTCAGTTTTTGCTCGTATCTTTTGTAAATGTAGGCCCAATACTGATTTAAACGAAGTTATAACTTGCAAGCTCTATCCATTTGCTTTTGTGCATAAATGATAGTGTTTCTTGAAAATCGTGTCCTAACACGTTAGGAAAAGTACATGTACATCCTATGTCTTTCGAAGTTTTATGACATATGGATGCGGCAGTTCCTTGTCCTCACCATTTGTACATAAAAAAATTCTAATATTTTCTCTATATACCTTTTCTCAAATTAAATTTGGAAAACAGATGAATAAAGTTCCTACATAGGCTCTGATTATTTGAGTTGCATGCATGCATTAACATCAAATCGATTGACATAGTTGATAGCTTTTATGGTGTAGTGGAGAACTCCTAGAAAAAAGAGATGCATGGTGAAGGTCATCATCACGCACGCTACATGAGTCAAAGCATCCTCGTATTTATACAACACGTAGCGTTTAGCAAGCAAAGATGTTTTTAGTTCATAGCTACTTATTTATGAATTTTAATTGTTTACGCAAGAAGAAGTTTAACAAACCGGCACAAAACTTGCTACCTGCTTTATGCAATGTACACGAGGTAAGCCAACAGGCATTTGTTTCAAAATTCTCAAAGTTGACATACATGCATCACGTAAGCTTTTGAAAGAAAATCATAGATATACTCGCTATTAATAATTAAATAAATCTCAGATATAGGAACACATTTTCGGTGACAGTTAACATGTAAATTGTCTGAAAGAAGAAATCGGACATATGTGTAGGTGCATAACAAAGTGTGCATGGATTGCACAATTTTTTGTGTGCAAAAATTGCACATTTACAACTCAATTACACAATTGACATGTGCATGTCTTGCCCACAAGTAGGCATAGCTGTTCATATATTACAAAAATTAGCCGGTATAGCCTGTCGGCACCTCGGTTAAAACCGTCGGCACAACGCTTCCATGGACCCCCAGCTCTAGGACCCTGGCGCCACCACTGTGTGGAAACGCAACATTTGCATGATGTCTGACTTGTCTTTTTGACATATCTTTCCAGACACATCATTACCTATTGAGTATTTTGTCAGCCACTATGTGTGGGACCCCGCTCGTCTGGGTCTGAGTGTTCAGGTGTTCAGGGGTCAGGGTCGAAACACAACTAGACGAGTACCTGCTCGTGACTGATGGAGGAAGTACTATGTTTTATATCCCTTAATCGATGGCTGAAGTAGTGGTCCAAGAATTGTAATTCTAATCATGTCATTGTGAACAACAAATGAAGAAATGTTGGATTGCATGAAGTATTACAAGCGGATTAAGAAATTGGCGATAACAAATTCAAGTGGAGATATTGTATTTTCCATGTGTAGTCTTAGGTATAGTGTGCAGAGTTCGATTATTTTCGGAATAGTGGAGTGTATACTAGAAAGATCTATTGTCTACCATTATCCACTATCCATTTGTCCACTACTACCATTATCCACTATCCATTTGTCCACTACTACCATTAACTACCGTGTGTAGTCTCAGTTACAGTGTGGCATTAGTTCACTTGTAATCGCTATACTGGCATCATTGTATTTCTATGATTTGCCTCCACTTTTCCAATTTTTATCCATCGGCTTCCTATTGTTTTATAACATCCATATTAATTTCCTCAACATGTGACCATTGTCCTTTTCTATTTCAAATACCAGCATCTGTAGTCGGTACAGACGACATAAACGTCTGTTTTGAGCGTGCATGCGGCAATGTTTGGAATCCATAGTAGTGCAGTATGCCAACAGTAAGAATCAGTAGTGTTATAGGTCTTAAGATTTCAATTTTTACCAGTAAGTGTGCCAAGCTGATCAATTTCAATTCCTTCCCACTAGAAAGATCCATTTTCTTTTAAGAACTGATTAATCGAATAGCTACAAAAGCATTGCATTTGTGCATTTGCTGATTAGAGAACTTTATCAGTCCTCATCAGGACTACTTCAATTTATAATTTAAATAAAAGAGCATTGTATTCTATTATAAATGGCTGGTGGAATGATTTTTATGATCGTATGAGAATTAATGGATTAACGTCATGATTCTCTCAAGTCTGATCGAAAAAAATTTGATCTAGTGCAAATGAGTAAACTGTGTAACAGACCGAGCTATGAGAGACCCTTAACCCAATTGATTACTACAGTAAGAAACCTACCAGTCTCCGTATCACGATCCGGTTATTCCAAGTTAACCACGTCGAATCCTTTATGATGTGGACGAGCACCGGAGCAGCCACGCGAACGTCACTCGAAGATGCGCCTGGTTAGTTATTAACCCTGCCCTACCAGTTATTAGGTATTATAGGTAATACCCTAACTCGAATGAATCTGTGGGTATTACCCAGGTACGTTATAACGGTTGTGGGTAGCAGTTAATAAGCTGAAACAGAAGTATCATAAAACCCCAACCTCCTAATTCAGCTGAAATTATGTCTTGCTAACTTCTTACATATATCGTAACCCGCAGATGCGACGGCAAAGTTATAATGCTGCTTACGATTAATTAATTAGCCGCAAAGGAAATATCATAAACCTATGTCATAAACCTACGCCACTTGCCTAAAACTTCTTAGTTCAGTTGAGAGCAGTGACTTACCATCAGCCGTATAATTTTAAGAGAGCAACGTTTTGGTTGACCGCGCACGCTAGCCGCCGTGAGCTTTACTCATTGCATTTATAATAAAATGGTACATTCTAACACCAGGAATACTTAATTCATGTTTATCTTATGTTTGCCTATACTTTTACCCAGAAACCACCCAAAACCCCATAAATCGGAAGCCACCAACACCTTACAATTATATACAATATATACATGTCCGTGAAACCCTCAATTATCACTTGAATGTGATATAACTTTACAACCCTTCACCAGAAAATTGCGCCAATGCTCCCAGATTTGTGAGCAATACCTATAAACAATTTAGTTCTTCACATCAATAGTGAAAATACCAACACCTATAATTAAAATATTTACGTTAAGTACTAGTTATAATTTTACTACATATAAACAAATAAGCAACCCTGTTACATTACTCCCCCCCTTACAAATAGAATCGTCCTCGATTCTACGGTCGGAATACTCGATTGAAATTGGCTTCTAAAATGTTGCGGAGATGCTCTTCGTTGATGTCTCTACGCATGGCGACTTTAGTTATAACTCGATCGGTGGCCGTAGGAACTCTTGCCAGATGTGGGACATCGGTCTCCACCAGCATCCTTTCCAGCGGAATGGCCCGAACGGTTTGACTCTTGGCACAGTCTCGGTGACCCATTCCGTTTACGAGAATCGGAGCAATACTGAAATAGAGATTACGAAAGAGATCCGCCAGTGAGCGCACTATTTGGCGGTCAACATACGTGCAGTGGAGGACGATGATCTGAGCGGCGCTGACATTCCGCAGCAGCTCCTCTGCCAAGATGTTGTGGGCAGCTACTTTCCCCCACTCCCTCTCCCTGCAGTGAAGGATGAGAGGAAGTGAAAGCTCGTAAGCGAGCTGTGCCTGGTTAGCCAGACACCGACGTTGGGCCTCCATTGGGACGTTCCACTTGAGATCAATTCCCGTCTCTCCGATCGCCCTGACGTTTAGGCTGGAGTTCACACGTCTACGGAGCCTTGCCTCCAGAGATGGAGACCTATCTCCAGCATGACGTGGGTGCAACCCAAAAGCCATGACGATGCGGACATTAGGGAAATCATCCTGGAAGTCCGACTCGTCCCAGACAAACTTTGTCCCGTATATCTACTATACATGACATGGCGTTGATGGCGTCCACCATGTCATCCAAATGCCCCGCAAGGCCAGCAGCGCGACAGCTGTCGAACAAATGAATATGGGAGTCACCTCGCCAAACGGTTGGGCCTGATGGTAACAGTGGTTCGGGCATTTCCAAACCCTCAGGAGCTGGGCGCTCAACTTCGCCCCCCGGATCGCCTCGAGCCATCATATCAGGACGATCCTCTTCAGCGGCTATAGGTAGACCGGCCCCGAGGGGTTCAGCCTGCCCAACCAGCTGAGGAGGATCCTCTATGATGATTGGGAGTCGCACGTCGTCATCACGCGGAGCACCAACCGGACCTAGTCGAACCCCCTAACGACTGTGGGAATTGGATTCCCTATCACTACTGGGAGGTCCTCCCGAGCCAACGAGTCGATAACCCCACGCGACTCCTCTGCGCTGACGACCAGGATGGCGTCGTCAGCTGCCCCACCTGAGAGTCAGAATCCCTCCCCGAGCGCAGGGCCCTTTGCTGCCCTTTTAACTTGCGGACATGCCGCCGTCGATTGGGATGGAGATCACCGGTATCCTCCGGCAAATCCCCCATACGCATGGCGCACTTCATAAACCGGTGGTGAGGAACTGACCAGCTGGAGCATATTTCGCGCACCCTGTCCTGCAGGGCTGACTGCTGTTCAGTCGGCGCTATGAGAGCCGCCTGGACGACTGCTCGGGAAAGACATCTGTCTTTCATTTTACGGTTCCAGCCGGCAGGACATTCGGGCAAAGCCCGTCCTGCTAACAAAAATGTTATTACTTGGTCTCTGGTAGTCTTACAATCTTCTGGTACAGCAGCAGTTGCCATCTGTAAAGAAATATGATTGATCTCGATTTCACACATGTCATCGTCCATCATTTCGACAGTGTCACTACTGGTACTGTTAATTCCCGCATCAGGATCAGAGTCTTGTATCATTTCTACTGTGTCTTCTGTTACATTACTTTCTATGTCCCCATCCAAGTCCGAATCGCAAATCATCTCTGCCGTCTCATCTGTCGCATTACTTTCTACTTCGATATCTGCAGACAATCGTGTAGGTAATTCTCCTCTTTCCACCTCCCCAACCCGTTGCTGGGAGATAGGAGGTGAACATGGGAATTTCTTTAACCTATCAACATGAGTAACTAAAGTTTTCCTGCCGCCAATATCTCTGATCTGGTAGGTACTATCTGAGAATCGTCTTTCCACGATCCAGGGACCTACCCAAGGTCTGAAAAATTTCTTTTGTTTGTCCCTTGGGACAGCAGTTTTGAAATACATTACCAAGTCACCCATCTGGTATTTGCAAGTACTTGTAGTCTTTCTGTCATAGCTTTCCTTTTGGCGTTCCTGCTCTACTACCGCACATTTTTTCACCGTCTCCCACGTCCGCACAAGCTGCTCTTGCAGTTCATAGATATAGTCGGAGGTTTCTCGTTCGACAACAGTGTCTAGATCCAGTTCGAAATCGACGGGCATTCTCACTTCTCGCCCATAAGTGACGGCCGCAGGAGAGAACCCTGTTGTGCTGTGTGTACTGGACCTATAAGCCCAAAGGCAGTAGGACAGTGTCAGATCCCATTCCTCTCTCTCTACATCCGCATGGGACAACATTAATTGCTTCAACGTTCGATTGAAACGCTCAACCCCTCCGTTCCCTTGAGGATGATATGCAGTGGTACGTGACTTCATGGAACCCAAAAGATTACACAATTCTCGAAAAATTTTTGATTCAAATTCTGTCCCTATATCAGAATGAATTCTATCAGGGACTCCATGACGGCAAACCCATTCTCTAAGGAATGCCCCAGCTACCGTAGACGTTTCTTTGTTAGGAAGGGGAATTGCCTCAGCCCATTTGGAAAATAAGTCAACCATAGTCAAGACGTAACGATTGCCTCTCTTAGTCTTACGCAGTGGACCTATGAGATCAACTTCAACACATTCCATTGGTCTTCCGACTACGATTGGCATCATGGGATGTCGCAGTTTTGGAATAGGCCCCTTAAAGGTAACGCATACCTCACATCTGTTCAAACACGTCGTGGTATCATGTCTCATGTCTGGCCACCAGAACCTTGCTCGCAGTTTGTGGTAAGTTTTATCACGGCCCAAATGAGAATTGCCCATCCCTGAGTGACATTGGTTGATAATAGCTCGTCTTTTGGTGGAATTATTTTTTTCTTATCGCCATCTAACCGATATAAGAGACCATCTTCCACAACAAGAAATTCCCAAAATCGAACAATGTTCTTTATTTCCTGTGAGCATGTTTCCAGTTGTCTAGAAGATGGCTTGTCGGAAGATGATAAACGAGTTTTCCAGAACAGAATTTGCGCCAAGTCTTGATCAGCCGAAGTCTTGCATTTCATTTCATCTACCCCAGCCCCTGGGGACCATAGACTAAAAATAACATCATCACCATCCATGCGATTCGGAGGGTCTGACGTCCCTTCGTCTGGCGCATTAGTCAAGCGAGAGAGAGCATCTGCGTTTTTGTGCGAGGTTCCGGCGCGGTATAAGCAATCGAAATCAAATTCTTCCAAAATTTGCAACCAGCGCGCAAGCATCCCTCTAGGCTCTTTGAAGCCTTTCAACCATTCAAGTGCTTTGTGATCTGTTCGTGCTAAAAACTTTTTACCGTCAAGTATACGTGAAAGTGGTCGATGAATGTTACTAGGGCAAGCATCTCCCTTTTCGTAGGGGCGTAGGAAGTTTGAGCTCGATTCAAAGTTTTGCTTGCATACGCAATAACCCTTTCCTTTCCATCATGCTGTACTTGTGAGAGGACAGCACCTATGGCGTAGCCAGAGGCATCAGTATCAAGAATGAAAGCACCACCAGCCTCAGTGAAATCTGGCATGGTCAAAATCGGAGTGGATGTTAAACAGCGTTTAAGAGAGTCAAACGCTTCCTGACAACGATCAGTCCACACGAAAGTATTGTCTTTGTTAGTTAATTCGTGCAACGGTTTAGCTAATCTCTCAAAGTCTTGCACAAATCTGCGATAATAAGACGCTAAACCTAAAAATTCTCGTACTTGCTTAGCAGTTGCTGGCGTCGGCCATTCTTTAACTCTGTCTTTTCAGGATCAGTCTTAATACCTTGAGACGTCACGATGTGACCAAGATACTTGACAGAGCTAAGTCCCCATTGGCACTTTTTAGTATTGAGTTGCAGATTAGCAAGTCGCAGTCTGTCTAATACCAATTGAATATCACACAAATGATCTTGCCAACTACGACTAAAAATAATAATATCGTCAAGGTAGACTAAACAAATTTCTCCAATTACCCTCTCAACTTCTCGTCCATCATGCGCTGAAAAGTGGCAGGAGCTGACGCCAGACCGAATGGAAAACATTGAACTCATAAAGACCCTGTGACAAACAAATGCAGACGTTGCTTAGCCTCCTCAGCCAAGGAATCTGCCAATAACCGGACTTCAAACCAAGTACCATAAGATTGACCCCGCCCATATGAATCCCAAAGCAATCATCGACCGGGGCAAGGGATAGCTATCGTTCGGCAAACATTGATTCAATTTTTCGAGAAATCAACACAAATCCTCAAAGTCCCGTCCTTCTTCTGGACAATACATGGGACTAGCCCCAGGACTACACAATGTGCAACAACGCCTTGATACCAACATTTGCTGATTTGGCGCTAACTTCTAAACTGCTAGAGGGTGGAATCCGTCGACAAGGTTACGAATAGGAGGTGATCCCCAGTAGTTATAAAAGACTGAGCGTTCACTGCCCTACCTAAGGCTTTCCTTCTGCCATAAACACAGGCATCATACGATTTAAGTATGCTATCCAACTTGACGTTCTCGAGCATTTTAATTCGGAAGACGCCCTCTGGATTGCGACTCTAATCACATATTTACTTGAGCTGCAACATCCCTTTGGGAAAAACGTCTTGAATATAATTTACGCTATCATACATTGCGAAATCAATTCGAAATTGCTACTGCTGTATTTCTTCTTTAGCAGTAACATGTTTGCAAAGGAGTTGTTGCAAAACAGCATATGGATGACTTCCTTTTTCTTAATAACGGTCGGCGAAACTGTCCGGCCAGAACATATACACGCCAAGATCGTCCGTCTGCGTCTCTGAACTGGGCATGATCCCAATACCCGTTAACGGTTCTGAGACCCTTTCCCTTTCATTCAAAATCTCTTGCTGAAGGCAGCTAGTTCTGAGTGCGGCTGAAGAACAACTGTAATTATAGATAGCGATTTTAAAAAGCTAACAGTGTTCGTAGAGTACGACGTTTGCGAAGAGGTACTTGAACCACCCAGTCGAGGTAAAATGCACGGTTTTTAGTGTCCCACGTCCACGTCACCGTCATAATCAACCTAGGAAATCCATTCCTAAAACCATGTTAGTGGATAGATTGGGCAGAGGAAACAAAAAAAGTGATATACTGTGCAAAATTCCTACTCTGAAAATAAATGACAGTTATGTTCCCAAAATATGAAAGTTTTTCGCCATTTTCAGTTTGAATATCAGGCGCACGATTAGGAATCGGGATAATATGCTGCTTCATGCACTACATTATCCATATTACATACCGACCACATCTGCCCGGGTTAGCATCCAGAGCTATTATACTATCGGGTCACCAACAAGATATTTCTGCTATATTTACTGCAGGTCGCCTGCGCTTTCAAACGACAGCCAGGCGACGAGGCGGGGACGCATCTATCGCCACTGCTCGTTGCCCTGCGAGGACAAATTACGAGCTAAGTGTCCATTACTGTCCACAATTATAACATGGACCTGCCAGGAGCAGTTAAAGTAGGCTGCCAAAGTCACCAGTGGGCCTATTGTGTGCTGGCGGCTGGCAGCTGATGCCGAGCATCGGCAACCTCAGTAGATCGTAGTTATTTTGGCCCGGATAACCCAAGTCAATTTCTTGAGCCGTGTGTTTGCATAACTGGTGGGTTTGACTCGACACACAGGCAAACCTCGATTCCCTTGGGAGTGTTGACCGAGATACCGTTGTGTCAGGACCCAAAATTGGTCTTACTTGCGGAACGGTAGGCTGAACGTGCGATGGCGCATTAATTAATCCCGCTTGTGGACGATAGGAACGGTTGCTGAAAAAAAACGTTGAAATTGCTCGTCCGGCCTCGTTCCTAGTTTGGACGTGGAGTCTGAGACGGCCATGACATGGTCCGTTTGGCAGACGTTAACAGACTTAGGACAATCCCCGAGCATCGATATGACGAGTCTTCTTGACATTTAAAGCAAACTATAACCGGGGGGGAATATTGGGCCCCTGACTTACTAGACGCAAACAGCAGTTTATAAACTGGTCGGTCAGTGCCGGAGGAAACAGTACCACTGGTTTGGTTAGTACTGGGTTTTATACGATTCTTTCAAATCCTCGACAATATCCTACGTAATTACTCTAATTAACAAGTACATTGTGTGAAACACCCGATTCTTAATAACATAACGTAATTTACGATAATGGTGGAAATGGACTCATTGAATAGTTATCAACGTTACCGATTAGCCTGTCGCGCACCATGGTCTATGCCTAATCTTTACGCGTTAGCTTCCACCCCTTCGAGTCATTCTAGGAAATGCCTTGGGCTCCGATTCTTAAGATAACATCATCTACAAAATGCCACAGTAAACGGACTCTGTCTGAACGACGTGTTCTAGGAAATCACAAGCTGATCTCCGCTTCCACGGCAGTCCTAAGAGTGTGAAAATCGAATTGCCTCAAATCCGCGACATCTCACTATATGAGTGTGTCCCTGCCTTATCTATAACAATCTCATTGGCCTTACCCACGGTTTTTTACAACCAAAACGCGTAATTTCTTCATCGTCAGATAAGGTCAGCCGAAGAAATTCAAAATGACTTAAACCCATCTCTGAAATCGATTGACCGTTTAAACTTTTGGCAGCTGAGACAAATCATCTGGGAATTTTTCTTGGTGCTTTTCTGATATTCCATTAATGCTTCTGAAACGATATGGTCAATTCCCCAATCCCTTGTTCAACCTTGCCTATTTTTTTATAAAATGCAATAACATTTGAATACGTGTAAGATGGTGGCATGGACTGGGTTGGAACTTCATTATCAAAGTGGGAAACCACGGACAGCGTCAGTTTGTGTATTCGAAAAAACAACCCACTGTCGCCAGTTTCAAATAAGTCAACACTTGCGACTAAAAGCCATTTCTCAATTTGGTATGGGTTTTTAACCGCTGCCACCAGGTGCTAACAAGGGACCAAGGCTCATGAGAGCACCCCTTAACCCAATTGAGTACTACAGTAATAAAAACCTTAACCAGTCTCCGTATCACGATCCGGGTCTAGTTCCAATGTTAACCATCGTCGAATCCTTTAGTATGATGGTGGACGAGGCACTCCGGATAGCAGCCACGCGAACAGTCACTCGAAGATGCGCCCGCTGGTTAGTATAACCCTGCCCTACCGTTACTTTTTAACCCTGCCCTATCCAGTTACTGTTATTAACCCTGCCTACCAGTTAGTAGGTATTATAGGTAATACCCTAACTCGAATGAATCTGTGGGTTTACCCAGGTACGTTATAACGGTTGTGTTCGGTAGCAGTTAATAAGCTGAAACAGAAGTATCATAAAACCTCCAACCTCCTAATTCAGCTGAAATTATGTCTTGCTAATTCTTACATATATCGTAACCGCAGATGCGACGGCAAAGTTATAATGCTGCTTCGATTATTAATTAGCCGCAAAGGAAATATCATAAACCTTATGTCATAAACCTACGCCACTTGCCTAAAACTTATTTAGTTCAGTTGAGAGCAGTGGACTCTACCTATCAGCCGTATAATTTTAAGAGAGCAACGTTTTGCTTGACCGCGCACGCTAGCCGCCGTGAGCTTTACTCATTGCATTTATAATAAAATGGTATGTGGACTAGCGCCTGACAGCCACGCGAACGTCACTCGAAGATGCGCCTGGTTAGTTATTAACCCTGCCCTACCAGTTACTAGGTATTATAGGTAATACCCTAACTCGAATGAATCTGTGGGTATTACCCAGGTACGTTATAACGGTTGTGGGTAGCAGTTAATAAGCTGAAACAGAAGTATCATAAAACCCCAACCTCCTAATTCAGCTGAAATTATGTCTTGCTAACTTCTTACATATATCGTAACCCGCAGATGCGACGGCGAAGTTATGATGCTGCTTACGATTAATTAATTAGCCGCAAAGGAAGTATCATAAACCTATGTCATAAACCTACGCCACTTGCCTAAAACTTCTTAGTTCAGTGAGAGCAGTGACTTACCATCAGCCGTATAATTTTAAGAGAGCAACGTTTTGGTTGACCGCGCACGCTAGCCGCCGTGAGCTTTACTCATTGCATTTATAATAAAATGGTACATTCTAACACCAGGAATACTTAATTCATGTTTATCTTATGTTTGCCTATACTTTTACCCAGAAACCACCCAAAACCCCATAAATCGGAAGCCACCAACACCTTACAATTATATACAATATATACATGTCCGTGAAATCCTCAATTATCACTTGAATGTGATATAACTTTACAACCCTTCACCAGAAAATTGCCAATGCTCCCAGATTTGTGAGCAACTACCTATATACAATTTAGTTCTTCACATCAATAGTGAAAAATACCAACACCTATAATTAAATATTTACGTAAGTACTATTATAAAGTTACTACATATAAACAAATAAGCAACCCTGTA
>CAJQUW010013719.1:0-13956 GCA_907163375.1 Prostheceraeus crozeri | reverse complement strand
TTGAGCACAGTCATCTCTAGATGCAAGCATACAGACTTTTTGATCAAATCATGCAGTGATTTGAGCCGAATTACGGGAATTGACTGTGATGCTGTGAACCGAATTTTGATCAGAGATTTGCATAAGAAGTCTGTATGTTGCAAATGGATACCACATGAACTAACTCAACAAAATAAAGAAACAAGAATTGAGTGTTGCCAAACTATGATTGAAAGATATTCAAGAAGAAGATCCAGAGAAAATGTTATTGTTATAGACGAAAAGTGGGTATACTTCAAGGATATTCCAGCTAAAGAGAACAACCGAGCCTGGGTTGATAGTGCGGGAGATAGACCTGCTGTTGCGAGGAGGACAATTTCCGATCGCAAAGTGCTGATCATACTGGCATCAAATTACTCCAAATCAAAGCATTACCTTGAGGTATTGCATGATGAAGCATCAATTAACTCTCGACGATACATTGATTTCTTAGAAAACATGGCATCTGAGTTTGAAAGTGTGTTGCCTAGGTGGGAGATGGTTGTTCAACACGACAACGCTCGGCCTCATGTTGCTCGTTGTGTTACTGAATGGTTTGAGGCCCAACACATGTCTCTGCTGAAGCAGCCTCCATAATCACCAGACACAAACTTGATGGACAGATTCTTATTTAGAAATTATGAAGTGTTCAGAAGGGGACATGACTTTGAAAATTCACATGAAATTCACCACAATTTTCGTCAATACATGGATGCCATGATGAGCAGCAAGCTTCTTAAAGAACTTGAAAATTTACTTCTTCATTTGCAAAGAATCGTTGATGCAAATGGAAATTATGTTCAATAGTCACTTTGTCACTGTGTTGTATAGTTGCAACAATTACGATATCATGACTTGTCTTAAATTACAATGTAATCTGTTTTCATATGAAAAGCGAAGTATTTTTTGCGGAGCCCTGTAAGTCGGACTATACCAGAATGTAAACGATGTATTTGTTGATGGTAATTTCTTTCGCTGGTTTGACGCTATATCTGAATGTAAGTTTAGATATCTGTTTAAGTTGAAATGATAATAACCATAGAAATCTGACTCTAGAATTGACAACAACTGTTTATTATAGCAATTTCAAATTAAGAGCCGATTGCTAGATCTTTAAAAGAAGCAAATCAGTGAAATATGCGACAGCTGCAAATTCTTGCCGCAAAGCGATCTATTGCAAGTTATTTTATCAAAGTGTCTTTATATAAAGAGAAATGATAATAACCGTGAATATTTACAAAATGCACTAATAAGCTGCCTATTATCAACCACTGTTTAGTCGATATTGTGTAGGCACGGTTGGCATGACAGCGCATCTCCATGACGATCTATTGTTTCAATGTCCATGATCGCTCAAGTCCTTTATTATTATAGAGCATCGGATTTCTATGATAATAACCGTGAATCGCTTCAAAGAACACTGACAAGAACCGACATGCCTGACCACTGTCATCCACAGAACTATACAGGTCATCTCTTCTTGTGTTTGACTAGAAAGGAGACATTGGAACATGCAACGTTAATGAAATGGCACAATCTGTTGACATAATACCATAGCAATCGAACAATGAGCAGCCACCTCAACATTAAACAAATCAAATTATGCAAAGTTTCAGTGACTGTTATCAACCGGATCAAACAGAAAAGAGACACAGTCGATGTGAAGTTCTACAGAGAAGTTTGTGAACGTTTTTTCGTGCGCCTGCTAACTTTTTAATAATGATCGAAGGCCCCAACATTATTGAGAAGACTTTTGCGCAACGATTTGAATTCTTTGAATCTGAAGGAATCGTGGCGATCCATTTTTCTTATCTCTGCAAGGTACTAAGATTTTTTTTGCCCACTTAGTAAGTTCCTGCATGTGCCATCGTTTTGAATCAGTTTCCTCTTCCAACAGAAGTGATACGCTTAGACAATTTAATTCTGTGCCACCATCATTTGCGAATAGTTGTCCCTGTCATGACAACGCATGTCCACGACGTAATTCAATTTTCAATGTGTGCGTTCTTTAGTACTATTTTCCTTTAGTCCTCTAATAATGTTGGATGCCGGATATCTAGACCGCTAAAATTCCGTTATTTTAAAATACGTTGCTTTGCCTTCTAATGGTTAAATTGAATGTTCAAGATATGAATTAACATAGGCCACAAAATGAATTTTCTCTACTGCATTACTAATTTCATTAGGGGCAACTGCAACCTTGACTGTTATTACAGTCAAATAGCCTACTAAGCATGTGCATATAGGTCAAAAAGGAATATTCGATCAATTTCTAAGAACCTAAATTTATCTAATTGCCACTTCTTCACTACCATTGATATACGGCTGATATAAGTAGCATGAACTAAACAGCTATCAAAGAAGGAACATTTGCTTACAGTATCTTATTTCAACAAATTTTAATATAATCAAGGGAAATTGCTTTGAACCACAGTATTCAATGCAAGTACTCATGAAGTGTTTAGATCTTATTGTCTCGGCTGAAATTGCGAGGTTTAATTCAATTTTCATGTTCAGCGCAGGATTGGGATCCCTCGTAGAGAGGTTTAATGTCAAGGTCTTAAGAATCTGAATGGGTAATGAGCGCCCATTTACTTCTTTAAGTTAATTTTTGCTCTTTCATGGCAGCTGTTTGTATTATGATCACCTCTTAAGAAATTGCTCTGATAAGTTGGTCTCAAAAGTATGCCCGCATTGAGAGCGTGTAGCAGCCCATCGAATTGCTCATTTAAAAACATTTCCTCTCCAATGTTTGTCAGACACGGAGATTTGTAAAATACTATTGTTCCTTCTGCTTTGCTATCAACATCAGTCCAATCCGTGGTAAAGTCTCAAAACTGCAAATTTGTCGAGTATCTCAAGCGACAGGTAAACCGTAGACCTACAAATATCCTACATAAGTGTACTGAACAAAATGCACAGACGGTTGGCACAGCTACTATTACACTGTCATTAGCATCGTATTTTGTAGGCTCACCACCGACATCGGGGAACATGAAGTTGTATTTTTGTTAGATAAATCTAAGTGTTGTGTTTGATGTTTGGGTCAGCAAATATAGATTGGTTTTTATAGATTTGGGGAAGATTAGTAGAATGGGAATTGATTATGTGATGTTTATTTTGATTGAGGTTTTTGTGACGAGTCTTGAGACGTGATTATAGAGAGTGATCTAGAGGACATATCACACATAAGTTGTGAAGTTAATTGGTTAAAATTAAAGTATTTGATGGGTTGTTGTGTTTCGACTCGATAAGAGACCTGTAATTTTTGTGAACAGAGATAAGAGGTCAATTGAAGTGTAGTAATTGTGGATCTACTACTGCCTTAAGATCCTTACTCTAGATGTTAACCGCCGTAGGGCTTAAAAATTGGTGGTAATTAATATGAGTGCTACTCTGCCTAATATACTTACTCTCTGAGTTATCCTTTCCGAAGGTGCGATGTGAGTGCTTCACCCACGATTTGTTCAGCATAAAGTTAGAGCAAAAGCTCCTCAAGTAGTTAAGTCCGAGGTAACCTTGGGGCTCAAGTTAAAACTCGCACACAACAGATCAGTCGCATCCAGCCCTTCACAGGATAATATTTAATAATTAATTTAAAATCGAATCTTTCCATTATTGATATTAGGAAAACCATTGCTTAAGTACCAAGTTAGAAAACAGGAAAAATCCTCGACACATTCTTTTTATAACCTCAATAATGAGGACAGTTGAGTGATTTCTTGCCATATTTCCTATTCTTAAATACTCTATGAAATTATCGGAGGTATACTGACACATATATAGATGTAATTGTCTCATACACTTCCTTTTTTTTTTTACTGAATTTTCACCCTAGCACATTTGTGAGTAATGAACGAAGCTAGGGGTTACTCAATTAAAAGTAAAAATTGTATTATTTTAAATAAATAAAATATAAAAAAAAAAAGATCTTCTAATCTGATTAAACTGTCCCCATCAGAAACATGTTTCGCCACGCCTCTTTGAAAGGGGGGGGGGGGGGTATCAAGATTGTATATGGTCAGGGAAAGTGGTCTGGGAAGCTGATTCCAAAGCTGTGCCGTGCGAACAAAAAAGCTTTTCGAGCGACTCACAGTACGTGCGCGTCTAATTTCTTAGCTCACATGTCATAGCATGTGAGTGCATTAGTCTCTGCGTGTGCTTCTGGAGAAGATCTTAGGTTTAGGGTAACGCATCTTCATTTACTGCAGAGCTCTTCTTCTCCTATTCTATTCCTACCGAAATAAGTACCATGTAGAAGAGACTGAGTGACGCAACATCCCGTCCTGACGGAGAGCGGCTGCAACTTGCTAGCAAGTTTTGTCACCCATGAGATTCTTGACACGTTTCTCAACCCGTTTCAAGGAGGTTAAATTCGTTTGTGTGGTACGCCCTGCCCACAGATGACAAACAATAAGTCTCCAACAGAGGAAACGAAATAGTGGACTTGTACAGATAGCAACAGTCCCTGTGGTGGAAGATAGCTGCTTGCACGATAGAGACCTACCAATGCGTTGAGCTAGCCTGCTTGCTAATGGATTGGATGTACGGTTTTCCATGACAAGTCCTTCTCAACCGAGCCAATCCAAGGAAGGAGATGGAATCTTGTTCTCTTGATCCTATTATCTGTACCATCTTAATGCTAAGAAACATCATCTCCTTTAAGTCGTGAGTGCAGAATGCTCTGGGGGAGTTTTGTGAAGGATTAAGGAAACAAGGCCAATTGGCGCCCCCATTCTGAGACCCTGTCCCCTGTTAAGTCTTCATTAAGAACGTCGCCATAGCGTGCCTGACGTTGCTGAGTGTTCTTAGCGAGTCGCTCATTGGAATTGAAGAGTGTTGTGTCATCTGCATACATCACCAATTTACTCACTAGGCAGTCTGGGAGGTTCGTTGATGTACAGCAGAAAAAGAGTGGGTCCCAAAATTGACACCCTTGAGGAACCGCCCTGCATTGACAAACTTGGTGGAAGAACTTTTGGCCATCTAAGACGACAGATATCTGCCGGTCACTAAAAAAGAAGCAAGAAGTTAGTGGAGTTTGATTAGCCAACTCCATAGGGACTTTAGCTTCAATTAAAGAGTACCCCTGATGCCAGAACTTTATCGAATGCCTTGGAAAATATCCAAGGCAACTGATCTCGTCTCACCTTGTCTGTCAAGACACGACTACAACAATGTTTCCGTGACCATATGAAAGAAGATTCTGCAAGAGGTTGAAATCGAGAGTGCCTGAAAGCCATACTGTTACTTCTGAATAGAAAGGTTCTTGAGTTTTCAAGGCGAAAGGTTAACAATGTGCTGGTTAATCACTGCTTGCAAAAAATTTTGCCCTTTTTTTTGCCAGCAATTTGAAGCAGGCTGATAGGACGGTAACTAGATGGGAAGAGATGAGTCAGAACCTTTCATTTGGAACTGGAACACAACGGAAGCTACTTTCCAAACAAGAGGGAAACTCACCGGTGGATACAGCAAATGTATCTGAACAGTTTAGATAAAAGTGATAAAAAGCTCAGGTGAGAGATGCTTGACAGACCGAAACCGGGATGCCATCTGTCCACTAGACGTTAGAGCTATCGAGACCGGTCCGATGATCTTTTTGACGTTTCGGACTGTGACTGAAGGAGGACTAACTGTCTCATCAGTGCGCGTGGGAATTGTAGGTGGAATTCTACCTCCATCCGTCTAATGACGAATTCTTCGCAAACCTCATTTTTGGGCCCAAAGAAGCTTCGGCTTTGTCTGCTGAGGTTGTCGCCATAGAAGTACTGACTCTCGGCATACGGAGTGGCTGGGATGGAGGATTTGTTCCTATTCGGTGACACTGTTGTAAATCCTCCAGAAGTCCTTAGAGCCAAGCTTTTGGGTAGCAATGGATTTCCGTACATACAAAGCGTAACGGCTTTTGGCCTGATGTATGGTTTCCTTGCAATATCTACGTGCGGTTTTGTACAATTCAAGATTGCCAGCGCTACTGTCACGCTTATACTTATAACTATACTATATACTTATCCTGACATATCATATAGTTTGCACACCCTATCAAAAGCATTTTCAGATAAATTGATCTGATCGTGAAATCTACATACTCCGGTAGTTGCTATTGTCTGATTTGCACAGCGGCTATAGCTTGAAATAAAGTTGTTTCATATCACAATGATATTGACAACTGATCACTTATTGCTCTAACTTTCGCAAAGGCCCCATCGCATCGGCCTTTGTTTACAAATTAGTCAACGAAAGTACACTTACATGGAAATTAAAGATGAGCAAAGAACACAATTACTCTGGGTGAATTTCGTTATTTTTAGTAAATTTTTATTTCACCCAAATCAACAGCCTAAATCTGTAAAACTATTCATCTAAAAATGCCTAAATAAATGATATCCACCTAAGATGTCGGTGTCATGAGAATTACTTGGCATTATCAGACGTCCTTCGTGGAGTTGTGCATCACATGATGCAGTTTCAACTTATTCAATGTGCTTACCTACCGCCCCTATACATTTGACGCACAAGAATTCGAGATAAAAAGTAGAACATAATTCGGTAGTGTAGTAACAACAGCGTTGAGCTTACAAGGTGGGTGGCCACGTGCGTCACACATGACTCAGTCAATGTGCTCCTGTCGGCAAATAAGCGGGCGTGTGATGTGTGAGTTTGACGTCATCGCGATATGTTTAGAGAGGAAACCCAAAATAAGGGATCAATATGGTGCCACTGATAAAAAAACTACCTGCGGAGAAAAAATGATATGAAAAAGGAGACCGCATGATGTGCGTCAGGTTGACAGGCCCTTCATTTTTCACCTCACCCAATTGCTTTGGCGCGAGGCAATCCCTTATATCATTATAATTAACTAGCGGAAGTGTGTTAATCGCTAGTTCCCACTCTTTATTTCAACAAATATTAGACTAAGATGCTGCTTGCAGGAAGACGAACTTGAGCAGCACTTTAGTTGAAGATGCATTGCGCAAACATCTTCTCCTATGGCCTTTGGGTGCACGTGTTAGACAACACACTGTCAACTTTGGGTGTTTGAAGCAATCTTTTGTATCCCTTTTTGGTGATCAATTTCAATTGTTTAAGTTAAATTAGAGGACATTGTTTCTAGGATATTCTTATCCCCCTCCTCCGTGTGGATCCTCTGTTTCCTCAATGAGCTGCTTGCAATTGTATTATGATGGACTGTGATACACTACAATCTGTCGGATTCAGTCTGTGATTCTGAGACAGAATCATCGAAAGATCAGCTTGCAAGTGTCGCCGAAACATATTTCAGATCAAATTTTACAGCTCATCCACAATCTTCACTAATTCTAACCAGAATCAGATTCATTAGTAATCTATTTGAAATCATAATATCACACTAACGTAATAATATATGCTCTTCATACTTGATATCCAAGATTTTTTTTTTTTTTTGGAAACGTATATTTCATTGTAAAACGTTTAAGTAGAAACAAAGTCATGCAAAATTATGTCGAAGTCACAGATACAAAATTGGTGTATACAAATAAAAAAGGGAAGCAAGATGCCCTTCAAATGAATTAATTCATTTGAATAACAGTGGAAGTCTTTGCATACTTTAACTTCAATACGTTGCTGATAGATTTTTAGTCAATCGGTTGTGAATTTGGCAAAGATTTTTAACTCACCCGGTACTTGTGCTGCTTTTCGAAATTTAGAATTGATTTGATTTCCAACAACTTTTATGCGGCCCGTCTAATGTTCAAATTTAGCAGGCATCTGTCAAGTAATGATTTTCAACAACATCAACATGATTGCGTTGAATATTGATGCCTATTTCAATTTAATTGGAATGTTCTCATCTTTTTTTGGTTGTGCACATGTTGATAACAAAAAAAAAGACATGATGCTTTAAATTGCGTTTCTAAAACCGATTTTGCATTTAGAGCTATTCCTGAAATTATGCATTTTTCTGATGTGGTTTTTCATTATAAAGCGAAAATGTCTTATCTTGTAATTTTACTTAGACAAAAGAAAAAAACAAAGAGAAAATAGGAAGAAAAATAGAACAACTTAGATTAGAAAAGAAGAGAAAGAAAAATAGAAAGAAACGAAAGAACAGGCAAAATATAGAACGAAAGAGTGAAAATAATAGAACAACAAGAAAAAAAATAGATTAGAAGAAGAAAAGATAGATTAGAAAGAAAAAAATTAGAAGAAACAAAGTATAAACCTTAGAAGAAACAAGATAAAAGCAAGAAAAAAAGAGAACCTTAGAAGAAAGGAAGAATAGAACCAGAAAAAAAAAGAGGAAAAATTAGAAAAAAAGAATTAGAAAGAAACAAACTACAATAGAAGGAAGAAAGAAGAGAAAAAAAAATAAACTTAGATTAGACAAGAGAAGAAATATAGAAAGTAAAAGTACAATGATTAGGGAAAATAGAACCAATGAAGAGAAGAAAAAACAGAGATTAGAAAGAGAAATGAGAAAAAGGAAGAAAGAAAAAGAAAAAAGAAATACAAAGAGAAAGAAATGATTAGTAAAAAGAAAGAAAGTTAATTAAAGAATTTATATCTAGGAGTTATAAAAACAGAGAAAGAGAGGAAAAAGAAAAAAAGAAGACAAAAAAAAGAAAAATTAGATAAAGAAAAAAAAAGAGTAAGTAAGAAAAGCTTAGATCAGAAAGAGAGAACACAAGCAACAAAGACTTAGACAAAAGAAAAAAAGGAAAATAAAAAAACAAAAAAAGATAGAAAAGAAAAGACAGAAGAAAAGAGAGATAGAAAGAAAAAAATTAAAAAAGAAGGAACAAAAGAAAAAAAAGGAATAGGAGAAAAGAAAAAGAAAGAACAAAATATACCTTAGAAAAAGAAAAAGAGAATAAGATTAGAATACAATAACATAGTATTTAGAACAAAAGAAAACCTTAGAAGAAAAGAGAAATTAGAAGAAGAAAAAAGATAGAAAAAGAAATAGGACAATTAGTAGATAGAACAAAAAAAAATTAGAGAAAAAAATAGTAAATTATTAGCAAAAGAAAAAAGAAGAGTTAGAAGAAAAAAAACAGAAAAGCATAGAAAAAGAAAAAAAAGAATAGAAAGTAAAAAAAGATAGAATAGAATTAGAGATGAAACGTAAAAAAGATTAGAAAAAAAAGCAACAAATATGACGTTAATTAGAAAGAAAAGAGAGACAAAAAAAAGAAAAAAAAACAACTTAGAACTAGAAAAGATTAAGAAGAAAAGAAAAGACAAAGAAAAAAAAGAATGAAGAAAGAAAGTTAAAAAGAAAAGGGAAAACAGAAGAAAGCAATGAAAGTAAAAGAAAAATAGTATTTAGAAAGAAGAGTAAGAAAAAAAAAATTAGAAAAAACAAAAAAAAAAAATAAAAGAAAAAAAGATAGAAAGATTAGAAAGAAAAAAAAGAAAGAACATAGAAAAGAAAAAAACAAAAAAAAAAAATTAGAAAAGAAAAGGAAGAATAGAAAGAATAAGAAGAGAAAACAAAGATTAGATATGGATATTAGAAAATAGAAAAAATAAGAAAAATAGAAAAGCAGAAGGAAATTAACGTTAAGAATTAAAAAAAGATTAGAACAGAAAGGATAGAGAAAATTAGAAAAGAACAATAAGAACAGCAATTAGAAGAAAGAACAAGCAAGAAAAAAAGAAAAGAACGGAAGAAAATTAGAAAAACAAAGACAAGGAAAAAGAACAAAAAGAAAAGAGAGAAATTAGAGAAAAAAATGAAAAACTCATATTCATTTCTGCTTAGGTGTACATTGTGTGTGTCATAAGAATGCCGCGGAAAATGTTGGCCCATTCATACAAAATTTTTGGGTCCGAAGTACGATCAATCTTGGAGACAAGGTAATCGTTAAAATGTCAACTTCTATATGTTTTAATAATCGGGTGAACTTTGTTTCAGACTACGACAAATTGTACATGCAATATCGCGGTAACTGGTCTGCAGATTACGATATTTTTTCTGGAAAAATCCATTGTATGATGTCCATTATTTGTTTGGGGAATTTTGGTTGTTTAAAAATTGTATGTAAACAAACAGATTCTACAGGGTAAAATTGGGAAATACGAAGGGGTACCGAAAGTTCATAGGCGTTTTTGAACTGTAGAGGCACTGCTTCGACTTCGGCTGGTAATCATTTATCAATCATGTTGCGTCTTTTCAAAATCCTTTGTCGCGATTCTCCGGAAGAACCCTAACGAGAAATTTAAAATGCATTGGTTTAGAAGTGACCCACTGTGTCTTAATTATCCTCTGCTTGTGAGTTCTGAAGAGAGGGTGGAGTTTGGAGCTTTGAGGGTTGATAGAAAACCTATACTTTTGAATCATGCCTTTGATTTTTGAATGACCATCTATATAGTTGATAATAAATTCTATATTTGAATTAGCTGTAACTATAGTTCAACGTATTAACTTATGGTTTCTGTCTAGCAATTCCGCACAATCAAAGAAGACTGGCTCAACAAACGGTTTTCACCACTTTTATTAGTTAATTTGATAAGTTTTATCTGCTTGCAAGTGATATGATATAGAATAATTTAAATGTAAGCCAATGTGCTGACGTCATTGTTAATTCCATTTAGTTTATGAAATGACATATTTTTAGATATATCACTTCAACATATGTAGGCAGATATTGGCATAGTGACCAACAATAACAAGCTAAAAATAAAAGACCTCAATCAAGCACAACATCATGCACAATTGGAATGACATTAAGTCTACATAGTATTTTACGATGTTCCCAATCAGAACACCTTCATTAGAACGATCGCATAATATATATCTAATACCACAACATAGAGAACTGGACACGCTACAATGTAATATAATAGACATGAATTTTCTTACTTAATTTTATTATACATGTGCAGGCAGTGGGCAGGCAGGCCCTATGCCCTACAGACATTTATTATTCGCAATGACCTCATAAATGCCCTCTAATCATTTTATTTGACAGTTAAAATTCGTAAGCATTTGATAGATGTATTCCGCAAACATGTTTCAGTAGGCAACCATCATCAGCGACAGCGATCAATAAGCAATGATGCAATATAAACATTGATGAAATGGAAGATCAATACCAAGAAAAGTGGTTGTGATTGGGTATGATTTATTCATGAGACAATGCCGAAAGAAGAAATGACTTTAATAGTACAATGATTCAGAAATTTCTGTGTATGAAGTGAGCATGAGATTTTGAAAGTAATCTTTATTTCTAGATATGACGTGAAGCGATTATCTCAGATGGGGGTCCGTCCTTTCACCGTTTCGTTTATTCATTCCTAGTACTGTAAGATCAAAACCAGCAACTGAATAAAATGATATCATCACAAAAAAATGTTTGTTTCCATTATATTTTCTAATCATAGATTCCCTTCGCATTTTATATTGAATGCAAATCTAGTCTCTTTCGTTTGTTCGTCCCGCCATTTCCTGCTGCACTGGTTGATTCATGAAGCGAAAACCAACACTGAAAATAAACACAAGAGAAACCTATTGTCTGTCTCAGTCCTGTCTATCACATAGATTGTCAGACAGCTCATTAATAACCGTCCTTGATGTGTTTTGAAGTCCTGACTAAATATTCTCAGACTTTTTTTCCGTACCTTATATACGGTTGGCCCAACCAACTTCATATTGCAGGCGTATTTGTAATTCGAGTTTATCAAAACTTAATCTTAAATCAAAACTTGCGATTTCGAATGTATAGCCATAGGCCCTACCTAACTTTTGATATACAAAGAAAGCTTTGTATGACTAAACTGCTTTCTTCGGTCTTCCATTATTTGGATATCGATGCCTGCATTATAATCAAATTTTCCCAATTTCATTGCTTGAGCGAGCAAAAGTAGAATCATAGTCAGTGTAAAAATGAGAATCGAAAAATTCGTTGACTAGCATCTATTTACGTGTAGGCCTAAGTATATTTCACAAAAAAATTGGTATATTTCCATTATAAAAAATCATTTTGCATCATTTCATAAAATTCGTAAAATTATATCATTTTCATATCATTTCAAAAATAAAAACGATATCATTGCCGATCATAGCTGGCAGATATAATGGCGAAATTTGTTTTCACCGATGTAGCATGACTGCAATGCCTCACAAAGGAACTCTAATAATACTATGAAGGATAACTCACTAAAAGGAATTGGATCTTTATTCGCGCTCATTTTTGCGTTTTTGTGAATGCTTCAAGGCAATTCTTAAGACAACCTATTTTACTAAAACACAATTTATGTGGCGAATAATTGCGTCCTATTTGAGAGAGAGAAGAGTATGTGACATAGGGGAGTTTCCTAAATATTTATAATTTTGTTTTTTTTTTTTCGTTAGATCTAGTTAAATTTGGACGATTACACAATCGCATCAAAGACTCTATTTATATCTAATCAGGGTGATATCCGCTTTGGATGAAAATATTTCCCAAACTTTAATTTGGTTATTAACCACAGTCCGGTTGGTAGACTTAAGTATTTATAGATTCTATTAGTACAAAGGCTTTATTCGCGTTGTTCTTATAAGAATCAGGACTGTTGGTCTCGCACTTTATGAGTAATATAAAAGAGCATTTGTTTTCCTTCTATAATTCAATTGGTTTTCAAATTTAGCATTTTTCAATGAAAATATTCCATAAACTAGAAAATCAATTTTATTGTTTATCGGCTCTTCTCATAGTAAATTGAAGTGATGAATGGAACAGCATTAAGTAGGTCTAAAAAGCCGAGGGGTGTCGCTTCAAGACCGAAAGACTACTGAAATGTTTTTTTCCCCCACCCCCCATGAACGTACCTAATGTGAAAAACCGACATTATGCAATTTTACTTTCTAGGATGTTTTGATGATGAGAATTCAGCCAGAAGAGGTGCCAGGGAGGATCCTATACTCCCATCATCTAATTTACTCCTAATTTACTATTAATCTTCTTCTTATACTCCTTAATCTGTCTTACTAAAATTTCATACTTAAGCTAATAATTATTACTCATTAATTCTCTCATACTCTATTCTAACTCATCTTCATCATATACTCATCTACATTTCCCTTCTTTTTCAAGGTAATTTCTATTGGGTAAAACAGTAGCGGAATGTAAGTGCCACTCCGCGTTGCAAAAGAGTGCGTAAAGTATCATCATCAATAGGAAATCTTTCAAAATCAACTAATGTAATAATTATATGGACACAAACTAAAAGCCATGTCTATTTAACAAATAAAATAACTATGTTTCTATTAAGAGGGAAATTCTTGATGAAACTTAATGATATTTTGAAACAAAATACTAAAAATATTTCAACACGAGATGACCGCTCACAATGTTGGCAGACCCTTCTCCTCAAATAAAACGGTTCCATCATCTTTGCTGGCAACAGCCTACATATTGATTAACGAGGCGCTTATTAACTATCCCTTCTATGATCATTTGCCTGCAAATGGCGTGATCAATGCAGTAACTGCTCATTAAATTTCTTATGGGCCTAACAGGTCTTTAGATTCTTCTTTGTTCACAAATTCATCTCCTTTATTCATTCGCATCGCATCATGGAGAAACTCATCCTTACTTTGCACAAACTCTCCTCTCCATTGAGTCACTGATGCCAGCTTCAAGAGAGCCCGTTTATTCGTTCTGCTGAACGCTGCTAAGATTAACTTCCTGAGCTGATCTTCTTGAACAATACATTCCCCTCATTCATTTAAGCCAAAATATAAATTCCCCAACAAGGTAGACGTCTTACAGTCGGGGGGGGATAAAAAATAAATCCGTGCACTTTCTGTCTAGGATCCGTACAGCAAGGTAGTTCAGCGATCAACATTTGTTTCATGTATGAGGGTCGCCACAAAAAATTGCGCATTCTTAAGCGATGATGTGTTTCAGATTGCGTTCATCTTTTTCATCAAATATTGTGACAACAATCGCCACAAATAGATTTGCTGATCCC
>CAJQUW010013717.1:0-263958 GCA_907163375.1 Prostheceraeus crozeri | reverse complement strand
GGTATTTAGCGATACTAGCAATTCTATCTGTGATTGGCTGTTTCTAGATGAAATACGACTTGTGGGTATGTTTTATATACGAGACATGATGCAAATTCGTCCTCATTCGTATGTTTCGTATGAAGAGTTTTAAGTCACATTGTATAGATATGTATATATTACATACTGCTGTCAGATAGCCTTTTCAGTAATACCATTCGTGAATATTTCTCTTTGATAGTGTGGTATTTAACTAGATTAGAATTTACTGTGAATTTAATGCTGTATGTTGTCGCTGCTACTTGCCTAGTAACATGAACAGGACGCTTGGTTAGCTGTATTTACTGAACCAAGATGATTGACATCAATTCATTCAAACGATATCTTTTGTGCATCCATGTTGACTTATATATCTCAAACATAACTATATTTGCTTTCATGAATTAAAATGTGTTTTATTTCGGATTGATAATATGCATAGGTCCAAAATTGCATAATGCATAATTGTTGATGGTCGAATACTAATTGATTATTTGTCAAATGCCTTAGACTTGCATGTATTAATATTGAATTCAGTATAGTAAGTTTGACCATTAAAGGTCATTATCCTACTACTTACAAAACAGTAGTAGCATGAGTGTGATCTTTATTGACAAAAGGCCATAAATCAACATATATCAGACATCATTTATGACTTCCTTTAACATTGTGCTGGTATGGCTTTAGTATGTAAAGCATACCACATTTGAAATAACATACGAAAAGCATACAAATGCATACGAAAATATACTAAAAATTATATCTTGGTATGCATCCTTCGCATGTGATTGGTATCGAGCGATATACAGTGTACATGTAGCTTGTGACTGCAGATCAAGTGAGCTCCACATTTGTGAGCCAAATTGACTGCTCTTTTTCTTTTCAATTGATAGTGCTCTTTAGTAAGTAGCCTATTTGTCTTTTATTCCCAGATGTTCTATTTTGAATAACCTAGCAAACATGCTAACCAGGGATTGCACCGGTCAAGATCCGGATCTGGCGGATACTGTTGTAAACATCCGGATCCGGGATCTGGTGTGAGATCCGCCCGGATCCCGGATCCAGCGAAGAGCGTTTATGATGAGATGTTGATGGTCATTAATGCTGTGGAAAATTATATTTAACGATAGAAGCTATAAAAGTTATAGAACCTCAAACTTGTTTTTCTCACTTTTCACTTAGAATTGGGAGTGGCAGCCAAGAATGCGAATATAAATATTAATAGAAATGTTTTATCCAGGAATATCTGTACCTCGGTATTGAATGACCATCTATTAATGTGCAAAAAAGATGAAGTAACTTTTTCATGCTTTTTTCATTCTAATTGTCATGTTACCGGTTGTAGACTTGTGACCACTGCACCCGCTTTACTAATCCACAACAAGGAATGAATGGACATCCATGACTTTCAAGGCCAATAACATAAAAGGGATCCATTGTGCTTCTCCAAACACATGATATTGATCCGACTACCTTACACTTACAATGAACAATAGCTGTAATTATTAATAAGTCTATAAAAGTTGAATATGAGCACATTAGTTAAATAAACACAAATAAAAGCAAGTTTGCTGTCTTTCCTTTCTTTTAATTAAATACACTTGTTTATCGTTGTTGAAATTGTTTTTTTGATTGACAATCATGGTAAATGTAACCTTAATTAATTCAGAAATTCAGTTACAGTTATCATGTCTTACGAAAGAGTACACATTTCTCCATGCTCAGTCTCAGATTGTATTGCCGGTATTTTAGATACTTGTGATCATCCATTGATATTTAGTAATGATATTATGTAAAGAAGGTAGTAAATAACAACTGAGAACCAGAGTGACAACTGCAATGGGCGATAGCAAAATCCTAGGATTTCAATATCACTTCATTAGTAAGTTTTTATGTATTGTGAAAAGCACAATTTAAACTTAATCTCAGGAACCAGACTATTCAATGTTTCATGATAATAAAAACGAATTACATGCAGTTTTATCACTTTTGATCATATGATCCGGGATCCGCCAGGGTAAGCAGGTCTACGATCCGGATCCGGAACTGGGATTCCGGTGGGTTGCAAAAACCCGGGTATTTGCAATCCCTGATGCTAACTAATGTATTCTCGTAGAGTTACTGTACATTTCTTCTGTATATTTCATCTGTGTATTCTGCAATGCATGATTTCCATTTCATATGAACAAAGCGGATACTACTACTATTTCATGCTCACCTCTGTCAAGACCCGAAAAGTTTTCAAGTCGAAATGAAAGATTCAATAATAATTCCATTTTCGGTAATAGTCAACAAAATCGCGTCGTGGTGCAGCATTTTGAACTCTTGGTCAAATCAGTGATGAGTTTATGTTATGACCAACCGATGATCTATCCATTGTCGTCCACGGAGTTTGAGAATTTGGAGGACCTGAAATAGTTATATTTCAGACGAGATTTACTTTGTTTAATACCGGCAACGTTGATCAATCCTTAAGAATATGCACAAGTAACTGCGATGAAGTAATATGTTCTTCACACAGTGGCAGAGTGTGGTGTCAGAATAAAATGTAAACGTAAATGGGATCTGTCTTGAGGCAAGCCACGAAAATGCAACTATACATACTGCAAATAGAATGCTGAAATATTGAGTTGCATATTCAGTCGCATATTGAGTTGAAAAATGGGAACAGACCTGAATGGCTGGCATTTCATCAAGTATCAGAAATCATCAGCAGGCCTAGTTCACATCTCTCAACATCGACACAACTCCCTATTTATAGTCGCAGCAGTGCCCGGGTAAATTTGAGATTTGCAATTAATAAGTTATTTAAATTCCCATCGAAATTTCAGTAACTTGCTAATTGCAGATTTGAAACTATGCACAGTCAAACCTCGACATTGCGACCGCTCTCGATTTTGTTAGAAACAGTCGCAATACCAACATATTATCATTGACGCTAATTGAGTATGAAAATTAAGTAAGCAGTTTTGAGTTGCTTCATGCTGCTACCCACCTCTACTCTATACTGTCAAGACCACTCCCATTTCACAATGTCATGAAAAATGCACTATTCTTCAGTGAAAAATCTTTATCAACCATATTTCATTAATTTCCTAAACGTGTAGGCCTACCTGTAAGCGTAATGAACATTTGACCGCTTCCTTCAAGCACCGCTTCGGTCATTAATAGACTCACTTATCTTTGCTGAAAGAATTGTCAATGACAGGGAACTTTCATTAATGAGATTTTACATCTCCTCAGCAGCAACTTGTGAATGAACAAATGAATATCCTCACTAACCGGACACCTTATCATAACAATTATAAGAATAAACTAAGTCATCTTGCCTGTGCACGCAGTTTTACCTTATACTTTTATATATCATGACGTATATTTGACGGCAACTACATCAATAGTAGAAATCATGAGTCCGCAAAGCATGCAATTTTTAATTTTTCTATTTTATCATATTTTTTATATCAGGACGGTACACATGTGATAACCTGAAGGAGAACAAATACCAAATTTGTACTGTACATAGCAAAGGCAAAAATACTTAACTAACATAAGTCAATTCAAAAATTAATGAATGAAAAACATAATTTTGAATAACAAGTGGGTAAAAACAGTGTGATAGACTTATCACTATAAACTTCTATGTATTAGAAGAATAAACAAACTTTCAAAGGGAATGTTGACATCAACGATGATGAAGTGATCAAGATTGGAACAATTAATGAATAACCGGTTGTTGAAAAGACGGTTGTTTGTAAATGAGTCAACATACCCGGTACTTATAAAGGATAATTATATCACTCTTAATAGAAGAATCAAATAGTTGCCTGTCAATGAGGAGCAGGTGTTGCGGTCAGTGATAGAGTTTCTTATCCACATCATTGATGACGACTTAAGCTGTCTATTGAGAAAAAAGAAGTCCTGTTTCATATAAGATAATGAGCCCAAAGATAGCATTGTACGCTGTACGACCAAAAATTAAAAGATTGCAAAACACTTGATTCATTGTCGATCGATTTCGTATCGTTTATTGATACATAATCAGGGCATCAAGTCAAATCAGCAAAATGAGGTTTATATACAAATTAAAATGATCAAGTAAACACAGTTAAGAACAGCTAAAATGAAATTTACAATAGAATGGAATGGAGAGCGCATTTACAATTAACTCTCTGTAGTACAATTAAAAGAGATGCAACGGAACAGAAGAATCGCATTCGTTCAATAAATTATCAGTTTCATGCATTTTAATCAATATAGATTCAGCTAAGCGAGTGTGTTTAGTACGGCAGACAATAGAAAATTCATTGTCTGTCTCTTTATGAGTGTGCTTTGTAATTTCAGAATCTTGCGGTCTGCCTTTGATATGCTCATCAATACGAGTAATCAGGTGCCTACGAGTCTCACCGAGGTAGCAACTGTCGCATTGCCCACATTTGAATTTGTAAACTAAATTAGAGATGAGACTCGTAGGCACCGGATCTTTGTTGGGAAAGATACTGCGAGTTTTGAAGGTTTTAAAAACTACTGAAAGATCGTGGTTTTGTGGTAGGACACGGTTAACGACATGAACAGTTTTCAATGTCTCCTTTTCTTTTTCTTTCACGTAAGGCAGCTTCCAAAAAGTGTTCCTGCTATATACTCCAATTGACAACAATTAAAGGACTAAACTCTATCTTGAAGATGATAGCATCATAGAGTTACGTCATGAAATAAGCAGAATTTGGACATATTTTGACATTCTGTCAATATTTTGGAGTGTCGCGTGGTCGTTCTATCGAGAAGAGATGATCAGTTCGTTCTTGAAAAAACCGGTCGCAAGGCGCGACGGTTGCTATATCGAAAGGTCGTTATATCGAGACTTCAAGATATGGGATTTCCTATCTAATCTTTCGGTTCCTAGAAAGACCGGTTGTTAAAGCGCGATGGCCGCTAAGTGACCGTAATGACTATAATTAACCCGTACCACCTCTTAGTCGCGCCTGCCTCATATACAAGTTCACATGTGACTGCGGACACAGTTACATAGGGCGCACTGAGAGGTGTCTCGGGATTCGTATGCGTGAACACTTTCCCAAGTGGCTGGAGGTTGGACGAAGCCGACCTCGTTCTTCTGTTGCTCCGTCCAGTGCTATATGTAGACATATCATTTCTTGTAGTCGTTTTATTGGTAACGTTTTTTCTTCTTACTTTTGTGTTTTGAGTTTCTCAAAGTATTATTTTCTTTTGATTATTTTAGAGACTCTTTACATATCATACATGCGTCCAGCCCTTTGTGTGCAAAAGGAACTGAAACATTCCCTTTCTTTACTTTGGTGCTAACTAGTTTGTTATTTACTTCACCTTTTGACCCTTTTTCCCCACTTTTTTTCTTGGTATTAGTTATTATTATTAATTCAGTAATTGTTCAATTTTTTATTTATTTATTTCATGACTTTTATTGTATTGTCTGTGTTTAGTTAACATTGCTTGTCATTATTGTCATATGTTATGGTCGATGATTCTATGACACTGATTGTGTACGAGGTGAATTGACATTACATGAACTGATTTTCTGTAACTTACATGTCTGTGTTTATGTCACAACGGTCGTACTCCACATGATAAGAGGCCGCGAAAGCGCTCAGGAGAAATAAATATGATGAATACATTGGCGTTACTTTGTCTGCAAAAGTTGATCGGGCATAGATAGATATTGCTTCAAAATATAATTAGCCCATTAAACGCAGTGGCATATATATATATATATATATATATATATATATATATAATCGAATTAGTTTTATGAAGAAAAAACCATCCAATTCGGTAGTCCGAGTTTCATGCGTCTATTGACACAATCATCAGCAGAATGAATTTCATACAGCCAAAATTCTTGCAGCAATACCGATAACATTAATCAGAGTACATCAATCAAATTAAAGTAAGGAAAGATAGAAAGCTATGAAATGTACTTAAAGCATGCACTGTGCATCACGTCATTCTGAAGTTGCAAAGCAAATATTTGTTTTTGTGCCTACACTTTGACACCAGTTCACTTCTGCTGTTAAGAAGATTTTTGTCTCTGCTTCTCAAAATGTAGTACTTTTCATAAGAACATAAATAACACTTCGAATGTCCTGGCCTGTAGGGTTTACATTTTTTGACGATTTTCCAAGTAATTTTTGGGGTATTGTTTCTTTCCTTGAGCTTCCAGTATTCTTTGGATAATTGCGTTTCATTTTTATACTTTGCATGGTTGAACGATTTTTTATGATTTGCGTACCTCAATTTGAAACTGCCTTCACTTATCCCGATGTATTCTCTTTCAGTATAATTCGGATCTTCACATGCTATTACCGCTGAGTACACGATGTTATCTGACAGGCACTCGTTTCCGAGAGGACAATTTTCTTTATTTGTACAATTGCAAGTTTTCTTTTTTTGACTTCTTCTTTCTGCAAAACACTTTTGTTGTGACCATTTATTATCCTCTTTACATTGGGCATGGAGCTGTAACTCAGCTTCAAAGTATTCCGGTTAAAAATCTTTGAGAATTTGTGACCCGGTGAGAAATGCTTACCAATGAGAGTCAAAAAATGTCTGCCGATGTTCGTTGCAACATTCTTACTAAAGGGCGGATTAAACCAAATAATGGCCCGCTTCCTTTTCTTCTTCTGCCTTGTCACATCTGCGCTTGGCTTCTTTTGATATACAAGTTGGTGTGCATATCCATTTCGGTTCAAAACATCTTGATAATATGCAGAAGATTCTTTTAATATACTTTCGTCCGATGATAGCTCCGATAATCTCTTTTCCACAATGGTAGGCACTTCGTTGATGATATTCTTTGGATGGTTCGATTTGGCATTGATGCAAGTCACATTTTGGTCTGGCTTACGGTAAGGCTTATAAGTCCCATTGTTTAAGTTGAATGTTACATCCAGGTAGTTTACAATCTTGAGGTTGCATGAAACATCCAATTGTAGTCCATGATCCTGGAAGATCTCATGAAATCTTTTACTGATAATATCGGCACGGCGCGCAGTTATAATTCGAAAAAACGCTAAACCGTCATCACGATAAAGACCAACACAGTTAATGTTAAACTCTTGGGATACCAAATGTAGCAAGAATAAACCGACCAGCTCACAAACCTCCGCGCCATCATATGCGCCCATTGAAACATCGAAGGCTTCATTTTCCCGTTTTACCCATGGTTCTCCATTATTAAACAGCAACCATTTCCTTGCAAGTGTAATAGCATTGATAGATGTAGGGTCAATGTCAACATGATCACTAGCAAAACATAAAGATAGCTTTAGCAATTCTTCAGTAATAGAAGGATAGAAGTCCTTAATATCGAACACCATGAATTTTCCTGAAGATTTACACTGTAGGCCATCGAACCACGAAATAACTTCCTTGGTGTTGCACCACTGTTGAACTCTGGTGACAGATCGTAATTTAGAGTTAACATCTTGCAAAATACACTTGCTAATTCTTCCGATCTCGTTTTTTGATGGATTGATCAACCGCGTGGAAGGATTGTTGTCGAAATTGTTCTTATGGTCCTTTAATGTAATATAAGCATCATTTTCAGCGTTAATTTCCATCCTGTTTGCAATATTGAAAGATGAGGCAATACTCTTAATTTCCTTTGTGATCGATTTCTGAATGCTTTCACTTGCTTTCTTGTACGACTTGGTTATGGAATTGTGCAGAAGTTGATTATAATCATCTGTGGAAACTTTATAGATATTTGAAGTCTTATCTGCGAAAACATAAACCTTGTCTGATCTGCGGATTTCTCGCAAGTCATTCTGCATCTGCTTTTGGAAATCACAACCAATATTTCTGAATTTTACCAAATTAACCAAATCAAATAAATCATTTTCAAATTCAGTTAACTCCTTGACAGGTGGCGGGCAATTAGGGCTGCGAAGGCCATAGGTGTTCCGGATAGGGCCACTGTCTTCAATTGTAACATCAAAATTCAAGGCTTTCCATCTCAGTCTTTTAACAAATTGCTCGATTTTACATAACAGTTGCAATCGGTACTGCTCCTCTGTACGTAACAAGATATTTTTGCTGGAATAGTCAAAGTTGATTTTTTCCATTGTTCAAAAGTGCTCAACCAAAGGGAGCCTGTGCAATATCAATGGGATGAACTTGCCAAATTAAAGAGTGCTCAATGTATAAAACAGAGCTTCATATAATCGAATTAGTTTTATGAAGAAAAAACCATCCAATTCGGTACTCCGAGTTTCATGCGTCTATTGACACAATCATCAGCCGAATGAAGTATATATATATATATATATATACGTGGTGTGATCCAAAATGTCCCGGACTAACCTACTTGCAGATAACCTGTGATAACGAATACTACTTCAGATGTAAATTTAGGTCTTTAAGGCATGAGAAATATGGTTGCCGAAATTTTTCCGGTCAATTTTCTATTTTTTCAAAATTTTCAAACATTTTTGTCTGAATTTCAAGATTTTCCTATAAATTCTAGCGATTTAGAATTAATATATTTAGATTAACTTGACAGTTAAGCTATCACTAATAACCTGACTAATAATTAACGGAAAAACAAATGTTTTGTTCCAGAAAACAGTTTACTTTTCAATGTATGAGCCGTTAGCATTCGTCACTTTTTGCCAACGAAGTCTCAATTCACAAAAAGCTTTATGAAAAAATTCCGGTGTCAAAGAATCAAAAAACTCAGTAACTGCATCCCGCAGTTCAACTGGCGATTCAAAATGGTGTCCACGAAGATGCTTTTTGAGGAATCTAAACAGATAGAAGTCACTTGGGGCCAAGTCAGGTGAATAAGGAGGATGGCTCAATAGTTGAAATCCGTTTCTCGTTAAGGCATTGGTTGTCTCCTGCGAGGTGTGAATCGGAGCATTGTCATGAAGCAAGTAGAGGGGAATGTTTCGTGGCTTTCTTATTTTCTTCCTCGCTTCAGATAACAGATTGGAATAATATTCGCTATTGATTCTTACTCCTTTATCCGCAAAGTCAACCAGTTGGATTCCCGAAGCGTTCCAAAAGACCGTCAGCATCAACGACCGGCGATGTGATGTTCCGGATCGCATTTTCAAAGGGGCAGACTCGCCTGATTTTCGCCACTCTGCAGATTCTCGCTTACTTGGAGGCAGATACAAACTTAAAGGTGTTTCATCCTCTGTAAGGATGCAGTTCAGAAACTGATCTCCGTGCATTTCGAGGAGATCCAAATTTGACTGTGCCGCCAGAAGTCTGTTCTCCTTCATTTCAGGTGACAGAAACTTCGGTACGAAACGTGATGCCAGTTTGCGATATCCAAGTCTTTCGATGATGTCATGACAGGAGTGATAACTGATTCGCAACTCTCTTGACAACTCACGGATGGTTATCCTTCTGTGTGCTGTAATCACTTCATCGCACTGACTCGATTTCTCTTCCGGAATCTCCTGCGGCCGACCAACAGTTGAAAAATCTTGCTCCACAGATTGTATTCCGCGTTTAAATTCGCTTATCCAGAAATAAGCAGTAGTTCTCGATGGAGCTTTGCTTCCATATGCCAGGCTTAATTCCTTTAGAATGTCACCATTAGCGAAGCCGCGGATCAGGAGGTATCGTATCACACTGCGATATTCGACTGAAGACACGCTTGTCACATCCATCATGAAAACTGATAGAACAAAGAACCATCGTTGACACGGATTTCTTAATGAATGCGTGCTGAATGAACTTCACTGATTGATATCGTAACACATGAAGCAATTAACAAAAGACGTGCAATATTCATGGCAAAGATATCCGTCAAATAAGGTACAAATCAAAATCAATCTAACTATAACAATAAGACAAATCGGATCTCGATCAATTCAGAAAATACAGAAATTCATGTTAAAATGTAAAAATATTTTTTAAAAATAGAAAACTGACCGGAAAAATTTCGGCGACCATATTTCTCATGCCTTAAAGACCTAAATTTACATCTGAAGTAGTATTCGTTATCACAGGTTATCTGCAAGTAGGTTAGTCCGGGACATTTTGGATCACACCACGTATATGCCAGCTAACCTACTTCAATTCATGCTTCATTTTAACCATGAAAACTCGTTTTTCGGATCATTTCTTTTTGACAAAACATAACGTAGAACGATGTTCAAGATTTGTGATGTGCAATCACTTTTTCAATTTCATCCATTTGGCGGGAAATTCAAATTGTTTTTCAAAATGGCGCGAAGAAATTCTTCGTTTTAATAAGTTGAGCAAAATATTCAATCTTGAACTTTCATAATCTTTTCGTGTCCATGTATGTTTCATTTAGTGTATTTTCTAGCCCTGTGCACCAGTCATATATTCAAATTCGACTTAGTTCAGTGGCAATGCAGCAATACGTACTGGAATATATATATATATATATTAAAATTGAAAAAACTACTGATCTTAGACTCACGCCGACATGTTTCTGCCAGTAGTCTGGCTTCTCAAGGCGGTAAGTGATTTGAATTTATTGCTACAAAAATAATATAACAGAAATCTGACTTCATAAACAAAATATCTTGATTTTCAGGAAAAATCATAGAGTTCGTATGGCGTTGAGGGGTGGTTCGTAGATGTTAATGAAGATGGCCTCCTTGTGTTCACGATCTACCCTAGTAGATCCCAAAGGCATTTTATAGAATGGAGTGATTGAAAATTTAATGTCCATGCTATCTGCGCAGTTTCTTATGTGCTTGCTTACAGGTAGGTAAGAGTATTTAGCTTCCTGAATCTGTTGTCGATGGACAGTAACTCTATGGCGAAGGGTATCACCAGATTGGCCTATATAGTAATCATTACAACCTAAACAAGTTAATTTATAAATAAGGTTAGAAGAGCCACCGAAATTATAACAGAAATAATTTAGATGAAAATGAAAATTGGAGAGATGATTCGTATGATATTTTGAATAATAATGGTTATTTTTTAGGAGAAAGGGTATCACAGTATTAAATTTATCTTCTTTTGATTTAGAAACCGATGCTAGGAAGCTTTTGTCGCGCGGTGCAAAGTTCACTCCTACCCCTGGCTCTAACATAGATGAATTAGCTAAAGATAGCAATGAGTTTTGCAGAAAAATACGTCTTCATGACTTTTTTAACCAGTGCAGTGATGAAACATGTAGAAATCGAGAAGAAGAAATTGTTCAACCGAGTCTTAACTTAAAATGGGATAAATCTGATTTCATTCCTCAAAAGGATTTGAATCCTAATCTCGAGGTAGTTATTAATTTGATTAAAAATCAAACGAATGATGTTTTAAGCAAAAATAAGAAATCCACTCGCATTACCAATATGTCTTCTGGTGAACGTTTAGCCTTAAATGATTTGAAAGGAAATAATGATCTTCACTGGGCACAGGCCGATAAAGGTGGTACTATAGTTATATTAGATTACACCTTCTATAGTAACCGAATAAGAGAAGAACACTTAAGTGACGAAAGCACTTATCAAGAAGTAAATGATTACAACTGTAACACAACCATTAATAAAGTAAAGCATTTATGCAGTAATTATAGATCTAATTTTACAAAGAAGGAATTTGAATTTTTAACTAAGTTTGACTGTGACATTCCTTATTTCTACGGTCTGCCAAAATTACACAAACATTATGACGTTTTTAAGGATTTTAGAATTGACAATTATGGATACTGTAAAATGGTACCAGTAATGGATAAAAGACCGTTCCAGGACACCATAAAATCAAAAAAAATAGTACTTTTAAAAACGACATAAATTTATGAATTTAGTCCCTTTTTCAGGTTTTTAAGACCTAAATTCATGAATTTAGTCCATTCAAAAAGTACCATTTTTTCAAAAAATGGTATTTTTAAAAAACAACATAAATTCATGAATTTGAACCCTTTTTCAGGTTATGAAGACCTAAATTCATAAATTTGGGCGTTTTTAAAAATACCCAATTTTTCAAATTTTTCAAAATCTCAAATTTGAGAATTACAATTTTCACCCCCAAAATCATGACCGTTCCAGGACACCGAAAATCATAAAAGTTAAGAATCTCAAATTTGAGAATTACAATTTTCACCCTTAAAATCATGACCGTTCTAGGACACTAAAAATTATAAAAGTTGAGTATCTCAAAATTTGAGAATAACAATTTTCTCGCTTAAATCATGACCGTTCCAGGACACCGAAAATCATAAAAGTTGAGAATTTCAAATTCATGAATTTTATCCATCTTTCAGGTTTTTAAAATATATCATGTGACTAAAAATATTTCTTTAAAAATGGAAGAAACAAAAGTGGAAGGAACTTCAGAAATGGAAGGAACCTCAAGAATATATCCTTCGTTATCATATGAACGTAGTTCTACTTTAATGGACATTGAAAAGATTAACATTGAAAAAATGAATAAAGAAAAACACAAAGATAGAGTAAGGTATATGAAAGATAAGGAATTTCAATTATTATTAAGATTAGAGCATTATAAAAAATTAAGAAAGAGATGGACTAATGTTAAGAATGTAACACAAGGAATTGGCATATTCTTAACAATAAGTTTAGGTGCTTTAACAATTGTTATATCTTCAGGTGTTTTAGTAATTCCAGTAGTTGCTACAGCTTTAACAGGTACGGGTGTTTTTGCAACTTCACTTGTTACAATGTTAGATAAATCTTTAATAACTAAGAAACGAAAATCATTAAAAACTAAGCATTTACATATTAAAGAAGTCTATGATAAACTACATTACTACTTTCAAAGAGTATGTGATGATAATGTTATTACGTTAGATGAGATTGAAAAATTTGATCAAATAGCTAATGAAGTAAATCAAATATCATTTCAATCACAGACAGAAAAAGTTGATGATAAAAATAAAAAGGATGGCAAAATTTCTAGTGATGGTAAAACTTTTAGTGATGATAAAATTTCTAATGAAGAAAATGACAAAATTTTTTTAGAAGAGCTAAAAACTTTATTAGACAAAACTTTATTAAACAAAACTTAATACGAGAAAACTTTAAACGAGAAAACTTTAAACGAGAAAACTTTAAACGAAAAGATTACAAACAACAAAGCAATAAAAAAATAATTTGTTCAGTAAAATGTTTTTGCTGTATTCCAATGTTACCACAAAATTCAAATATTATATTTTAAAAAATAGATAAAATTAAAGCTGATAATAACAAAAAAATATTATACCACTATGTTGTATATTTTTTATTACTCAGCAAACAAATCTTCGATAACTCTTTCATGAATTTTTTTATCAATATTAATTGTAATGAATCCATAATCTTTTGCCCAAGCATTATTACACGATTTTTTAAATTCATCTTTATCTCTTATACATAAATCTCTTAGCAAATCACTTAAGTTTCTTGCATTTATTTCAAATAGTATAAATATATTTGCATTCTTTCTAATAACACTTCCGTCTAATGAATACATACTTTGTGTTAAATAAAATACACTACAGTTATTATGTCTACCTCTTGTGAAATAATTTCTCTGAACTGACTGATTTCTATCATTAACACAATCATCAAAAATTACACAATGTTTCATTGTTTTATCTAGTTTACTAGGATCTTGCATATTACCACTATCATCTATTAGTTGTATCTTTATATGCTTATTTTTATTGGTTTCGACTAACTGACTATTTTCTGCTGCTTCTTCACACCACGAACTTATTTCTTCTTCATATTCAGAATTTTCATATTCTTTGAATAATGAAGCAATTGCTGTTTTTTTAAGATTATTTTCAAATCCATATTTTAAAAATTGATAGATGGGTTGTTCTGCTGTTGTTGTATAAATTATAAGATTGTTATAATCCAAAAAATTTGGAGTCGTTAAAATTTTAAATAATAGATATGTTTTTCCACAACCTGATCTTCCGCAAATAACTGACAAAACTTTATTAGATAAATTTGGATGATGATTAAATTTAAGTTTTTTTTATTTAAAGACATTTCATTCATTTTTAAAGTAATAAATTCATCCATTATTGAATTAGTGTTTTTTAAAACAAAAAAAATAAAAAAAATAAAATTTTAATTTAAGTTTATTTTTTTTATTTTTTGTTTCTAATAATAAGGTTAATAAGATTAATAAGATTAATAAGATTAATAATGAAAATGATAAAAAAAATTAAACTTTTCTATTGTAGCGTAAAAGTTTATACCTCTCGAACGGGAGTTTATACCTCCCGAACCAAAAGATCTATCATAATCTCTTCACCTCCAAAATTTATTTCTTGTCCTTTCTCATCAGTGATTCTAATGTTAATGTTGTTAATAGTTTTTCTTGTAATAGGAAAATATATTAATGTTTGTGGAAATACATTTAATCTATAACCAATGGGTACAGTAAAAGCTGGAAAACTGAATATTAAATTTGATAATTTACCATTTATATATCCTCCTTCAATAATGTCACAATGTACAACAATTGAATTTATTTCAGTTATTTTTGGAATCTTCTCACCTAAATGATAACCTTGACTATAGGTTTGTTTATTAAATCCTAATAGCTTTGACAATGATCTATCATGATTAAAATCAACTTGATGATTTTCGTCTAAAGTAAGAGAAAATTTATTAACTGCCGGTTCAACTGCAAAATGTAATTGTTTCTTATCTTTAAATGGTATACCTAAATGTCTCTTAATTTCATTTGATATTGATTCAACTTCGTAAGAACCAGGAAGAAAAGTTAATATTTTCCATGTTTTGCCTTTATCAGTAGAATATCTAAATTGATCATTCACATCTTTGATAACGTTTTGAATAGTGTTAAATGTAGAGAAACTAGTCAATGCAATTTGATAATTTTTATTTTGTTCCAAATGTAGAATGGGTTCTAAATTACAAGTGTGTGATGAAGTAGTTGTTATAATTTTTAACGTCGTACTAAATTTTGATGAACCCAAAATCTCTGTTAGATTTTCTAAATGATTATTAATTTTGTCTAAATCTGCTGAACACATTTTTAAAATAAAAAAATTAAATAAATATTTTTTTATGAAAAAAGTAAAACAACAACATATTTCAGCTACGGGCGAAGCCCTGGAGGACATCAGAGATGACCGGTTCGGGCGAAGCCCTAGAACATTCGGTTCGTTATACTTTTATAATCCTCTTCATTTAGAATCTTCTTTTCTAACAGTCTTTTCAATATAGCATGAATTTCATTGAAACTAGAATTATGTCCTTCTTTTATTGCAGATACTAAAATATTTAATCTATTTAGTAATTCTTGTGGAACATCTGGTAAAAATACAGTTGTTTCAGTTTTCTGTTTTTCAGATAAACCTTTCCCTACTTTAACTCCCGTTGATAATAAATTTTCTAATTGTTTATAACGTCTAAGAGATTTTACTGCACCAACTCTGTCTAACATAGCTTTATATTTTATGAGATCTTCTACAGCATAATTATTTAAATCTGCTCCTCTTAAAAGATTAACAAAATTTCTATCTAAATTAAAAGGAGATTTATCTGGTGAAAAAATTAAACCTCGAAAAGGTTGTGGAAATATTTCTTTTTGTCCGAGATAAAATCTAGGTATTGTTTTTCCATCTATAAATGAGATAGAATGTTCAAATTGCATAGATTTTGGTAATTTCTTATTAATGTTTGATTCTAGTAATCCATAGTCATCTAATATAGTTTTGTGCTCTGGATCTGTTATATCAATTTGTTTATCATTATTTGTACTTTCTTTTTCAAGAGTTTTAAATGGTTTCATAGTTTTCTCAAAATCAGTTTTTACTTGCTCGGTTTGCTGCATTTTTTCAAACATATCAGATTGAATACCAGCTTTTATCATTCTATGTTGAAGATGATTTTCTTTCATAATATTTCTTTGTTTTATTAACTCTTCTAATTGTTTTATTCTTTTAAAATTATCAGCTCTAACTTTATCCATTTTTATATGATAATTTTATATTATTATTTTATGTTATATTATTTTATAATATTTTATATTTTTATATTGTTATATTGTTATATTGTTATATTTAGAAAATAGAAATTAGAAAATTAAAAAGGTAAAGTAGTTATTCCATCAGGTAAAATTTTTCTTTTATCATCAAATGGATCTAATGCTAATTTATGTTCTTCTTTTAAATACATTTTATGTTTCTTTGAATTAAGTCTATAATTGCATGCTGTTTTTATTTCATTATTAAATAATACATTTTTATAATCTTGAAATGTTATTTGATTAGCCACTGATGCCTTTGAAATTCCTTTTAATGTTTTATGTGTTTTAATATTATTAGTTGTATCATAACAGTAACATTTAGATTTTAAAAATATAGCTTCTGTTATGAAATCTTCATTTCCTTCTAATTCATCTTTTACTTTACATAAATCAGAAGGATGAATAATATCTTTTATTTTATTAATTTCTTTATCAAGTGAAGAACCATATGGTACTGTTAATTCTAAGAAAATAGAATCGGTATCTGTAAAGTGTAATTTATAGTTTTTGCCATAAGCAGGTGCTAAATAATCATATATAAAACTATACATAAATAGTTTAGCTAATTCTAATATAGTGAAACCAATGAAATTAAACTTATCATGTTTTACAATGCTTCTTCTTAGATGAACAGCACAAAGTTCATCACTGAATCTAGTAGTTCTTTTATATGTAGGTTTCCTTGTTAAATTTTGAAATCTATCTCTATCATAAACTATTTCAATATTTTGTCTATTACGTACATTTTCTAAAGTCTTACCATAAAATGCATTATTCATTAATTTGAAGAAAACGTTTCCAAAATCATCTTTATTTCTTTTAGCTATTTTACGTTTTTCAATATTGAACTCTATATAATTTTTTAACCATTTAGATTTTCTATACTCTAGTTTTCGATGTATTTTGGTGAGAATCATGCCATGATCTAAATACCAATCTAGCATTCTTCCTTCAACAACATACTTTCCTTTATTACCTTGTGTTAACATAAGTTTTTTTGTTGGTCTGTATTTTTTCGGCATTATAGATTTTTGATAATCTGAAAAATCTTCTATATTGGGAATTTTGTTTTCTGGACAGAAAGGATAATATTTTGTTGCGTCTTTTATATAATCAGGATATACTAAATCAACTTCATATACATAACCAAAATTATTTTCACCATCATATGTTCTTTGATAATCTAGATTATTACACCATGTCATTTCACCTGTTGGTAATTCTTGTATCATGCAAGAAGAATATAAGCTATTAAAATCATAATATAACAAATAGTTTTCTCTCATGAATTCATCAATTGCTTTTTCACGTTCTACTCCTTCTTGTTTCGTTCGAAAAATTTCTAATATTTTTTCTTTTTCTTCTGGAGATAAAGGTTTCATTATTCCATATTCTTGTGGATTTACTTTCTTATTATAACATTTAACATATCTATTACCTAAAACTGATGAAACTCCACCTCTAATTCCAGATTTAAAAAATAATAATTTATCATATGTATTTTCTTTATAATGTTTAAGTTTAACATTTGTATGTTTTAATCCTGCTAACCATGTTAAACCTGGTGTAGAATAACAATAACATGGATCTATTCCGTAATATTCTAAACACATGTCACGAAAGTTTTCGAAAAGATCAGCTAGTATTAATACATCTATCTGTAGATATTTCATTGTATAATCATACATTGTTTTACAATTTAACTCTCTCCAATTCTTTTCAGCTTCTGCATAGTCTTCGTCAGATAATTGTGATTGTTTTAATGTTGATTTAAATTTATTTATTGGAGGAAGTTGTTCTTCTTCCATAATTTTATTCACAGAATTAAAATCTCCAGTTATGTACTCATACGGAAATATTCCTTTTAAAGGTTTTAAATTATATTTATTTAATATTTTACATTGTTCAGATTTCAAAGTTTTTCCCATAACATCTAATGAATAAGGAGTAAAAAATCTAAATGCATCTAAAATTCTAATACAACCTAATTGCATTGAAAAATATTCTTCTTCTTGTTTACATAGTACATTTATTTTTTGTTGTTGTAATTTTTCAGATGAAAATAAATCTTTCATTACGAGATGGAAATCATATTTAGAACCATTATAGAAATATAAAGGAACAAAGTTATATTTAAATTTGTTAGCATTAAGATTACAAGAATTATGTGCTGCACCTCTATATAATCCATTTAGATGATCATGATCTTTTACTTTATCAATATATCTACCTCTGCCAGTTTTATATTTATTTGTAAAACCTTTTCCACAGTAATAACAATTTATTTCATCATAAAATTCTTTTCTTTCTTCATCCGTTAATGGTATCATTGGTATATTTGTTTCAAGCAATTGCGAAAAATAATTTTGTAATTCTTCTACTTTCTTTGTAAACATTTCTGAACTATCTTCACCATAGTATTGATAATATTCTGATTTAAATAATTCAGGATAATTTGAATGAATGTACATTCCCCAACATAATGGTTTTTGTTCAAATAAATATTTTTCTTTACTTTGTTCAGTTGAACTTTTTTCAGGTGCACTTCTTTCAGGCGCACTTTTTTCAGAATTATAATTTTCAGAATTATAATTTTCAGAATTATAATTTTCAGAATTATAATTTTCAGAATTATAATTTTCAGAATCGGGTGAAGCCCTGGAACTTTCCGTTTGATTTTGTGTCATATTAACATTATATGCTTCAAAATCACAATAAATAGTAAAGGGTACTTTATTTTTAAAATACCATTTATTATATTCTAAATAATCATCTTTAGGAAAAGTATTTTCAACTGCTTCGTTTTGTTGACAATTTTCCAAATGTCTATTCATTTCTTCTAAAGTTCTAAAACTTGTCATACATTGAAGACAAGGAAAATTTTTATTATCTGAAGTTTTTGTAAATATAGAAACATCTTTACACAATATAAAATGACCCTGATAATATAATATATTCGCTTGTGCTGGTTGTTTTGACTGTTCTAGTTTTTCAAATTCATCTTTATATATTTCATGTGTTTCATTAATTTCTTTTGTAAGATTAAATGTATTTTGATAATAATTTTGATTTAATATTTGTAACTGATAACTATATTCTTTATCACATTGTTCTTTATATTGTTGTAGACATTTTTTTAAAGATTCATTTATTTTTTGATTGGTTTCATTTTCTTCATTATTTAATTCTTTATTATTTTCTTCATTTAATTTTTGAAATGTTTCTATCTTATTTTGATATTTATGGTGATATTCTTGTAGTAACATTTTTGTTTGTTGTTGATAATCTATTTTACATTTTTGTAAACTTTTATTTAAATTTTCTAATTTTTGTTGGTATTCTGAAGATAAAGATGAATATTTGTAATTATAATCATCAGTACGTCCTTTATAATTATTATGATTAATCATTATTGGTGATAGTGTTTTAACAAGTTCAAATTTTTCAGTACATATTATATTTCCTTGGTAAAAAATATTATGATGCATGTAATTTCCTCTATCATTATATACTATTTCTGATTGGCATAAATTTTTATTATTCAAATAAAATTTTTTTGAATCTGAGTAAAGTGGAGTAATTTTACCAATAGAAACATAATTCACATTTAATTCAAAAACATTTACTTCTATTAAATTTTTATTCTTTTTATGAAACTTTAGTAACCTATTATAATCATATGGAAATTCATCTAAGCCATCAGAAAGATCAAATTCACTTATGTATTCTTCTTTATTGTAATGACTTAGTCTTTCTTTATGATATTTTGCAGGATGTAAATGTGCTATAATACTCCACAGAAAACAATAATCATCTTCATTTTTTATGTTGATTAATTGAGGTGAACTGAAAGGTAAAGGAACATAACTACCACCAGTATTATTTTTATATTTATCAATTACTATTTTCTTAGATATTATTTTAACAAATCTCCAACCAGATTCACGTAACTGGGCTTCAATTATACAATTTTCTAATTTAAGTATCATCGATTCAAATATGGGTTGTATATCATTTACATTATGTATTTCTTGTGAATTTGTAAAATGTCCTTGTATTATTTCTTCAGGAATTCCATCAGATCCATTTTTTTTATAAAGTACTTCTACATTCATATAACATTTGAAAGATTTCTTAAATATATTATAAAAGTTGGTTAGAATATCAGAAAAAGTTTTATCGGTTTCATTATATTCAACGGGCGAAGCCCTGGAACCTTCGGTTCGAACCGATTCATTAAATAAATATTTTATATCTGTTACGGCTTCATCAAATTCATCTATTTCGTTAAATTCATCAGTATCGCTAAATAAATATTTTATATCTGTTACGGCTTCATCTTCACTATTAAAAAATTTTTTATATTCCGAATGTGAATAATCATCAAACATTTTTTTAACTTTTATATCAGTAGGCAATGTTTCTAGATAGTTTTTATAACTATTTAATTTTAATATATTTCCTTCATCAACTCGTTCTACATTTTGTAAATGCATTTTACTTTGTAGATGAGATTGATAACTTCTTTTTGTTTGCAATTTTTTTTCACATAAGACACAATAAAATTTTTTCATTTTTTATTTTTTAAAGAAAAAATTTGTGTTTTAGTTTTTTTTAAAAAAAAATTTTTGTTTTAATTTTTAGAGAAAAAAATTCTAATATATCTGCAAAATCGGGCGAAGCCCTAGAACCTTCGGTTTGATTATGATAAATTTGTTTAATTATTAAGTATTTCACTTACACCATTTATTAATGGTTTTATATCATTAAAAGTTTTTTTGGCTTCAACAAATGTAGATTTGGCATCAGAAAATGTAGATTTAACATCAGATATTATTGGGGTTGCTTTTCTTAATCCGTTTCTAACATCATTGATTGCAATTTTCAAATAGTTTAATGTTTCATTATCTTGTAATCTGTTAGGTATTGGTATACCAAATTTTGTATTTAAATAATGATCGAAATAAAAATAAAATGTATCAGGTATAATTTTTAGTGGTACTTTTGCTTCGGATTCTAAAAAGATAATTATTTGTTCTATAACTTGATTTGATAAATGTTTTGTATTTGTATACATTCTAATATCAAAATCTTGAGAGTTATTATAGATTTCATGTTCGGTATCTACTAATATATTCAAGTCTTTATCATATACTTGCATATGTTCACTTATGGTGTCAACACGTATTATTCCATATTTATGTTGTGTATAATATGATAAAGGCATATTCATTTTATAATTTTTATTAATATCATTAAAGAATGCTGCATTATTTTGTGTAGTTGTAAAAAATGTTTGAATGTTTTCTCTAATCTTATTATCTACATCACAAGCTTTATGAGCTAATACAACTATTTGAATATTTTGATGTCTTCCTTTTGTAAATATTTCTGACATATTTTTTTGTTTTGATAAACTTGCAACATCATCTAAAATTAATAAAGATTTATTTTCAGGTGTACCAGCAAAACTTTCCATATCTTGTAACTCATCTAATTGTTTATCATTATAGACGTTTGTAAAAGTTGGCCATTCAGAAGTATGCATACAAAAAATATGTACTTTTGTTTCGTCCTTATAATATTGGTTTATATATTTTTTAATAAACGTAGTCTTACCACTTCCAGTTTTACCGTAAACAATGAAATGTAAATTTTCTTGATGCATTTTACCTTGTTTAATATTTTTATTATTAGTTTTATCCTTAATCTTATCCTCCTCAGTCTTCCATCCTTTAAAAGTTTTTATTTCTTGTTTATAAAAATTTATTCTCTTTTGTTCCTCTGTTAGAAAGTAACCCCATTGATTTCCAATACATATAACAAGATGATAAATAAAAAATATTAAAATACATGCTAACAATATTTTTATACAATGAAATTTTAAAAAATTCCAAAGACGTGTAAGATCTGATTGTGGTATTTTTTTATTAAGAGATGAATTAGGGGGTAGTGTCTCTAAATATCTTTTATTATATATTTTTTTATCTATATTATTATATATATTTTTATCTATATTATTATATCTAGTATTATATATAGGATTATCTACAATATTATTAATATCTTTTAGATTCGGATCTTGAGGGGTTAGTGTATCTTGAAACTCAGTGTTATTCATATAATTATTTATTATTTCGTTTATTGCATAAAGAGATTTATGACGACTTAGATTACTTTTATTACTTTTATTACTTTTATCACTTTTAATTATAACCGGTGAATATAAATCTTCCAAATTTTCGCTTTTATTCATTTATTATTTTTTAAATAAAAAATTTAGGAGTTATTATTTGTTGATTCCGGACTAGCATTCTTACACTCTAATGAGTGTTTTTAACCTCTGTAGAACCTCCGGAATGTGTCGGGATTTTTGTTCATATACTCAAAAGAAGTATTTTTTATACCTCTCCTCTCTTCCAGAATGCATAAGAATATTTTAATAAAATAATATTTTATTCTTTATAAAAAAAATAATATTTTACTATATATAAGATTATTTTAGTAGAAATACAAATATTTTAATATATATAAGATTATTTTAGTAGAAATACAAATATTTTAATATATATAAGATTATTTTAGTAGAAATATAAATATTTTAATATATAAGACTATTTTAATAGAAATACTAATAAAAAGTATTTATACGTTGATGAAGATTTGGAATATTTTGATTTGGAATATTTTGATTTGGTATATTTTGATTTGGAATATTTTGATTTGGAATATTTTGATTTAAATCTTCATTAAGTTTTGGACATAGTGTTACATGTCTTGGAAAATTTTTCTTTAATATAATTTTTTGACAACCTCTACATTTTACTTTTTCCTTTAAACAATCCTTACACTTATATTTACTATCATAAAACTCTGTCTTAGGTTTAGTATTTTGACAACTTGTACATTGTCTTGTAGAACTTATACAAGAATTATAATGATTAGTAATTCCTTGAATTGTAAAATATTTATTACAATTACGACATAACTGATCTTTCATTTTATCCTTTTTAGCTTTTTTAACCTCTTCTGTTTGTTCACATATTTTTAAATGACGTGCAAAATTTTTGGACGTTATATTTTTATTACAACCAGAACATTTTTTCGTATCCCCTTTCACAGATTTATTATTTTGATTGACATTATTATTTTGAGCAAGGGGATTATTTGGATTTACATGATTATTTGGATTTTACATGATTATTTGGATTTACATGATTATTTGGATTTACATGATTATTTTGAATAAAAGAATTATTTTGATTTACATGATTATTTTGTGCTAAATAATAATTATTATTTTGCCTAGATGTATTTTTTCTAGGTGTATTTTTTCTAGCGGTATAAAGATTTTGCCCCTGATCTGAAATAAATAAATGTTTTAATTTTTGCAATGGTTGTTCCAGTTGATTATTGTTAGATTGAATACCATCATACTGTTTTTTATAAAAGTTACTTCGATTAATTTTCCCACATGATGTATTTTTCATATGAGTAAACAACATAGTTGGGTTTAAAAAATCTACTCCACAAACTTGACAAATTTGAGACATTTCCATTTTTATTTTTATTAGAAAAAAATTTATTTTTTTATTGTTAAAAAATGATGTTACCAAATGTTGGTGGAGGTGCATATATCCCGAATAATCGTGAATTAGAAATAGAGATAGAAAATTATATTATGAAAACTGGAGACGTTTTATCTGGTCCATTGCATCTTTCTATTCTTCCGCAACAAAATACAGAGTTAACAAATAAACAATATGTTGATACACAAATCAATGACTTAAAGGAAAAATATATAAACGATGTTATGGTTCCACTGATGAATGAATTGAAGTTGCTTAAACTTAATGACAAATCATTAAACGAAAAATTATTAAAACTTGATAAAAAGGATAGAGAGCTAGAAGCAGATATAGCAGAACTTTTTAAAAAGATTTCAGAACAATCAAAAATTTTAATATTACTTTCTTTAAATTTAAAATCTGCAGTCATTAAAAATAAACATCAGATAAAAATGTTAAAAGAACAATTAGAAGATGAAATAGAAAAACTTCCTGAAAGAATTAAAAAAAATTTAAAGCAGTTACAAACTACATTCCAAAAAAGTGTTGATGAATTAAGTTCTAAAATTACTCAGCAAATGAAAAAGATGAATAGAATAATAAATGAAGTAAACTCACTTAATGAAAAAGTTGATAAAATGAAAAATCTGAAAATCAATTTAGAAAATGAATTAAAGAAAAATTTACAAGAAAACTCTAAAGAAAATAAAGAACAGTTAGATGCTGTTAAAAGACAATTAGATGTTCTTAAAATTAAGTTAAATGCTCTTAAAACGGCATTGAAGATTAATCAGCAGAAAATGCAAGTTAATAGAAAAGAAATTAAAGTACATCACACGCTACTTGACGCAATAGATAAAGTGCAACAGGCAATTAATAAAGTTATCTCGAAGTTGTTAGATATTCATAAACGTAAATCTTAAACGAGTATTGTAAATATTAACTTAAATATTTTTTACCTACAAAAAATAAGAATCATAAAAAATATAAATATAATTTAAAAAATACAAAAATATAAATATAATTTTAAAAATATAAAAGTATAAATATAATTTTTTAAAAAAATTTAAAATATAAAAGTATATAATTTTAAAAATGGATAAAATTAGAGCTAATAATTTTAAAAGAATTAAACAATTAGAAGAGTTAATAAAAGAAAGAAATATTATGAAAGAAAATCATAGAATAAAAAGAATGATTGATGCAGGTTTGGTTCCTGATAAAGTTAAACCAAAAACGCAATCTGCAAAAGTTAAGAACAAAAAATAAACATTTTTTATAATTTATTTTTTTTCCCAAAAGTCAAATTTATTACTAAAAAATGCCTATAATTTATAAACACAATCTTAAACAATTTGCTTCAAATCAAAAAATTGCTCATGAACCACGTATGAATCCGGTTTACCATTATGATAATAGAGAAACCGTTCAAAAAGAAGGGGATGGCATCTTTTCTGGTATTGGTAGTATCGTTAACTTAATTAAAAATAATAAAGATTTGATTACATCTGCTGCAAAAGGAGCAGCTGCTATAGGTAGTACAGCTAGTGCAATATCAAATGCTGTTAAATCACAAAACGAATTAAAACAACTAGAAGCTATTCGTAAACTTAGGAATGATTCTGAAGAACTAAAAAAATTAAAAAAACTTTCAGATGAAACAAAAAACAAAATTGCTAACATTGCTGTTGGGGAAACCTTGAGGAGCGGAGCTCCGTCTGATAGTAAACATAATGAAAAAACAATTGAAGAAATAAGAGGTAATGGCGTGAGCAGCGGAGCTGGTCTAGCAAAATTCTAAAATTATATTTTAGTAAAAAATTTTTTCTATCTGTGAGAAAAACAAAAAGTCAAATTATTTTTTATAAAAATGTCTTCGCTTATCGAAAATAAATTTAGATTAGACGATCCTCCGTTCGTCAGTTATAATCAAAAAAAGAATGACTATATAAGAATTGCTATGAATCCCGGATCTTCCAGTAGAGTAAATACTGGAGGAGATTTAATCTTTGAAGTTGATAATCAGCAGAGTTATTTATATTTACCTGATTCATTTTTACACTGTGAATATTCTTTATATAGTGATGCTAATTTTACAACACCATTACCAGATACCGATAATATTACACTAGAGAATAATTTTTTCCCAAGTTTATTTACACAAATGCGTTTAGATGTTGCAACTCAAAATATAGAAACAATAAGTGATTCTCCAGGTGTAATTGATACAATGCTTAGATTTGTAATAATTGGTGAAAATAATAAAAAGTATAAAGTCGAAGGTTGGTTTCCTGATACTAATGATGGTATAATTATTGATGATTTAACTCACGCCGGAACAGATGCCGCAGGAATTGCGAAAGATGTAGAAAATATTGCAAAACATTTAAATAAAACAAATAATTATGCATATAAAGAAAGACGTGAATTTAACAAGAAAAGTAAGCAAACAGTAAATTGGTCATTGTCTCCATTATTCGGTTATTTAGATTATGTTAAAATATCATATCAATTAAAATTTAAATTAATAATTCATCGTACAGCAAATAATGAATTAATCTTTTTTGGTAAGACTGGAAAAAAAGCATATTTAAAAATTGATAGACTTGAATGGTGGATTAAGCATATTACTCCTAGTTTAGAGGTTGAAACAGCTATTGCAAAAAGATTAAATACTAACAAACCAATTCCAGTAAATTTTCTAAAGCGTACTGCTAGTTCAGTAACTTTTTCCGAACAAAGATTTAACTGGCATTTTACTAGAACTGCGAATACTCCAAGATATTTATTACTAACATTTCAAAGAAATAATTCTCCAAGTTTTGATAAGAACAATAATATTTTTCATATTAATACAATTCGAAGTTTACAAGTTTCATTAAATCAAACTCGATATCCAATTGATCCATTAAGATTCGATGATACCAATAATCAATTTATGGAAGGATATGATGCTTATAGAAATCTTTGTATAGAATTGGGAGTTGAACCACAATTAACTCCTGGAGATTGGAGACATTTATATCCAATTTTCTGTTTCGATTTAAGTGCACAATCTGAAGATATTATTAAAAATGGTTGTGATGTAACAATTAATATTGAAAAGAAAGATTCCACAACTTCATTGATGGCTTATGGTTTATTGCTAGAAGATGCAAAATATTCTATTGAAATTCTTAATGGAAAGATGGTTAGGATCGGCTAAAGCCAGAGGAGCTTCTCTCCGATAGGTTAAAGCCCAAGACTTAGTCGATTAATTAATTTTTTTTCATAACTAGAATAGATTAAAATTTTTGTTAACTTAAAAATTCTTAACTTAAAAATTTTTTCATAACTAGAATAGATTAAAAAAAATTCTTAACTTAAAATTTTTTCATAACTAGAATAGATTTAAATTTTTGATAACTTAAAATTTTTTTATTAAAAATGTCGCAAGCGAAAAGTAATATTAATAATAAAACTGTTGAATTAAAATTACGTAATATTGTTGACAAAAATACCCCTAAAACTATTACGATTAATAAAAAAAAGTATTACATAAGTAAACCAATGATAGAGAATATTCAATTACAAGAAGAAAAGAATGGCGGGATTCTCCCATTAATTCCACTAATAATAGGAGGCATAGCAGCTGCAGGAAGTGTTGCAGGTGGGACAGCTGGTATTGTCCAAGCAGTAAATAAAAATAAATCAGAGAAGGCAGCATTAGAAGAACAAAAACGTCATAACAGAGAGTTAGAGAAAGTTGCTAGGGGTGAAGGAGTAGTAGATAATTTTATTATTAAATTAAAATTAGTTGATGAAGGAAAACGAGTTCTTAAAAATATTCTCCACAATGTTGATGATTTAATTGAAATTAAAGAAACTAAAGATGGTTCTGGAATATATCTAAGTCCTAGTATGATAAGGTAATAACCTCAGAACCTTTGGTTCTTTTCGGTAAAACTTTTATTTTATCTTTTAAAAGTTTTTTATCTTTAAAAATGGATACCGCAAATTCCACAAATTCAGAAAATTTAATTAAATTAAAAATTGCTAATTTAGATTTATTAAATTATCTATTAAACAAAAATAAAAACTCAAACTGTCAGCATATTGGAGGTGACATACAAAAAACATTAGAAAACTTTCCTGGCTTTATTTGGAGTAAATATTCGAAAGAAAAACATCTTCCTGGTCATTCATATACTGGGCCAGGAACTCGATTAGATATAAGACTAGATGAGAATAATAATCCGAAACCAGGTGAAGAACCAATAAATAGAGTAGATGCCGCCGCTTACAGGCATGATTTAGCTTATCGAAATCATGATCTAAGTTCTCGTCATGCAGCTGATAAGAAGATGATTCAAGAATTAGATAGCATTCAGAATCCTACATTTAGAGAAAAAATTGAAAGAATGTTTGTTAAGAAAGCTTTACAAGCTAAAATATTATTCGGTCAGGGTTTAAATGAAACGACAGCTAAGCTGTCTGAGAGCAACGCTCGAACCTATGCGTCCGAAATTCACAAGGAATATAGAAAGCCGAAATATCTATTGAAAGTAAAAGTATTTAATAAAGATGATATTTGGAGTGCTGATCTTATTCATATGCCGAATGAAAGGGACTACAAATACGCATTGACCGTTATAGATTTATATACACGATATGCTTGGGTAAAGCCTTTAAAAAATAAAAGTGGTCTATCAGTTAAATATGCGTTTGAAGAAATCTTTAAAGAAAGTAAGAGAAAGCCAAAAAAATTGTTTGTTGATAAAGGGTCGGAATTTTATAACCGAAACGTTCAGCCACTATTTGAAACTGTTTATTCAACTGAAAACACAGGAAAAGCTATAGTGATAGAAAGATTCAATCGGACGTTAAAAAATAAAATTTTCAAGAAATTTACTCAGCAAGGAAATCAGAAATGGTTAAAAATATTACCAGGAATTGTAGAGCAGTACAATAATAAAGTTCATTCAGGTATTGAAGAAACCCCAAAGAATGCTTCTGACGACCCTGATTTAATACGAAAGAAAATATTCGAGAATAATTATTCGAATGAGAGTAATCCGAATTTGCAGAAACTTAAGCCGAAATTTAAAATTGGAGATAGAGTTAGAATATTTAAATATAAGAATAAATTTGAAAAAGGCTTTGTTGGCTATTGGACTAAAGAAATATTTGAAGTTTCTAAAATAAATCAAAGTTATCCGATTACTTATGAAATTAAAGATTTAGATAATGAGGATATCAGAGGCCGTTTTTATCAAAATGAATTACAGAAAACAGAGCTTTAACCTCTAGGTGGCGCTTTAGCTAGCTTCGCTTGAGTTATTGATTGTTTAACTCTAACATAATATCTAGAAATGGTACTCCTTCCTGTAATTTAAATAAAACATAAAGACATAATTGTCCACAATAAGTAGTGCCTGGTGTTTGAATTTGAAACGTATTGTATGTTCCCGTTCCAAGTAATTCTTTTACTTCATTTGTAGGGGGCAAACCGTATGAATCAAAATAATAGTTCTGCTGATGATTTTTAACGCCTGCTGACCAATGTACACCTTTTTCATTTGACGTATGAAGATTTGTTATGAAATTTACAGTTATTGATGGCCTATTTTTTAGGAATTGTAATTCGTTTCTCATTAGAACATGAAAATTCTTTATTCCTAATCGATTAGCGATTTTCTTTAGGTCGAAATTCGTTGTCGTTTGTGTTCCATATAATTTCAAAAACTCATTTATGTTGCTCATTTTATAATAAAAAAATTTCTTAAGGAACCCCTAGAAGTCAGAAGGAAGGGGATATTGATTTAAAACTGTTCTCTAATGATGTCTTTCCTTACTACTTATTCGATTTTGAAATGATTATATTATAATTATTCTAATCTATATTGTTTTACATATTTCCATTTTCTTCATGAACTTCTCAAAATGAATTAGAAAAAACTGAGTTTTAGATGGTTCTTGAATCACTGCTTGCTTGCTTGCTTTTCAGATGTAGTTGACCACAAAATCATTTGTCTTGAATGGCTTGCAATTGTGATGTCTCTTCATCTTGAGTTGATGATGTCCCCGGTTGTAGATTTAAAACTATTTGACTTGTTTTCATTGTCTTATTATAATATTCCATCTCAAGTTGTTCATCAAAAGAACGCTTCATTCTCGCCGTTTCACGTTTCACAATATATTGATTTTGTAAAGTTCTTCGCTTGCGTTCTAATGCAGCAGCGCCTTTAACTTCGTTTAAAATTCGCTCTGATATTTCACACGACGTCAAAAAATCATCAAAATCAATATCACTAAAGTTTTCCAAACTTTTTTGTAGTTCCACAGTATTTATGAAATGATTCTTCTTTACAAATTCGTTGATCAGGCACACTTTTTTTGCGATTTGTCCTTTTGTCGTTTCAATACGATCACCCAAATGTTTACTCATCATGAATGAAAGAAGTGAATGAGATCAATGAAAATAAACTAACTATCTAATACTCCTTGAGAGAAGAACTTCATTCGTTAATGTGTTTCATTGTTTAAGTGATTGTTTAAAATTGCTATGACAACTATCTTGCATATCGGCGTTGCCCTTATGCGTTCTAAATTCACAATAAAAATTGCTTTTTTATTATCACCACACCCGCATGTGTTCTCAATTCACAAGAAGAATTGCTTTTTATTGTTGCCCGTATGTGTTTTAACCTATTCATGTGGAAACAGGAAACGCTAAATGAATTTTGCAAATCGATTTCTAAAACTGAATTTGAAAATAGACTTTGCAAATGGATTTTGAAAATAGATTTTGAAAACAGATTCTGAAAATAATTTACGTAGGGGTAAATTGAAATGTCAAAACTTTACGCACGCGTAAGTTGAAATGTCAAAAGTTTACCGATGGGTAAATTGAAATGACAAATGATTGCGCTGTTCAACATAATTTTAGGGAAAAGCTGCTAGATGTTTCTCTCTCTTCAATCTCTGTCTCTCTCTTCAATTATCAGCCAGTGTACGGGTTCATTGAATAATTTTGAGTTTATGAGTTACAATGATCTTCTACTTCACACAATTAGTACTTTAAATAATGTTGAGCATACAATAACGAAGAATGACTAAGTAATAATTGCGTCTTCTTAATTTATCATAGTGCTCTAATCTTAATAATAATTGAGAACCATTTCACCTGTTTTTAATTGAGATAGCGAAGGATATATTCTTGAGGTTCCTTCCATTTCTGAAGTTCCTTCCACTTTTGTTTCTTCCATTTTTAAAGAAATATTTTTAGTCACATGATATATTTTAAAAACCTGAAAGATGGATAAAATTCATGAATTTGAAATTCTCAACTTTTATGATTTTCGGTGTCCTGGAACGGTCATGATTTAAGCGAGAAAATTGTTATTCTCAAATTTTGAGATACTCAACTTTTATAATTTTTAGTGTCCTAGAACGGTCATGATTTTAAGGGTGAAAATTGTAATTCTCAAATTTGAGATTCTTAACTTTTATGATTTTCGATGTCCTGGAACGGTCATGATTTTGGGGGTGAAAATTGTAATTCTCAAATTTGAGATTTTGAAAAATTTGAAAAATTGGGTATTTTTAAAAACGCCCAAATTTATGAATTTAGGTCTTCATAACCTGAAAAAGGGTTCAAATTCATGAATTTATGTTGTTTTTTAAAAATACCATTTTTTGAAAAAATGGTACTTTTTGAATGGACTAAATTCATGAATTTAGGTCTTAAAAACCTGAAAAAGGGACTAAATTCATAAATTTATGTCGTTTTTAAAAGTACTAATTTTTTTGATTTTATGGTGTCCTGGAACGGTCTTTTATCCATTACTTACGATCGACAGTGAATAGAGGCGCCATCAGAAAGCAACAACCGGGAAAGTAAGTAAAGTTAGCATGCGGGAAGGGGCAGGGTTATAATATTTTGAAGAATGGAAGGATCGACGTGCGAGGAGGAATCGAGTATCGCAGTTGCCACCCAATGTCCCATATCCTCTCCTCAATGTCTTCGCTCTTCAGAGCTCAGATCGTTCTCACCTCCCATCTGCATGGAAACCGCTGTCGTCGTCGCAAGTGATGTCCCTGCCGCATTTTTTGACGTGGTCCTCGCTTCATATAGACGCCATCTCTGTCTTTTAATTTTGGCGTATTTTCAAGTTTTTCACCAAAAATCGTTGGATTTGACCCATTGAAAGGATGACCTATTTTGAAATGTACTTTCTTTTGATGGTTAGATTTTGTGTGAAGTGTACTTCATGATAGCTTTCAACGAAGAAGATGGATTTTCAATTTGAATATGATATTCAATGAATATATGAGTGTATAGGCCGCATCATGGTCATTACAACATATGAAAATGAAGCTTAACGTCACTACTACTCCATGCTGGAAGCTTCGGTACTGACAGAGACATTCCTGGAGCGTTATGGTTCTATCCGTCCAGATGCCGCTCCTGCCGATTTACAATGACACTTTCGCGACTCGACCTCTGGATCACAAAAGACCGTTAGGGCAACCACTGTTCCAGGGAGATCACACCAAACATATAGTATTTGAAATTTAAATACTATGTAAATACTGCTGATCAACATGCTGTAGTTATGGCATGTAAGAGTATTAGTCATTTTTTTAGCACTTGGGTAGTTATTCTTATTAATAATCAAGTTTGAAGATTCTTTGAAGAACTATCGAACACAATTTCAAAGATGAATTGCGGAATTGTTCCCCATGAAAGGAAATCTTCCACATTTCGTATTTTCATAATCTCAGACTAAATTTTATTGTCAAAATTTTATAATGTGAAAGTATATTTTCAATTATGAGTTTTGTGCATAAACAAAAGCTTGCATCCTTTAAATTGATCAGATTGAGTTCAATGTCTTTTAATACGATTTTTGCCGACATAAAGTACTGACAACTGACATTTATTATACAAATAAATGAGTAAACAAAGAAATTTAACTGAGTTACTTCCATAAAAAGCTATTGCTCAAAATTTTGAAATCTACCAGACTAGGCCATTGAGCGTAAACCACTCTGAACACTTGAATTGCTCTAAGTAAAAAGATATCATGATGATTTACCATAATCTTGATAAATTATTGTCTTTGTCGAAACTCAGTAAGCTTTCCTAGATTGCGCATTTATCCCGAAAAGTTACGGAGGGCTTTATAAGTTGTTTATTATATACCACATATCCTCAAAAGCAGTGGGAACTTTTGAAATCTTTAATGTACAACTACAGTAGTTTGCAAATATAAGAGAGTTTAACTCGCACCTCATTAAGCTAGGCTACCTATATCTGATTGATCCAGTTTTACTGGATACACAGATTTGAAACAGATTGAGATGAGCTAAAAATACATGGAAAGTTGATGTATAAAATAAGTGAAATACACATGACTTGTCAATTGTTTACTGATCGTCATTATGTTGAGCAAAATAAGACAATGCTTCGACGGCCGTGGAGATGTCATGAGATTGCCCCGGCTTCGCCAGAAAAGATAATGAAAGGCCCGCACAAAAATAAGTAGGCCGCAACCTGGCTGACCCATGCTGCTTGTTCCGGTATACTCCGCATCACACTGATATGCTTCTTCACTTCACGTCTTTTTGACATTCTTTGCGTGTTCAATCCAATTCAAAATATTATATTCACTATACCTATTCTCTTCAGGTTTCTTTGAATAATTTAAATAGCTGGTGTAAACAGTGGCAATTCTCCAGATAAATGTATGGTGCTATCCTTGGGAAGAAAGTTTCATAATGACAATTCTTATATATTGAATGATAAAGTTGTGCCTATTCACGAGTCAGTTAAGGACCTTGGTATGCTTATTACTCCTAATTTGAAATTCAGTTCACATTGTGCTAAAATTGCTTCCTCCGCATTTGGTAGAGCTTGTTGTTTGCTCAAGTCTTTTACTTTCTGTGATAAGGATAAGTTAATTGTTGGATATAAGTCCTTTGTACAACCAATTGTTGAGCATAATTGCCAAGTATTTAACCCATATTTAAAACGGGATATTTTGTGTCTTGAACGTGTACAGAGATTTTTTACTAGGAGATTATGCCAACGTTGTAATATCTTTTATACTGATTATCAGCATCGCCTTCGCCTACTTATTAACTTAGATTCACTATACAGAAGACGCATTGTACAAGATTTATGTTTATTTTTTAAAATTTATCATGGACTGATTGATGTTGATATTAAAGATTTTTTGAGTGAACGTTCCTCTGCTTACTGCACTCGCAGTCGACAGTTTAATTTATCTCAAGTTGAGCCTATTACTCTCCCAGCTAATAATTGTCTGTCCAACACCTTCTTTTATCGTGTATACAAAATTTGGAATTACTTGCCTAACACTTGTACTTGTGCTCCATCCATTCAATGTTTCAAAAAGAGATTACAAAATGTCGATCTTGACAACTTTTTTGATGACATTGTGTGATGTTCTATGTGTAACGCTCGTCATTAAGTGCCATTCATGGCCATGGCTGGCGTAAAGTTCATGCATGTTAAGTTCTTTTTAAATGATTTTCATTAAATATAAATTATCTTATCTTATACGCGATCTGCTGTACGTAGAAAACATACACGTGTAGGCCTACCAATCAGAAACTTACCTGTGATGCGCAGCAACAAGGGAATATCAAAGATAAAAGGTCCATTTGCAGGAGAAAACAATATAGACTGAATGAAGCAAAATCGATCAGCATTAAGACTAGCAGATTTCCGAATGCTTTTGCAAATCAGTCTGTTGCGTAAGTAAGTAAGCAAATATTATGTGAGCAAGAAACAGTGTTGGCACGAGTAAGACAGCAACACACGTACAATAGTCGAAATCTTTAAAGAAACAATTCGTCTAATATGACACGAGGAATCTTGTCGGAAATCTAAATTACATGAAGAATAATGGTGGCAATTATTGAAATATGATCACTGAGGCTTGAAAATCTGAATATGACAATGATGACTTAATTAAGAAAATGTTACATTTGCCAGTTAACCCAAACTGTCGTCAAGTCGCATGCACTCATTCGGTACCTAAGTTTTGCTCTCCTGATTGGCGCAACATGATGAGAAGTCCCAACGGAACTCAACGAACTCCTCGATCGTCTCTCACTAACAAATATTTGGAGAATCATTTACTAGTGATAAACATTCGACAAAATTTGATCAGATTTTGAAACTGCAGATCAACCTCTTGTAAAAGAGGTACCTACGTGATAGCTTTAGGGACGCATTTATTTCAGTGAATTTGATCAATCTTTTCTTAATGCTGCTACGTCAGGACAATTGTTCTTCTTGTCAACTATGATCCAGTGTGAACATTAATTTGAGAGAATATCGAAATCCTTTCACTTGAATAACATTAACAGCATAATTTTAAATTAAATAAGCTCTAGCATTTGAAGTAATACATCTGATATGACCTCATCAATTCGAGATAGAGTTTCAGGAGCATATCATCCCGACAAATCATCGACTATGAAAATCAGAGCAGAAATAAGTTATTTGGCGTGAGAAAAATTTGTTCAATGCGATGAAATAACCTAGTGTTTCATAGCGTCGAACCAATTTTCCTATGTCCTCTTTCTTCTGTGATTACGCATCACAGGGTTGGAGCCCAGTGTTGCCAACGCCTCAAATGCAAAATAAATACACAGGCCGATAATTTTTACGCAATTTACTTGACACCGAGAATCAATCGATATTCAAACAAATCATGACGGTAATCATATTGGAAGCATGCGAATGATGTGTGTGTAGCTGTAGCATCATGAAGTAGGCCTATACCCTCAACATGCCCTACTCTGCCCTGATATTGATTTTTAAGAAAACTTGCTCGTTATTGATTTCCTCCGGAAGATTATCAGAAATCTTGCCATTTACAAAGTCTAGATTGAAAATTTATTGTTGCCCTAGTTTTGCCCGAGTACCCTAAAGGGCCCTGTCAAGGACCTTGACATCATTTGTCACCGGGTTAATGATGTTGGCCTTTCCGATCAATTTTAAAAAAGATGAAAGGCGCACGAAAAACGTTCAGACTTCTCTCTAGCACTTGACATCGTCTGCGTCTCCTTGCTGTGATGCGGTTGAGCCGCTGAAACGTTGCACAACTTGGCGTGTTCAATATTGAACTGGCTGCATTGTTCGATTGATGTCAGCAGATTGTGCCATTTCATTAGCGTTACATGTTCCAATGCTTCCTTTCCAGTCAAACAGAAGAATTCTGTGGCTGAAACCCATCGATATATTTCTATTAATGCTCTGAAAGTATAGTCGGTACTGAAACTGAATATTTCATCTGAGCTGACGTTGTAACCGGCTATAAAATAATTTTACATGAAGAAATTAATCAAAATCATTCTACTGTCAAAACCGGATATTGCAGGGATCAATCATGCCAAATAACAAAATATGCAAAAAATATTAATTTGACTAGAAATGTCTCATTTTGATTTGACTAGAAGCGCCTCAAATAATAATGAAATATTGAGTTGCATGCTCAAGAGTGCAAGTGTAGTGAAATTTCCACAGGCATTCATTAAATATCACTTTAAATTAAGCTACCAGAAAATCGCCTAAGTTAGCGCGCCTGCAATAATTAAGATACTGCTTTTTCAAACAAGTGGAATTACGAAGTGGATTTACGTTTATGATATTGATTTCATTAAATTATGACTATCAGCAGGGATTTTTTATCGTTTACATTTTTTTTAGTTTTTTTTATCGTTAGCCTGAATCTATTTCAATCAATACAGTTTGATGAATCAAATGGAACAAAGACAGTAAATCGTCTTTGAATTGCTATGTGTAAACAAGCTTACACATATTTTGATGGGAAGTTAAATCGGATTAGATTATCTAGGCAAGAATTGAGCTTTTTGTGATACTTTGAGCGGAACTTGTAAATCACTTTGCCACGAATGAACATTGTTACAAGATTAACGTTTGCTCTCCGCTAAAACCACAAAATAATTCCAATCCTGGTTCAATGTGTAATGCTTTTTTCTGGCAAGCTCAATGATGCTTTTGCGCAGGGTTGGCTTTTTGCCGGCTAAAACCAGGTAAAAACCGGCAAAAACTGGTAAAAATCGGCTAAAACTACAATTCCGAAAAATCAGTCTATTTCTTCACGAAATGATTGACAACAAGTTGGGGTTTATTGGTACATGCGGGTTTGCAGTTTGCAACTCTTATCTTCCAAAACATGACATTCATTCTGTAATGGAACCACAAGATATGTTTTTATAACAAACGACAAATGATGTTGCCTTTCTTTACAATTGCTCTGCCCTTTTCTTGTGATTTAAGAATAAATGTAGACTTCAGCACCATTCTGGTTCTTTTGATTCATGTAACAGAAGCTGTTAGATACTCGCAGAATTATCATCAAATGAATGAAAAAATGAAAATAAATAGATGAATATAACTGGTTTATACATATAACTAAATTAAGCAAACCACTTTCTTCATGTGGACAAGCTTCAATAATCCCACTGTCATTATTCTGTGTTGAGTGTTCAGCAAGAATGTAGAGTGTATTCATCAGATCTAGATCCGAACCCAGGTCTCAGGAACGCAGAGAAAACATTCTATCAAAGTCTCTGCACCGGAAAATCTCACCTCCCAAATCAAGCAATGTGCAACAGTCCAGTAAGCTGTAAAATTGATCTTAATAGAATCTGAGAGCGACAAACAATTTTGAAATTATTGTGACATGCAAGTTTGTTTAAAGTTCTTGAAATTTCCATATTTTGAGCTCAAATCAAACTTTACTTTCGATTTTAGATTCATTTAACATAACCTTATCCTCTAAATATGTGAGAGTAAGTTACCATGACATGAAAATGTTGAAGGGCAAAATGTTTAATCTAGTCCTTCTGGGAGTGCAGGATAAATTTCATAGTAATATTCGTGTAATCACAATGGGTATGGGACATTTCCCACAGATTTAGAAGACAAGCTATATTCTATAAGATCAGCAGGGAGGTTAATTGTAGAAATCCGAGGCCAGATTTCAACAAGTCAAACAGAAGAATTCTGTGGCTGAAACCCATCGATATACTTCTATTAATGCTCTGAAAGTATAGTCGGTACTGAAACTGAATATTTCATCTGAGCTGACGTTGTAACCGGTTATAAAATAATTTTACATGAAGAAATTAATCAAAATCATTCTACTGTCAAAACCGGATATTGCAGGGATCAATCATGCCAAATAACAAAATATGCAAAAAATATTAATTTGACTAAAAATGTCTCATTTTGATTTGACTAGAAGCGCCTCAAATAATAATGAAATATTGAGTTGCATGCTCAAGAGTGCAAGTGTAGTGAAATATCCACGGGCACTCATTAAATATCACTTTAAGCTACCGGAAAATCGCCTAAGTTAGCGCGCCTGCAATAATTAAGATACCGTACTGCTTTTTCAAACACAGTGTAAGCAAAATAATTAAATATTGAGTTGCAGACTCAATTGAAAAATGGGAACAGACATGAATAGCTGCCATTTCAACCAATATCTGGAATCATCAGTATGCCTAGTTCACATTTCTCAACATGGACACAGATCTATATTAAAAGTTGCAAGTATGGCCGGGTATATTTGAGAATTGCAGTGAGCAAGTCTAGTGAAATATCTACGGGCAATCATCACTTTAAACACATTACCGGTAAATCGCCTACAGCTCGCCTGCAATAATTAATAAATGCTGCTCTTGCAAACAATACAAATATAATAATTAAATATTGAGTTGCATCCAGTTGAAAAATGGGAACAAGCTATTTTTCAACTGAGGCCTGCTAATGATTCCTGTTATTGGATGAAAAGGCAGATATTCGGGCTGTTCCCATTTTTCAACTGAAGATGCAGCTCAACATGTAATTATACCAGATGCACATTGTGTTTGAAAAAGCAACATTTATTAATTATTGCAGGGATGTTATATTAGGTGATTTGTCGGTAGTGTGTTCAAAGTGACATTTAAGAATCCGATCTGATGTCTTGTGGTTGCTTCATGTGTTCTTCAGCTCGTCGTCTTCTTGTATCCTGGGTATTTTTCTCAGTAAGGAGCTCCTCTCCCTTTGGCAAGCTTCTGAAGATCACGACTATGTCTCTTCCTCCAACGAGATTTCAGCTCGCAATCTTTCTTCGGCATTATTCTTTATCATTTTCCTTACATTTAACTTCACACATTGCCGCATGAGTTCCTTTCAACAGGGAAATCAATGATGGGGTGACAGAAATGTGATGCGACTTCATATCCTTTCACAATCGAGTCTTTCGCAAAGAGGACTCTGTTCAGAGATGATTTGAAATCTATTCCGGTTCTTCACACGAACAAGTGATTGAGTAGACAACTAAAACAATAAGTTTATTGAATATATAATATATAAGTTTATTGAATATAGGGGCGTGAAATCATTTTTATTGTGCAGGTCTGGCAGCACTGGTTCAAGCATCAGGCACTTGATAGTTGAAAAGAAAGCGATTAATCATTACTTGCTACAACTGACACATGTCACAAGAATTGCATTAACACCAGGTGTGAATAAACCAACGCTTAGTTAACGCAACAGATGCACAAAACCCAAAAAAACTTCTATTGAGTGAAGTTTAACTAAAGCCAAAGTGTAGGCTACATCGCCTTTCAATTTGGAATAACTGGGTCTCATGCACTTTCTTTTTATGAACGTTCGACCACTACCTCTTCGATCGAAAAGTCGCGGCGAAAACTGTCTGTATTTCTATCAAAAACACAATTTTGATGCAAATATGACAGATATCAGGACTTTAACTGCGAATTTTCGATAGGGAGATCAGGGATAAAAAATTATGTGACCTATCCAAGCATGAGTATTGCCTTATAATGATACGTGGAGATATCAGATTTGATGTTGGTATAAGTGATGCCCATTTTTTCAGCAGACATGAAAACATTGCATTATTGGATTTTTCTTTTCGTTTATATCTTACAAATATGTACAGAAAATAGAATATTCGTTCATTATTCGATTTCGGCGACCACATGCTTTTCCACTTCTTTTTCCATGGGAGTTTCCACGTCCTTCGCATGAATCTTGACATTCTTCTCCCTGATGAGGAAAACAATAAGCGTTCAGATTTTATATCTTGACCATAAATAGTCCAGACAAAGGTATTGACAAAAGTCGAGTGGTCCATTTTTTATGAACATTACTGTAGTAGAGGTTTCAAAAAAGATTATTCTGAGAGTTATTATAATCTCTAGTCATTGATATTAGAGCTATAATTCTAACAATCGTTTTTGCGCTAGCGATGTTGTTAGCGCTAAAAATAGCTTTAACTGGTGACGTGTGACGTCACTTCGCTGAACGTAGCCCACTCTTGTGAACTTGCTTCCCTTTTTTTTATTTGTATACACCAATTTTGTATCTGTGACTTCGACATAATTTTGCATGACTTTGTTTCTACTTAAACGTTTTACAATGAAATATACGTTTCCTAATAATTCTAACTGAAATTTAGAGCATGCAAATTAAATTACTGAACAAACAACTTGAAAACGACCATGTAAGCTGAACCAATGAGCAGCCGAATCGAACGTTTATCTAATATCATTGGTTGCATGTAGCTTAAAGGGGAATTCCACGCATTTTTACAACATGGGCTGAAATGAAAGCTATTATCGAGTAGAACAATGAGTGGCGATTCGTTTTTGCGCTGGCGATGTTGTTAGCGCTAAAAATAGCTTTAACTGGTGACGTGTGACGTCACTTCGCTGAACGGATGAACGCCTGCCGTAGATGCGACCAATGCAATGTCGAATCAAACAGAGAGTCGCGTGTAGGAGCCCACAATAACCTCACGATCATTTATCATATTGACGCGGCGATGCCAAATTGTGCTGTATTCGGCTGCTCTACGGCTTCAGGAAAAGGAAAAAGACTGTTTACTTTTCCGAAAGACAAGCGCCTCCGAAAGAAATGGACAGACGCGTGCCGACGTAAAAACTTCAATCCGACATCTAATGCAGTGATTTGCAGTGACCATTTTTCAGAAGATTCGTTCGAAAAGACTCATTATCATCTTTTGAAACTAGAAGACAGGCCTAAATGCAAACGACCACTGAAATCAACAGCGATTCCCACTCTTCATCTACCCATTTCAAGCCATCCAACTCCCAAACCAAAACCAAGATCTACCCGTCTTTCTCGGGAATGTGATTCCTCTTCTTCAACTGGTCATCAACTTATCACTAATCCTTCAAACTCTGAAATTTTTGATTCTGATAGATCTGACAAGTCGAACGATGATTTTGACCCCTACTCATCGGATGAAAACGATGACTCATATGACGCTGACTTAGGTGTGACGGCTTGTACTTTGGCTAATGAAAGCTGTTATCTTGTCTACGATTCAAATTTGATGAATTTGTTTAGATGGTGTAACCAATGTGGTTCTCCATTAGAAAGCGGCGTAACCGAACGCCAAATAATCGGTTCCGTGGTGAAAGTTAAGACAAGTTGCATCCAAGGTCACGAGAATCTCTGGGAATCCCAAAGTAAATTACCCAATACCAATATATACTTAGGAAATATTGCCCTCCCAACTGCAACAATTCTGTCCGGTAATACATATCAAACATTGTGTGAAATTGCTGAGACAATGAACTTGTCTGTTCCATCGAAGTCGTTATTCTATGAATCGCAAAGTAATTGGATTTCACCTACTGTGACGAAATGTTATCGAACTCAACTTGATGATGTGACGGCAGCAGTAAATTCGCATGGATCAGCAGTTTTAGTCGCTGATGGGAGGTAAGTTTTAGTTGGCGATGCTGTCTTTTTATCATCATAATCTGATCATAGGCATACCGTTAATTTAATAACCTGGATATTGCTAAAAATTCAATATTTATGCGGTTCAAATGCAATCCGTCGATTTTAAAGATTCAAAAACATAATGAAACCCTGATTTTGATCTTATTGTAAACGCGCCCCGAATGTAAAACGTAACTTGGCTTAAAAATATTCTTGTATTCAATCTTAAAAAAAGAATTACAGACGGAAACGGTAGCCGAAAATGAGATGAAAAATATATACACTAAATACAAAATTAGCATAGGCCTAAATCAGGTAAACTTACTAATCTGTTAGTGGGCTGTCCACGAATTTCTAACTTACGAGTATGACATTCAGTTTGTCTGGATTTGATGTACATCTATTTCAAAACTACATCAAGCTATAACAACGAAGTATGGATTTGAAGTTATTTTACTAATAAGTCTTCATATAAAGCAAATACAAAACGATTATCCTAGTAATCCGATCTATGTTAATAGTATCTTTTAACAAGAATCAAAGTTATTAGCTAGCAGATATCTAATGATTATCAAATACTAACACTTATCAATATCATTTTGATAATTTTTCATTGTCCGATAATGGTAGATATTCGAGGATAGGCAGTCTGTTGAGATATTCGTTATCATACGTGGCAATTTTACCTACAGGTTTATGAAAAAAATGAATTATATTTTTAAACGAAACATGCCTTACACTCAAATTAATTAGGCATATTCATGAGTACGGGACGGTACTTAATAATAATGTAGGCTAAATACTTCACAGTATCCAGTTAATTTTCAATGGAGATATAATTATTCTGTGACTAATAATATAAAACAAGAAGATACAGTAATAGACATATGTAATTTACGCATTTCCAAAACGATTATGCATATAATCACACTATCAGTACATATCACAAAAGCCAACGTAAGGAACATCAGCAGGATTCGGGAAATGTTCACGGATGATTAGTACGCAACAAGAAGGAATCACAATTCGTACAGATGAACGTGAAGAATGGCTGAAAATCCAATTAATGAAATTTGCATATGCATTATGCCTGTAATCTATATTTTGTGGGTTTCGAACACCTGGAGGTAATGATCGGCTGATTCGGTCTCGCGCCATACACATTCGTAAAACTTCCTGATTGAGACAACAAGCTTCGAAGCCTTCAACCAACGTTACACAAGGTACTTCTCCGCGACGCTCAGATGCTTCTTTCAATGACCAACAGCAGCTATTTTCTTTGAGATTTGGCATTATCATACATCGACCACACCAACACCAGCTTTCAAGAGGCATCGGAGACATTATGGAAGGAGTATCTTCTTTCCTCGATGAATTTTGACGAACTTGCACTGAATCCATCGGTGCACGAGGTTCATGCAGGTACGGAGCAATCCTAAAATGTAAAGGATAGAAGCCATAAATAAAAAAAAACAGTGATTCAAATGACAGATACATTATGGTTGTGATCTGGAGGTTTCATAAATAAGGAGAAGTAGTATACTCTAATTTCCTTCTTATTTATCAGAAAAATAAAATAATAGATTAATCATATTAACACATCCTTTCACTGGAGCGGTAACGATCACGATAGATAATAATGTTTTTAGTTTATTCGGATATTTTTTCAGATATAAAGCTAATAAGTTTCACACTATGTGCTACTTCTCATTAATGAAAAATAAGTTGTGACTTTAAAATACTTAGCGTTTCAAATAATGTATTATCCAGGGCTGCGGAAGCGAATGGTTTTTATTAGTCCAAGAAAATGTCTCCTAAAATCGCAAAAGCTACCGAACCGATAACCGACAGCAGGAACCCATAATTATGAGGTACGGTGCATGTACGTACACGTAGTAGACTTGATTCATTTATCTCATGAGCATATTTAGTTAGATAAACCCCAATTTATTTCAGGTGCGATTCCCCCGGATTTAGCGCCAAGTATTATACTTATTCAGCCATGTGTGCAAAAACTGGTTTGATAGTTGATTTTGAAAATATTGATGTTTCTGAAACTTCGAGCAGTGTTAGAATGGAAAAATTAGCTTGTGAGCGACTATTGCGTCGCTTGTCTGTTTGTTTAGATGATATTTACGCTATTTCAACAGATCGCCACACAGGTATTAGCAAGTTGATAGAAAAAGATTTTTCATCCATTCGTCATGAGTTTGACCCTTGGCATATAGCCAAAAGTCTTAAAAAGCGACTTCACATGGCAGCGTCATCATCCGATTTCGAAGATATTGCTTTGTGGACGAAATCGATTTGTAGCCACCTGTGGTGGTCCGCCGCCTCTTGTGATGGACATCGTGATGTTTTGATCGAAAAATTTCAATCGATCAGTAAACATATAGCCAATGTTCATGAATGGTCGACAGGACAATATTTCTTGAAGTGTGCTCATGAGCCGCTGGAGGAGGATCGGCTTTGGTTAGACCCTAACTCTAAAGCTTTCCAAAAGATTTTCGAAATAGTGACGGACCGAAAATTAGTAAAAGACATTCGACAAATGAGTATGTTCATTCATACGTCAGCTCTGGAGTGCTCCCATTCTGTACTTCTGAAATATGCTCCCAAAAGACTTCATTTTCGCCAAGATTATTATAGATGTCGTGTTATGTTGGCTATTATGGATCATAATTTCAATAGCGGTAGCCAAAGTGATAATACGAAATTCAAGAATGAATGGCGGAAGTCAACAAAACGATGGATTAGAAGGCGTATTTCTGAACCAAAGACATTCAAGTGGCGACAGGCAATATTTTTAGAAGTCCTACGCTTGCGTATACTACATTCGGGATCGGGCATTGTCTGAGCTTGGATGCAAGTGAACAGTAAGTCTATTGCAAAATGAGTCTGCTGCTGTAATAATAGATGTTCATTGATTCACTTGATAAGTGTTTTCATACTTCACTGTCATTTTCACTGCTTATCAAAATATACTAATTTGAATACGAGTATATTAGGTTAATTTCATGTTATTACGTTATGTGTTATATCTATTGCCAACATTAAAAGTTAAGCCTGGTTCACATTCACATTGAACATCGTAGACTTTCGACAATGATTTTGTCAATAGAGTGTCAATAAGATTCTTCGACGCAAGCGTCGAACTTCGGGTAATGTGAATCCGAATTTAGAATCATATAAGAATCATAATAGGTTTTGAAGGACTAAATCACAATTCTGAGCACCTTATGGAATTGAAAATATCTACAGTAAAGTAGGTAATAATAAATTAATCAATTCAGTCTACTCACCTATGATTCTGATGATTTTCGTCCGATTCCATCAACGTACAAAGAATAACGCATCAGCTAACTGTTGTTTGACGCAGAGCAGCAAGTAAATCGACTCGACGGCAGGCGTTCATCTGTTCAGCGAAGTGACGTCACACGTCACCAGTTAAAGCTATTTTTAGCGCTAACAACATCGCTAGCGCAAAAACGAATCGCCACTCATTGTTCTACTCGATAATAGCTTTCATTTCAGCCCATGTTGTAAAATGCGTGGAATTCCCCTTTAACCCACGCTATTTTAGGAGAATAGATCACATACTGAGGAATGACTGATTAAGCTGATTTGTTGTTGAAAGCATGTATATGTCCATTAAACTGGCGATTTTTTCTTAATATCGTGGCAAACCAGGATTGTTTAGGCGGCTTTTCCGACGGCCGCCTCCTGCCTGTACCAGAAATCCGACTCCACCTCTACAGTCAAGTGGAAAGCATCTGTGTTGTTATTGGCCCCTAAAATTAGGCTGCAGTTTCCAACTACAGAAACTTGTATAGGCTATCGCTCTTGTTTTCTTCAGAATTTGAACACCTTGACTTTAAAGGTGTAGTTCGGTCTCATTTTTGTCTCAAAAGCTACTTTACTGTATGTCTAGTCAATCTTGCTAACTTAGACGCACATCTGATGTCCCATTTAACCGCGATCATCAACTTAAGGAGACGTGATGACGTCATATTTGCCAGTGATCTAATACGCCACTGTAGCTTTGTGACGAATCAGCTAAGTGTAAGACGATCAACACACGGAGAAAATGAAAATGAAGTCACTTGTTTGTGTTTTCGGAACACATAAAAATCGGTAAAATCAAACAATTCTACGAACACAAGTGTACAATCGAAACGGACGATTCTAAAGAGTTTGTCTTCTACAGCTTTCAGAGAGACTAAAGGCAGAAAAAATATCGTGTATTAGCATTGGACGAGTTAATTTTAAGCGGACGAGTCGCAGTGTTAAATCTTAAGATGCACGATTTTGAATGAACAGTGCAAAATCAGACAGCTTTAATTCTGCTTGAGTAAGGAGGCTGCATCATGCTTGAAAATGGGACGCTAATTGGTTAAAATTTTCTCTTGCAAAAAACCAATGCTCTACAAAAAACGTCTAGTATTCAATTGCAGCACCGGTGTATTTCTTGTAGTTATCGCATCCTTATGAACTACATTTTAGAATCTGATAGCTAATAAACATCAAGCGGACGAACTCAGGTCTCATAGTGCAATCAGTTGTCGTATTTTGCCTTCCGCAGGAGTGAATGTGTTGCATGCTGATGAACCGCATGTATTTCATTCTCTTATCATTCGAGATATCATATTCAAGAATAATGTAGTTGCGTTCAGTCATGCTTTTTGCCCATTTAGAGATTTGTTTGCTTGCATGCTACAGAGTTACTCTATCAGTCAACCAAAGCAAACCTCCTGTCGCGTGATCGGCGCTCTGTTTCTCAGTTACACAGTAAGCATGAATTGGCAGCTGTGACGTCATCATGTATCTTTCACGTGAATTTGCAGGCAAGCGAGCAGATCAGTGAGAAAGTGATAGGAAATCTTCGTAGTGGTTGACCCTTTAATTTTCAGTGATAAAATATGTTTCCGAAATTGACCGAACTACACCTTTAAACAAATATTTTTCCAAATAAAAATCTGTCATTTCAGCCATTTATCCGCTAAGTAGAAGACCATTTTTATTTATTTCGCTTTCTTTGGATTTTATCTTGCAATGTTAAATTTCATCAAAATCTAATATGAATGCATCAAACTTACTTTCTTCTTTGTTTCGTGCGAATAGCACTGATTTCTCTCCTCTCTTCATATATGCGCTTAGGAACGTGCCGATAACGAGCAATTCTCTTGATCACAGGGAAGTCTTTGTACTCTTCTTTCAGACGTTCTGCCTCGTTCAGAGCTGCCTTCTCCCGCGGTCTTAGCTATCAGAGACAAATGTCAGTAGTAAGTAAACAATAAAAACTTAAGGCAATCAGGAATTTAGTTTTCCTGAATTCTGTTGATTATCTTTCAAAATAACACAATTTCGACTGAACAGCATAGGTAGAATTTCAATTAAAATGATTAATACTATTTAACATGCTACCTTGTCTCGAATTTTAGAATGCGCAAGCGCATTATGGGAACATCATATGAATGAATACCAATATCAACTTGATTTACACATTTCCATTTATCCATTCGTGTGATATAGTAGGCAGTGCTCTATTGGGGCTCCACTTTTCGCCTTCGCATCATTTAAATTGCATTTTTCTAATCGTTTGAAGCGTGCATCACAAAGAATTCGTCCCGTCTAAAACTAAAGACAGTCCGTCTTCAAAAGATTCTGTTGCTGTTTGCCATGTGTTAATATTAACAATGTTTTTGTACGCGTCTTATCTTTTCTAGTCTGCAATGTTCATTTTCCTATTTATTTCCCTTTGTAATAAGTTTGCATGTGCGTGTTGGTGAGCAATACGTGTGACATTTGCATGAAGTAATGGTCACATAGACTTCTGATTTCAATCTCTACGTGCATCGTGTTGTTCAGGCTGATTTAACTTTAGTCTCGAAAAAGTAGCACTACTACATTTTAAGAACTGTAGTCCAGCAGCAAGAAAATTGCATTTGAAGTCCTACGGATCGGCGGACGTTTTCAATTCTCCATGAGACAATAGCTTAAATGGTTTACATTACTACGTAGTTTTAATAGATCGTTGGGATTGTTGACTTCATCTGTATCAGAAATTATTCTCACCTGCTCAGATGAGACAAAAGAACAAATTGTGGTAGTATCGAGAATTCAAACTTAATTCCGTTGAATAACGTATTGCTTGTTAAATTTAGTGGTCAAATTTCGGCATGGTAGTACTTGAAGAGTTATTAAAACAGTTTTTCCGGCATTACAGTGGTATAATGAACGAAGAAAGGTGAATGTTATAATTCACTCTCAAAAATCTACAGTATGCAACTTTTCGCACGAATTTTGGTCACGGAAATCGTTCAAACTCTTAGAACACAATCGCAGTTTTATTTCAATGAAAATCACGCTTGCTATATATAGCTACTGAAAGAATTTCTTCTTCGAAAGAGTTGTTGAAGCAAAATTTACGATCAAAATACATTCGCGGTAAATTATTGACCGAAGATTGAAAATATGATTTCTACAAAATGCGCATCACAGTATAATAACATAATGAACAAGCAGGTATGTATAAAACACGGAGAAGCATGCAAAAAAGTGGTGATAAATTTCAAATTATTGGAAATTCCCGGTTCCTTCCTTCCTTCACGTACTTCAAATACTTTTTTGTAACTTGCTTTGCCACTCTATCTGTTGCCATTTATCCCGGAGAAGTCGAGAAGTGTGTGTTGAAGGCACGGACACATATTTAAAAGCTCCCAAATTCCTTAATAACTAGCAAAATTCCAGTATTTATGGAAAGATGAAGCTGGTATTCGGTAACCAGGAAACCCCACTAACTTCGGTATTACAGGTAACTAAGTATCATTTCTCCGAGCATAACATGAAATGAAAGTTGTGGCCATTCCATGTTATAACGATATATCTTCACGTATATATTATTATAAGTGCCTTGGTATATTCCTTTAGCCATATTAATAATTCCTCTTGTTTTTCTTGAAAATGACTATGGACAAAAAAAGTAAAAGTCGAAATATATTGACAATTCTATAATTCTGTTAACAGCTCAGAACTTGGCTTTCCTAAAAAATATGTGTTTATGTTTGTAAATGATATGCTTCACATCAGCAAGTAAAAAAGTAACATGAATATCTGCAGTATGACAGCGTCCCATTGTTACTCGTAACAATGAAAAATATTGAAAAGTGAAAATTAAGTGACTCTTATTACTATTTAATACAATAAAATATAACCGATTAATTTCAGCTACTGTACTTAATCATCCTCAGGGCATAAAAAATGGTCGAATAATGGATGGATGTTTCAATGCCACACACACTTAGAAAGCAAGATTGTTCTTGGTGAAAGATAATGATCGCATTGACTCTTGGAACTAATGATCAATAAAGAATCATAAGCGACTGTGATTGAATGGTTGTATTCGAGAAAATATCTCCCTCCCTTGAATTTCTGCAAAATCCTTCGCTTAATGTCAGTATAAAAGAAAAACGTGTCCGTTTCGGGTCCGGACCCTTTTTCATTGATTTAAAACATTGGTTGATTGTACATATTGGTTGTACTGTTTCACAAACGGAGGTGTTTAGATCATGTTTATAGACGGAAAAAGTCGCAATATGCTCCGCAATAATTCAATGCGGAGTGATGAAACCGCCATCTTCAAAACTGTCACAGCTTTTCTCTTTATTAAGTCATAGGAGGCATGTAGGAAGACTGACAGATTTTTCAATTTGTCTAAGTCCATTCCCTAATCTGGTTTTGTTGTGTTATTTCAGAAGAAATAAGACATTCATCTATCATCCGTCTGTGTTGAAGCAATCCTATAAGGGAATGAAAAGCTACATTTAATAAGAAAACTTACGGGTCCCAATTTCTCATTTGCTTTAGCCTTCCACAGTCTCAGGTTGAAGTCCCATGAAGCTGACACTATATAATGCGCGTCCAAACTGTATCGGGCGCAGTATACACGTTTCATGCGTCTTGTGTGGTAAACGTCTCTCGCTGCGGTTTTTCCAGTTGCCCACAATGCAATCGTGCCATCGGTGCTCGCTGAGACGAACTCCTGACCAGTGGGTGAGAAGCTGACATCCATGACGGCACGAGTGTGACCACGATGTACTCTCTGAGGTCGACTGAGATCCCGCATATCAAAACTGTGCAGATTGTAGTCTTCACATGCCAAGGTGAAATTGTAGGCTTCAATAGGATTCCACGCTATGGCGTTACTTCGTAATTCCATTTTTATCTGAAAACAGGGACCGTGACTTATGTTCTCGGTATGAAACAAAATTGACAAAATAGAAGAGGGTGGATGAATTATTATTTTTATTGAGGTCTTCTTTAAGTCAAATTCACTACACCAGAAACAATGATTAGGAACATTAATTTGTCAAGTTACCTATTGGTCAAAGGGCTGTCAATATCGAGCCGTGTGTTTCAATGCCATGTTTGGTAAATACCGGTATCTAGAATTCAAACTATAGAATGAAAGCGATGTAAAAAGTTAATGAACTTCAAAAACTTTTAATACAGTTGTCAAATAAGGACTGGGCTACGCGAAAGTTAACATTTCGAGTGAAAAATGAAATTCAGGTTATGTTTTTCTCCTTCATACTTCTGAAAAGCTCTGATTCTCTAGTTCCTAGAACAAGTCTCATTTTTGTCCTATCTTCTGTGGTTCAATAGTAGTCGATGTTTGAAGTTTGGCGAAAAAAAAGTTTTTGACGTCGCGTTTGTCAGTTATCAAGCCAAATATTCAAGCTCTTGATTTTCATCAATGTTGATGAAATGCAAGAATCTATGCGTGGGAATCTATTTCTATGTGGATGTATAATCAATTGGTAATGCTTAGTAAGTATACGACAGGTGATATAGCCATCAAATCTTTGAACCCCATTTTTCTAGGTGAATTAAATTTATGCAGTTGAAATACCGTTACCAAATTTTCCATGTTTTTGTTGCCACTCAAAATCATTTTTGTGTGAGTAACTGAATTTCATCAGAAAGAAAGCATTTTGATGCATGTTAACACGTTGTATATTCAGCTATCGAAATTTTGGTATTTTTCATTGTTAAATGAGGTAACATTTTTATGAAATTCCGTTACCGGTAACGGAATTTCAAATGTTCATCAAGTCATAAAATCACATAAAAGCTTCTCTTACGCTGGTTTCTACCCCGATTACAATACCCATTTGACATGCCATCTTTCTACGAAAATTTTCGTTTATTATCAGAACTGATAATTTCATTCTTGGTTGAGATTGCAAAACAATAGCTATCACCTAGATGTAAGCCTACTGAGTCAATACTTTAGTTGATTTAGGAAAGCAAAATGATTAAATCATTTGAGGTAAAAATAAAACAAATAGATATAAATGATATAACTCTATGATTGAGGATGCATTGCTGTCTGTGCAACTACACGAACGTAGACCCTGTACACAGCCTACTACTGAATAATTTCTGACGTTAGTCATTGGTGGAAATATATGATTTACAGATTGTCAAGATTAAGATAATTGTGCAGGGTGAGGTGGGAATCTTTAGGTCTCCCTCACATTTCTCATGAATGTTAATTAATCCCATCAAATTAACTACTAGCTCATTGTTACACTTAGCTTGGCAAATATTGATGATTGTGTGGGCACATATACTCCTTAGTCCAACATTAAATGCACAAAGCGGTGAATATCTAGGTAGGATTTGCGTTTAAGTCAAGTTCAATTTTTAACTGCTGTCTCTATTTCTACTGCCGCACATTCGCTCCGCATCTGCACCCTAAATATGAGGACCAAAGTCAACTTTCACACAAACGTCTACTGTGAAGAAGACCATGTTTTTTCATGACCACGCAAACACTGCATCCTGTCGTCATGTTGAATGCTATCGAGATTCATTAAACAAACTTAGTTACGATTGCAATTCATTCATCAAGCCGTTTAAATCTCAAATGTTTCAAACATGCACTCCCACATCACAGTGCTTGCTCCCTTTAATGTCATCATATCCGTAACGAATAACGTTCTAAAATGAACAGAGATGGTTGCTTTTCAATCATAAAAAATGTGAAAGGGGACCCAAAAGAGCTGTGATTGGGGGGGGGAGGACTAATAGACATGCCCTTTTACCACCCATTAATTCAGTTTGTGCAAATGTCCAGTGTATAAGCCCAGGCATCACAAGTGTATCCAAGTGCAATAGATTATTTTCTCAAGTTGAATGTCTATTTGACTATTTGATGCATCCATACCTTGATCTCTAGACCTAATGTGCTACCTATATAAGCCTAGAAAGTTGATTATGCTGACAATTATAAGATGAACATAATTTCATAGGTTACTGTAAGAGGAATGAATTCATTTTGTTCCACCATTGGGGATCATGAAATGAAAAAATGATATCATCAACATCTTCGATTGTTTTCCACGAATTCTCGAGTGCTGGGAATCCCTGGAACACTTCTATTTATGCATGTAGCTATGATGTAATTATGGGCTGTGATGTGGTTTGAAAGTCAAATGGGTCTGGTAATAAGGCGTAAGGATAGAAATTAGCAAAGGAAAGTCATAACCCGTCATAGGACTTAATGAACATTTGAAATTCCGTTACCATATAGCACTAATTATTTTTTATTTTATTAATGGAATAATTATCACAACTAGGACAATATTTGGTGATAGCATTGCCTACAAACCCTAAAACGATATAGCATTCACCATATACACATTTTCATAATGGAACAGCATGTTATGAGACATGTGCTATATACCTGTAAAAGTGATGTATCCTTTTGAAATTCCGTTACCGAGCAGTTTTATGGACACATATTGAAGAAAATGAATTTCTCAAAACTTCTTTTCTGTGTCATTGAAGAGCCCACCGAAGTTTCACACATGATACATTTCAAAAGGAAAATGGATCTTCATTGACTGAGTAGCAGTCATGTTAACAGTGAAAATGAAATTCCGCTACCGCTTGGCCAGCCCCATACATAAAACTTGTTTACACTCAGAAGCACATTAGGCGAGCGCTTTTCGTCTGTGTGGTCGATGTTCATTTGTTCCACTCTCACTCTTCGGTACTAAGTGTCAAGAAAAATTCAGAGTGTACCTACTTTGAAAGTCTTAGGCTTGAGTCGACCAATGTTTGAACCTACGAATCTAGATCTCCTCAACGCACAGACAACACTTTGACACAAGTCCACTGCGGATGTCCGGGCATAATTTTTGTTTAGACAGATTTTGTTAACAGATTTGTTAACAGATTGTTTTAACAGATTTTGTTAAAAAATGACCAGAAAAACATACCCCACCTCTAAATGCATTTTTTTGAATTCGTTATTGAATCAGATTTTTTGGAAATTTGCACCTATTCATTTTTCAATGCAAGTGGATCAAGTGAAAAGAAAGTAGGATACAGTCTACGAAGTGTTCCATCATGTGAAAACCAAACATGAGTTTTTCTAGGAGACACCACTACATAACATGTCTGTTGGAACCGTAACTCAAAAATGATGTGGTATTATGGTGTTAAATGTCAGTCAAACACCATAAATCAACATAGTATTCTACAAGTATACATGTAAGTCTCCAATTGACGTTTTGCTCAAATCAACAATGGGTTCTGTTATTGACCTATGATAATAAACAAATTAACTCCCGATCCAAAAATACGGATGGCTGAAAAGCATTGTTTCATTTATTCCTTTATTACAACTGAATATCAGAGTACATATATATTGAAAATTACTGCTGATTTTTAGGAAAATTTATGTTGGAAACTTATGCTCAGAAAACACCGTATGTTAGATTCATATTATTCATAGCATGCCTAAATGCATCTTACGACCATCTAGAATCCATCATGCACACAAGTCGTTATGAAAATACGCATTGTATATTGAAGCTGTAAGTTGATGTCACCATTTTAATACTAATGATCCTAAATCGCTGGTCAGAGTAGTGTGATAAAATACGGTATGAAGTCGTTCTACACACCTGATCTTTGAAAAGGAAAATCAATATTGAATTCGCTATAAAAATACAAAAACAACATTTTCATCATTTAATCAATAGCGACTCTGAATTTATTTCAAGAAATTCATCCTTCCACAACTCAGGATTTTCAAATTTCCATGAGTTTTCCAGGTTGCTATACACCCTGGATGTGAATGACGACAACCCATTGATGCGACAACCTACATTGCATTACGAATGCTTCATGTTGATAACTGTTCTCCTTAGCATGACATAGAATGCTATTCATTCAATGACTGATCTGTTGAATAATGAAGCTTTACATGTATAGCGTGATCTTTAATCCATTTTAGAAAAGCATTCGAAAACATCTACAATATATATAATATTAATTATAATATTAATATCAACACATTATTTAGATATAACAGTATCTTGATATAGGAAATAGTGATACAGTGATACTGATCACAAATTAAAGATGTACCCCGACAAAATTCGCGCATATTTTATTGTCTTAAAAGCAAGTTTATACATCAGCTGTCACTTCTATCCGTATCCGGCACTCTGCAATGATTTGCTTTACGAGATATCCGCTTGTCTAATGCTCGTGATGACGTCAGCGGTGATACGCACCAGGGCGGGTTTCGTGGACTTAGAGAAAGCGTACGACTTTGTTCCTTGCGAATTGTTGTTCAACAGTTTGAGAAGGAAAGGGGTGCCAGAGATTAATGTCTCACTGATTCAGCACATGCATCGAGATACTATGACAATTGTGAAGACCAAACATGGTTACACTCCACCTTTTAAGGTTTCTGCTGGGCTGCACCAGGGATCGGCGCTGAGCCCATATCTCTTCCTACTGGTCTCATATGTGACAACTGGGCATTTGGAGAGTCGTACCCTAAAAGAAATGCTGTACGCCGACGATCTGGGGCCTATTCTTCGATTGATAACAAGTGTGTAATAACAAGCAACTAGTAAAGAGTGATTTATAATAGGTAATCAGTAACGCAATTCTTCGATGCAAATTCTATACACTTGTTATAAGATAACAAGTACACTAAGTTTATAACGGCGATCGTCAACGGTTAGTTTCACATAAAATCATTCACCATTTCAGTCCACCGAAGCTGAAATAATGCAAATTAAACAACTACCGTAGAACATCAAAAACGTCCCGTTATAGCTAAATGTTTTAATTAACAGTTGTGATAATATATATATTTGTACTACATCAAAAAAAATCTGTACCGTCATTCGATATTTTGAGCCTAATTGCTTTACATGAAGGATCAGCTTTATGTGAAGAGCACGCATGTCCGCAAGTTCTTCCATGACTGAAGCGCGCGCGACTCGGAGTCGGTGGAATTCGACGTAGTTTCTGATTGGATATTTCGATCACCTTGACGATTGCGTGACACTTATTGTCAATATAGATTTTGTGTACGCATTCACCTAACGAGAAACAACTTTTCTTTAATTGACAACGAAATGCCTCCGAAATTCGAGACCACTGGTAAGAAGCTTCTCCTCCAAAGATTGATCGAAAATAAGGAATTGTTGTTCAATAAATTTGATGATTCCAAAGGAATTACGAAGAAGAAGAGGAAGGCCAAATGGAAAGAGATTCACAGCGAAATGGTGGTGCTTGGGTATCCCGTGGGCAAGGATGGCGATTATCTCCGTGATACGACATTCTCAAACTTGAAGAAGAGGACTTTGGTGAGTTATCATGTAAATCAAAACATATTCTTTAGTGTTCATCATTTAGCAAGATACTGGTGTTATATCAAATAAGCTGTAATTGTAAATATTACTGGATAAGGCCTATTCTATTTTCTAATGCTACTATTTGCCAGGGAATGACATACTTTACCTTATTCATATCACAAGTATAAAAAGAGATTCTCTATCATTAATGAAATCGAATTTCCTAAAGTATCCTTCAAAAATCAAGGAAATTAATTATTACAAAATATATTATCCTAAGGATAATTCAACATAGCTGTATCCTCAGAAATTGTTACCCATAGTCACATTCACGCATAAGAGCATAACACCTACCTGCTTTTACCTTTGGATATTGACGGGTACAAGTATATCATCCGTGTACGAGTGTGCCCTTATTACTCCAAACAGTTCACTTATTTTGATAACATTACGTGCACTTTAAGATTGGATGTTTATTACATGGTGAACTTTGCATTTTTACAGGAGAAACGGCGAAAGCTAGAGGAAACTGGTTCAGGGGCAAGCACTGGAGAGCTGTTCGACGAGATTGATTTACTCGTTCTGGATCTTTTGGGTAAAGACTCGCCCGTCGTCGAAGGTCCCGGTTGCATTGAGTCCGATCCTAAAGAGTCCGTTTCGACAGAAACTCCTGAACGAAGTGCGTGCTACTAATGTTACTAAATGTTATTATAAAGGTCATAAAACTTACAAATCGATAGAATTTAAATTAGTGAGCTGTAAATATTCATTATTTCAATACTGTGAACTTTCATATCAGGCGAGTTTATCGTACCAGTAATCATCTGTTCATATGATTTTTAAAAATGTTCCCAGTTCAGGCGTCATACTCTCGTACTCCGAGTGCTTAAGGGACATATCACAGGTTGTAAGTAGTAGACCTTCAATTGAGTGATATCATAAGACCAAGGCCTGAATGAAAGAGCGACACTTTGTTTGCCAAATAGATAAATTTCATCGATATTATGTAAAAAAGACGAATACATTTTTCTTGATTTTTGCAGATATTCTTAAAAGAGTCGAAAATCTCCCTATGACTACGGGCACAAAGTCGTCGCCTCAACTTTTATCACTGACACAAGAAAAGTCAAAGGGGAATGGTCTGAGAAGGAAGCGAATGATGTTGTTAGATTATGACATTGAACTCCGAAAATTGCAAATTGAAGGACAAAGAGATATGAATGAATATTATAAATACAAACTGATGAAAATTAAAAGTGAAGACAATTTGTAGAAGAATCTCAAGTGTTTTTTATCATTTGACTTCGGTTGATGTAACTTATCTCGATCATTGACTTAAATGTCCAATATTTATGAATATTATACAGGTTAAATGATTCTATTGCAACGTCGCCCTGACCTTCGATCGGTGAGATGTTAATGTTTGCAATTCTCTACATCTTAGCCTCATTCTTACTACATCTACAAGTTACTGTATAAACTATATTCAGCTGTGTTATAATTTTCATTTGACTTTTAAAATAACCGTCTTGAAATAAGTATCAGATTTTAGATACCTGGTATCTAAGAAAAAAATAGCATCGTTTGTTTGAAATATACCATTTACTGTGTTAGCATAAACAACTGCAAATCTAGATATCAAACATGGAAACAATCAGATTTCGGCGGGCCAAACCTCTTCGTCTTTGTTGATTTGAGGTATGAAATTCCTCAGGTGAAGGCACATTTGATTCGAACGATCCATCTTCGACTTCAGGTAATTGTCTAAAGTCACGTTTTGTGGCAATGAGGATGTTGTGTAAAATCACACATGTATTTACAATCAAAACAGCCTTCTTAGGATTTCGAACGCGAATGAAACGTAAACATTGAAATCTTGACTTTAGAATACCGAAAGCATTCTCAACTATAAACCTTGTTTTACGCAAAGAGTGATTATACCTCTTTTCCGCTCTTATAGGCTCATCCTCGGGCTTCAGGATTGCTGTCATCAGCCATTCTAATAGTGTATATGCTGAATCGCCGATTAACACACCAATTGGAATTGGACGCCATCCTTCATTGAATCGTTGATATATCTTACTTTCTCGAAGCAAACGAGCGTCATGAACGACACCCGGCCAGTTAGCGTTAATACCAAGAAATTGATAATCCGGGCCGGCAATTGCCATTACATTTAAGGAATGTTTACCTTTTCTATCGACGAATTGGTTCTCGTTATCTGATGGTGCCAGAATTTCAATCAAGGTTCCATCGATGACTCCACAAACACCTGGAAATCGATGTGTTGCGTAAAATTGACCAGCAATCAGCTTCCGAGCTTCTTCATCAACCGGCCATGCTACTACTTCTTCAAAATATACTTCATTAAGAATCACTGTGACCCCTGAAACAGAAGCGTGCACTGCTGTCTTCGAAATCCCATGTGAATCCCGACACTGTAGCAAAAGTCTCCACTGGCGTAATACCTTAGAGCAAGGAGAAAGCGATGATGTGGTTCGAGACCATAATAGAATTCCTTATCGTTCTTTAGATAAGCACCAATATCAGTCAATATCTCTTCAACTTCAGCACATGAAAATCGAAAGCGCTCTTTGAACTCACTATCCCACAGCGAAAAGTTAACTCTCACATGATATTCGCGCGACCGTCTTGAATGCAAATCCATAATTAAATGATATAACGCTTCTACATTCACTCGTCAAAAATTCTTAGAATCATGACAAGTGAAGGATATAATATGTGTGATTGAAGAACACAAACACTCGTTATGATCCATTACACTTGTTATAAGTTACTTGTTTTACAAAACTCGTTATATCGTACACTTTTTATACCGAAAAACTGAAATTACTGGTTAACTAGTTAACGTTACTAGTTATAACACTTGTTATCAATCGAAGAATAGGCCCCGGTGATTTGTGAGGATTTTACAACAGCAGTACAAAACTGGTTTGAGCTGGGGCGCAATGCCCTAGAAAGTAATGGTCTCCGAATTAGCAGAAGTAAGAGTGAATACCTCTCCACCGCTGCGAATGACGAAGAAATCCAACTGGATGGAACACCGCTCCCGTCGGTTAAGAAGTTCAAATATCTTGGTTCACTCTTAGATGAAACATCATCTTGGCCAGCAGGACATCAAAAATCGCATACAAACAGGATGAAAAAGTTAGAGACAAGCTACAGTTATTTACGACAAATGAGTTCCTCTCAAGCTGAAATCAAAGATCTACCAGCCCATGATGCGACCGGCAATGGCCTATGGAGGAGAGTGTTGGGCACCGAGGAAGAAGGATACACAAAGGCTGATGGTGACTGAAATGACGATGCTCATGCGATGTCAAGGTTTAACCCTCCGGGACCGAGCCAAGAATGAACACATTCGGCGCAAAATGATAGTTCCAGGCATCGACAGATTCATGAAGTACAAGCGACTTGCATGGTTCGGGTACTTGCTGATGTCACTTCATCGAAGGTTTCCAGAACCCGAGGTTCTACTCGCGTTTCGTATCTTTGAGCCGAGCCTGATTCCAGAACAACGGCCTGATCGCCTTACTTACCCTGTCATCGATCTTGATCTTTTGAGCCACAGATTCTTGATCGAAGACCCAGGCGTCGATGATGAGCGCGGTTTCAGTGTTGTGAAGTTAACGAAGACTGCCACAGAAATCGATTGCTCGATGGAGCACTGTCCTCCCTTTTAAATGTTACAATCAATGGACCAGATGAGCTCTCAGAAGACGAAGCTATAGAGATTGCAAAAATATGGTTAGAAAAGAAGTCAGCAACTGTTTCTGTCAAATGTTTTGTCAGAAAATCAATTACCTCTGAGAAGTAAGCCATAATGCCTACTTTTGAACTGTAGGAGACAAATGATTTTCCAGCAAATGTTTTGACCGATACATAGGTCTTCGATGCTGTTTGATAATAGTTTTATTACAACTATTAGCTTCTATCACATTTTTTCAGTTTGATCATTTTGCACAAAGACAATTTCATTTTGACTTGATATCGTGAGAGAGACAATTGTAACAATGAAAACTTTTTAGAAGTATGAAAAAGACATAATAAGAGCAAATCTGTTAAATACTTACTTTACGGAGAGGTTCACTCTGACGGACGTCGTACAGGGCTAGACATTTGTCTCTCAACAAGCAGGCAAAAATGCTCGTCTCGATAGGATTAAAACGCAGAGCAGTAACAGAATCGTTCCCCCAACGCCATGTCTGAACAGGGTCGGCTGCATTGTCGTCATATAATTGCACGACAGCATCTGATAAACCAACTGCATGCACATTCGACGCCCAGTGATGATCAATACAACATGGTGGTGCTTGGAGTAATACTGTCTGCTTTGGTATATCCATCTCGCGTCGATTGTCTAAATTCAGACTCCACTGCTTCAATTGTGAATCTGCACCAACCTGTAAGGAAATACAGTTTTTTCTGTGTGATATTGAAAGATAATCATAATCATAAAGACAACAAAACATGACTACTTCCTTGAATACAGGGAGCCAATTGCAACACAGAGCTCTTTTGGTTTCGCGTCTCAATTGTTTCAATCGCATAAGGAAGCCAGAACTAGAAATCAAACGTTCAGCTTCTTCAAGCACGTCAGCAAGTTGGGGTTCTCCAAATCGTTGAGGCTGCAGGGTGGTTTCAGGGTCGGGCAGTTGAACAGGACGTGGTTAGGAGTTTGATGACCAGTGCGGCAACTGCATTCTGCCGAGCTCACGATGTCCCATCTTTCCATGGTGGCTGGGAAGCGTCCGGCGCCGGTTCGTAATCGATTGAGCTGAACCCATTCGTGGAGAGACAACTTGCAGCCCGGGGATGTGTGGACCACTGATGGAGGTAAGACTGGAGACTTTGGAGGAGGTTGGCTATCAGTCTCGAAAATGGTGCCTAGACCATAGTCTGAGAGTGGGTTTTTTGAACATGCAGCACTTGGTGGAGTAGATGAGTTGGCTTAACTGATTTCACGTTGAGCCTGCTCAAAATCTGAGTGCGACGATTTTCAGTCGGTAAGATGCCGGACAGGAGAGGGAGACAATTGAGTGGAGTGGATTTGATGCACCCAGAGATGACTCTCATCGCCTCATTCATGGGTGTGTGGATTTTGCTTATGAGCACAGTGAAAATTTCAAAAACTGTATCGAAAAAAGTTGCGTCCGAGGAAGTGCAAAAATTCAGTCTCAAACGAGACACATGTAGACAGTAGATGGGCAAGCTATTCTAGCTGACTTTCATCGGATTGACTTTCAAACGAGTGAAATCACCTTATCGAATCAGATATAATTTGATAAGAGTTAAATTTCACATATTTGCGAAAGTGCATGTTGACCACAACCACCAACCACATGAAAAAAGTGTGCACATATACATTGTTGACTGGAATAAGAATGGCTACTGAGTGCATATAAATTATTTTCCTAATCGCATTTTCCATCATGAAATAAAAATTAGGTGTCTTCTGAAATAGTATGCATTAAAACAAGTTAAAATAAGATTTCAAGATATTGCTTCAACAGGAAACAGACTAAAGGTTGTGGCGTTTGGAATGTTTAAGATAATTCATCCTCAGAATTGATAACAGATACAGCATGATTTTTTAAGCATTTTCTCGAGAACTTCGGTTAATGCAACGTGTTTTTCTTATTTGCTTTGAAGCTACATCAGCCTGCTTCGCTTTCTGCTGTACATGCAATTCTTCTGATAAGCTCTACGCAGGTCTCTACTTCATTCTGAATCTGGTGCATGCGTTCATCCTCATTTTCAGCACGCACATCAGCTGTTTTTATGAAGCAACACAGGAGACGACTCTTACACATATCTTACTTGTATCATATTTTGTATAAACAATTAAGCTCGAAAATGTGCATATAATGGAATAATATTCACATATATGTTGTTCGAATATCATACATGTAAATACAGCATTCTCGAGTATTCAACATGAATATTCGGGCGTTGCGCATGAGGCATCCGTAAGACGACTGTATACTGTCTGTTTCAACTTGCTATCCAACAAGGAATAGAATATTAACCTCTCATAAAAGATAAGAACCGCTAATCCAATAATTTGCAAATAGTGTCGCACTTTTTGTCAAGAATTCAAAAGGTTTTTAAGTTTACTATCCTTAATAAAATAAGAAAATCAGATAGATATCAGTCACGAGATCAGCATTCAGGCACAATGCTACCTTATTTATTCTTGATTGTGCAGTGAATATGACATGTAACACATGCGATGATACAATTATTCATTGTATAATTGCATGTTCTTCATTGTGTTTGCTTGATTTGTGTTCATTTATATCTTAGAAAATCACTGCATGTATGAAATATAAATAAATTACTTATTATCCTCTTCAAAATAATCGGCAAAAGCTTCGACTTTCCTAAAAATATCGGCCGATAGCCGTTATGATAGAAGAGTTGCCTATAGATTGACCGATGTATCGATATATCCCAACCTGAAGTCGCGAATGCAAATTAGGATGCATGCTTCGGTTATCAAAAATCTTGCAGTTTACAATTACTAAAATGAGTTAATGCTTTCAAGGAATATTCATACTTACAGCAGCAATATCAGAAATTTGCTGAACGATGCCTTGCACGAAAGGTGATCACATACCTGTTAAGTCTACTGACCTCCGAATACTTATCAAATTCTGGTACACACAAAGAAATTACCATTATTCAATAGATCTCTCACATGTTTGTTACGGAGCGAAAATGGAGAGAGAGAGATTTCACACATCTCAGATGCGGGATGAACTGCATACATACCTTTAACTTCAATTGACACATTGCTTTTTGATGTTGAGGAACCCCGGCAGGGCAAGAAAATCCACTCTTAATTTTGATGCTTCAATGACTCAATCTTCCTGAAGCCATCAATACTCTACCTGGACTCATCAATACGGCTCGGAATGGCCCAAACTATCTTGTCGCAACCAGAATGGCTGAACAAGTGAAGGACTGCACAGCAGGCTAATCTGAGCTTGTTTATCCTTACTTTGCCGTGCGGCTGATAAACGTCTACTACTGCATATTCTCAATTCGCTTGTGCACAAGATAGACATTTCCTTCAACAATCACATCACTTAGCATCCGTAGACACTGTTTCACCCTAGAAGGGCTCGACAGCACGATTCAGAATGGCACAAACTATGAGTAGCTTATGACAGCGCCAGGACAAGCAATTACCGGAGCAACCTGTTATGCAGTCCAGCTTGTTGAACGATTCTAGATGCCACAAGTTAGTTTGGGTTACGGCTGCAAAGGGATGTTGTGCTTAACTTGTTCAACTCTGAGGACATTTCTATCTAATAAATTCAAGCAAAGTAAATATTAATCCACGGCGCGTTAATTAATTATTCCTGTGCGTTATTCGCACAAACTATAAAAGCTCACATCGGCAAAACCATGACAGCGCATTAAAATTGATTTTATTGACTACTCAATGAGAAAGCTGTACTGAGTTTTCTAGAGAACTGGCAACAGCAGTTACAACTAAGTCGTAACTTTGATTCTACGAATTGATGAACGCAGTATGTAAACATACGTGCAAATCTCTAGGCCAACATGCAATTCAGGATTTCGATGATTTCTAAAAAGGGTGCCGCCGAAAAGAAGACCTAGATCAAAGAAGTCAGAAACAGGTGGAGGAACACTGACATGGGTGTCATATATCTTCCCGAACTTCTGTTGTTGCTATACCCATACATAAATACTTACATGTAGGGAAGACTGGGGCATTTTGGCCGCCGGGCAGTGGTCCTACGCGGCAAATTACCATTGTTTACGCAGGTAAACTATTGCGACTAGTTCTATGACTACCATTAAATTTTGTGATTTTATCCTTATCATTCATTCTACCATCTAATGACATAGAAGCGGGCGTGAATTTTGCCGAAAAATTTCTGTCTTATTTATATAGTTTTTATTGTTTCTTTGCCTATAAATGACGCAATTAAGTTTAAAACAAAAAATTTATTTTGGATTAGCTATGCCTCATGGGACAAAATGAAAGAAATTTCGCATTTCACGAACTATTGCGAATATCTGATTAATGAAAACACTTATATAGATAGTCATAGTCTACATAGAATTTCAATGCGATTATTACCATTCACGTCTGGATGCGATGAATTTCTGTATAGACATAATATGTTAGAAAACTGCATCCATACAAAGAATGTGAAAATAGCATGCTAATGATATGAATAAAAGAATAGCCGCGCTATTTATAGGTTATAATAAGTTCCTAAATTTTCACCTACTACGGCCACATCAGAAAATAGAATTCTATATTAAATTCTACAATTTTTTCAAAAAAGGATGATGTTTTGACTATCTATTGGAAATTCTGATAACATGCGAAACATGGACTTTCCTGAACATTTAACCCTCCCCTAATTATTATTATATCGTATGACATGTGTGTGGGGGTCAAAATTTGGAAGATGATAGGTATGACAGCGCACATGGAGGTCGCGAAACGGCCAACTCCTGAACGCAGGCGGTCGAGCTGCACGAAGGCGTGACGCGGGAGCCGGTAACCGGGAAGGTGCGCACTCCAGGCTGGCAGATAGGATGGAACCGGTGGAGGCGCCACCGTGACCAGACCCTCAGCAAACGTTCGGAGCGATCGTCTGGGCCCGAGCCGGGTCGGTGCAGGAGCGTTGTACCCTCACCTTGAAACCAATGTTATTGAGGATGATCGACCAGTTAGAAATTATTCATTCGAAGACATGCATTTTATCTGCATATCTATTCAACATCTGCTACTCACAAAATATCATGAGAAAGACATCACATGGCTTTGAAAGGTTGTCTCCGTTGGTGGACCCCATAACCAGCCTCAGATATGCTGACGACACATTGCTTGTAGCGGACACTATATAGGAACTGTAGGAATTGGTGGAGAATAAGGATTGAAAGTGAAAGAACCGACTTGCTACTCAATGCAAAGAAAACGGAAGCAATGAAAACTCAAAGAAGGAATACGAATGGAAGTGCTAGTGATATGGTCATCAAAGGCAAAATCAAGTCAGCCTGCTGAAAATGTTGTACAGGTCAGTTATCTTGGTGTTATTTTCAGTCGATTGTGACAACAGAAAGAAAACTGACATTCATTGGACATGTCATGCGTAGCACCAGTTATGATAAAACTCTGCTTAGTAGAGTGGTGCATGGACCTATGGGAAGGTGGCGACCGAAAACCCGCTACTGTAACGAACTGAATAACCTGTGCGGCATGTTTACATTGGCGGCTACGCACGTACCTTAAGATAGAAGCCGATGGAGAACTATGGTGCAAAGGGCCACAACTGGTCGCGACCGACCAATCCATCAATGAAGCTGTTGGGTAAACGATTTGATTTGATAAGTTATCGCATGATAGCGTCAAGAAAATGTTGTGAGTATGTCTGATTGGATTAGGAAAGTTAAGCCATGCTGAACACAACTCAAAATAGAGACTTTTAAAGATACATGAAGATTACAAATAGTCTGCTAGAATATCAGCTATATATTGAACAGGAAAAGTAGTGCCCCAAATGATCCGCTTCCGAGTGCGGGACATCGAGTAGACGATGACGAAAATCGCTTTTTTTAGAAAGTCACTTAATTTGAACTAATTCAAAATAACCCCTCCATATTGGAAAACGTCTTGAAATATTATTCAAAGATTCTTCATATATGCCTCCACACATCGGAAGTTGTCGCTTATTCGCATGTGTCTTTAAAAATTATTGAAAAATAATCTAACTATCGATATTTTCAAAAGAAATCAGAATTTTTGTTTTTGAAAATGCTGAGGATTCTTTCTCTGTAATAGTTGAAAGGCCGCTATACAACAGACATCACAAGTGGCGCAATGTCTAAATAATCACCAAAAATTAGGTACATATTTACAAACGAGACCGGAGATATAAGTGGTATAGGAAACACTACTTTTCGTAGAAATTTGTAAAAATTTCGATTTATTCAAATTTCAAACGTGCCAAAATAGTAGAACCAGTTCAAATTTTTCGGAAATATTTTGGATTTCCTCTAGATAGACCCAGGGCTCGAAAATATCACGATATAGACTGTTTTGGAAAAGGTCAACCACACAACTTTCTTGAAATTCGTTGAAATGGCGTGGAGTGACCCAGTAGCTCCTCATCCAAATAAATAAATGCACCAAAAATACTGTGAGGCATGACAATCTATCCATATTTTGACTTGGGATTAGGGTTGTTGTATATCCCGGGAAATCATTCAATCATTTCCCGGGATCCCGGGAATTTCCCGGGAAATAAATTATTAAGGTTTATAAGCCGAATCAACAATATTTTAGAATAACTCGAGGGTAATATAACATGTAAATACATACAGTGGTGATAAAAAAATGGGACAGCTACATTTTCATCAATTTCAATCGCTTCTCCTGCTTTTTATATTTATTGTACAGCAAGAAGGCATACATCATTTAAAAGCTAACTTTCCAAAGATTCTAATGAGCTGTAAAACTTGGGTATTCATAAAAACATGCTCTGGACAGAGCTCCCGACAAGATGTAATAAATTATTAAAAAATTTTGGTGTCCCATTTTTTGAACAGCACTCTAGTTTAACCCCTCTTCTTTTAGCAGAAGTAACTTGATAAGATTACTTGATAATATTTAATGAAGTGAGGAGCATTCGACAGATGAAATAAAAATAAAATGCAATCATATTATAAGACTTCATAAATGTACTGTAACTCAAAGATATTAAAAGAGTAAATATGAGTTTGACGCTTTATTGTTACTAACAATTGAAGAGTGTAATTGCAATGCGTCGTTGGATTTTACTAGCAGCGAACGAAGTTTGCTGTTTAGCAACCAATAGAAATCGCACTATAATTTCTTTTCTAAATTGGTTTGCAAAATGTTTTAAAATATGATAAAATTTACATATAAACATGGAATTAATGTAAAATGATTGCTTAAAAACATTCAGAATAGATTAAAAAATAATTTTATTAGTTTCTAGATCTTTTCTGTATGTATTTAAGAAGCCGTTTTACATTATTTTCTTATTTTCGTATTTATTTAAATATAATTTTATTCTTTTTTGCCAGCCAATGTATACAAGAATTTTATAATGCGTTTTCTATTGGTCGTTAAGACAATAGAAAATCGAAGTCTTCCAATTACAGTTTATTGTTGAAACCGAAAATTACACGTAATACAAAAGAGCGACATATCTAACCTATTAATATCTTTGCTGTAACTAAATCACAAATATTATGTATTTCCCGGGATCCCGAAATATTTTCCCGGGAAATCGATTTCTCGAAATAACCTGATTTCACGGGAAATCCCGGTTTCGGGAAATCCCGGGAAACAACCCTACTTGGGATGCACTTATTGTAGCATAAAACTGTTAGTATTACATAAATCTGTTGTAAGCAGTGTTTACAGGTTATTGTTATTACATATATAATTATATACAAGTCCTTCGGGATGAATGAGCATGATAAACATAACTTCATTTTGTACTTTGTCAATGGTCTATCAGTCTATTGAATTTGTTAAGATGCCTAAATTTGTAAGAAAATGACAGAAAGCTTGATTTTTAAGAAGCATCGTGCTCTGAATTAAAAATCAAATTTTTGACGTTCACATCGGCCAAATTTGAAGTTTATTAAAGATACTACAAGTCACGCAAAGCAAAACTAGAGTCGCACCCATCATAGTTTTCGAGCAATATCAAAAAAATGTCTATGGAAGATCCTGGATCCCTCTGGGTAAAAGAGGGTCAAGCCTCATGTTCTGAGAATAGCAGTGATAAATCAAATCAAGTTCAATTTCTAGAAAGCTTTTATCTTTAATCAAATGATCAAATTGTACAATCAATACCATTGCTTCAAGATGACAGGACGTTGTGGCTAAAACTTAGGTAAGAATCATCAAAATTCAATTTACGCAGCGCCTCCATTTTTTTACCCCATTTACGCAGAAAAATCGCGATTTACGCAGCTGAGTAAATTTACGCAGGCGTAGGACCACTGCTGCTGGGGTAAAGTGGCCGACCCACTTTTTCTACGTTGTTGAAGGTTAAAATAGAAATATTCTGCCATGGTGTTATCAGGTATCAAGAGGTCTAATTGGGATTTTTTGAGTCGTGTCACCCTAGCAGTTTCCACTCCAGAGGTCTAAACATATTTTTAAGCTGAAAAACGTAACTTTTGATTTTTGGCCAATTGTTGCACATATTTATTAATTTCCCATTATGGTCAAATCAAACCATGTAGCTTTCAACTTGATCGCATACTTTAAATGTGTGATGTGTTTGCATTTTCCCACTGTTCGCACCCTATTCGTGGCAATTGTATTTCGTTGTAATTTGTGCATTCAAGACCTAGATAGGCATAGGTCGCCATATATTAGGCATGCCTGTGCAATAAGTGTGCGATGCTGATATAAAAAACTGGTATAATTAAAGCATGGTACAGTTCTGTGCACTGGAATATGATAAACTGATCTTATCCTATAGGCTTACTTAAGAATATTTTTGGAGCTCGCTAAAATCTTGATTCTAAATGTCCTAGTTAGCTCTAGTTTCATAACAAATGCATAGATCTACTCACCTCTAATTGACAATTTTACTTCAAAATCGATCTGTTTAAAAATAATTGCATAATAATCAAGGAAAAAGTCAGTTTAGTATTCTCAAAAGATAATAAATGTCTCCCTACTACAAAACCTTTTACGGAGAAATACTTTCAGAGGGTGATCTTGGAGTATAAAAAAATATGAGAGTGAAACACGTAACTAGTCTACCGTCAACTTGATTTACTCACTGACTAAGGGAGTGTGGTATGATTAAAAGTATTATATAAATCATTAAATGATTCAGAAAATTATTCAATGGTATAATTCTAAATTAGTATTAAGGCATTTGGTGATGTTTTCCAAATATTTGCGCAGATATATTTGGAATATCTCGAGGATTTTCTTACATTTTGCGGATTTGAGCAGATGCGGCAACCCTGCGTAAAATATGACCCCCAGACCCAGTTAACATATGTCACATTGAATGCTGAATAGTCTATACAGCATCACAAAATGCCGAGAGAATTTCGAGATTTTGCATTCCTATTGGTTGAGAGGTCTGTGCGAATACAATGAATGTAAATATTCATGTTAGAATTTTTGTGGACTTAGAATTTCAAAGTCGAGGAACAGGATATTTCAAAAAATTCTCACCAGAAAGACTAATTGACTTCATTTCAGAAATGTGATTTTAAGATGCTCCTTTTTTAGTCAGATACGAAATGATGATGTACAGACATAAGTATCGTGTGTTGTAATCTGTTCCGGATGGAACACCAATAAATAACAAAATGTCGAAGATATGTACATGTATATGAAATAACTCTGCTTACGGTAAATAAGCGATCCTCTTTCGGATGAATGCAGATGCCATCAACTTGTCCACCATGAGTTTGCATCGATAGGACTCTTCTCCGTTTTGGAATATTCCAGATGGAAACCTGCATTGAAAAAGCAAAAAAATCTTGGAAATAATTGAATCAGATATAGAGTAAAATCTTTCTGCGCAAAAATACGTGAGATTTAATATGTGAAGACAACATGCCGCCTACCTTGCCACCGAAAGTGCCACTGATGGCAATTGATAGAGCTTTTGGGTGCAATTCGAGACATTTTATCAGGTCATCTTCCTCTCCAAAGCATCCAATGAAAGGCTTCGCGAAGACGCGTTCCAATTTCACACTGTTTAACGCTTTTACATATTCTCGTTCTTTTGAGAAAGGATGTAAAGTGGGATCGTAGTTCCGAGGTACTGGAAAACAAAACGGCGATAGTAGTTATTTGACATGCTTTTCTTGACTGTATCCCCTGACAAAGAGAAGTAAAAATATTTTTTGTGACTGATCAATTTTCACTTTTCGGTCGCAACTACTTTTTCGCCAGATTTTTTGTAACAAAACACTAATTAACAAGTGGAAAGAAACAGATTTCTGTACTAGATGACATTTTCCTGCATATATAAATTATATTTATCCTTTTCCTTCTATGCCACTCACCATAACCTTCGTTTCTCCAAAATTGATCTTCATTCCCTTGGATTCTAATGCATTTCGATTTCAAAAATTTCTCTCTCAAACCTTTTGTTTCACTCGTCAAAACAATATCATCAGCATACTAACATGGCTTGTGATAGCAGTCCCTCTCTTCTTAGCTAAACTGATAAATTCCAACCGAGAAACATTCTTTTCGGGTCATTCCACTGGCATCAGTTGCTTGATCCCAATGATTCTCCCATTATTGCTTCTACATGTTCAATTTCTCTTCCTCTTTCAGTAAATCTGAGTCGCCACCCTCGATATCTCTTCCGTCTCGTTTCAATATTTTCACACCCTTAAGGATTTTGTTCGGGGTCTCGTTTATTTTCTGAAGTTCTTGCTCAGCCCCTTGTTTCATGTCCCTGGCAACCATTTTCTCAGCCCAGATTCTTTGCGTTTCTAAAAAAAGCCTCGTTTTCCTTAGAGCCATCTTAACACAACGCTCTGAATGCCTCTTTTCTTTGATATGGCACTCTTCACTTCGTCATTTCAACAACATGAATAACCTTGATCAATTTTTCCACACACTTCATCACTCACAGGCCTGAAGAATTCAATTCTTCTGAGAATTCAGGAAGTTTAATTGTGACCTCAACGTCGAGGATGCCCTACAATCCTCATTTCTTCGAAATTATGTTCTCGTCCCATCGTATTTCATTATTCAAATCTTCCACTTCGAAATGCGCTTAGATTTCATAGTCTTCCACGTAATAATCTTTTCATATGACGACCTAAAGAAGACCACTGTGTTTTGTTTTAATCACTCTAACGAATAAGAAAAACTCCACATGACAGATTAGCATCGACACCAAGTTGCACAGAGTACTATCACACACTTATCCTCATTGGCTTGTAATGAAAGTGAGAGATGAGGGGAAAATTAACAGACCGGATGGTATAGCCATCGCCGCTATCTGAAAATCAATTATGATGCTACCAGATCTGAGTAAAGCCATCCATAGTTAATTAAACTGCAATCTACCGCTATGGTTCTAAAGGATGCAGCTTTAATCGTCCAGTGAATATTGTGCATGCTATTGAAAAATAAAACAAATTCTTCAAATCCGCTGCATCCCTAGTTTCTATTAAAAGAGGCGCTCTTAGTCCTTATTCTCAAAATCAATAATATTATCACTAACTCAAATCTAGAGGTTTTAATGCCTTCTGATCGTTTTTCTTATTACAATGCTTCAGCAATTAATCGAAATTTTCAATTCTTCATTGGCACTGATTACATGTGATATCATTTCGCAGCATCATCTAAGTAGTAAATTGAGGCAACATCAGTTACAATCACATCATAACTCATTATTATAATCGAATTTCAACATTCTATTTACTATTCATATGTTCCGCTTATCTTACACATAATCGCAAAAAACGGAATTTCTATGTTGCTTATTAATTGACCAATCATTCATATACTTCTTTCAATGTCTCATTTTTACTGATCCTCCAGATTAATGCGTAACCATTATACGCACATTTATGAATGTCGGCGACTGTTTCACGCTTGTAATCAGTCGGGTTACGCGTAAGGACTTTTACTTTCATACCTGCAAACAAAAAAAGATGAAAGCAATTAAACTGATATCAAATACATAGAACCAAAAAATTTACATAAATGCATCATAGGATCAAAAGAATATTTTTATTTTTGTCTTTACCATATTACAATCAAATCAAAGATCGCACACTAGGAAAACTTAAGTGAGTGATATGCCGTATAAACATCAATGATGGACCGCAAAGAGATAGCAGCTGATAGGAATTCTTTCTTCAGATAGTCGTCTTTTCAAAGGTGATTCCAAAATTTTAAAGTCATCATTCTACTCGCATGTTCCGCAATGTTAAATATAATTGGCAAGACCAACTCATCGCATCTGACAGCGATGAAACGACAATTATTTTTACCATTAAAACACTCCATTTTACATCATGTTTAACTCCTCAGTGCAATTGGCTAAATACTTTCTTCAATTCAGCAATCAGGTCTGAATTCATTTTCTGAATCAATTATCATTGCTGAATAAAACTTCAAAAATCATTTTGGTTAGAGAATCATTTTAACTTCAGCAAAACAACCTATAATAGGGAACATGGGAAACGCTATTTAAGACATTTAGAAAATAAAATTGTTGGTGTTTACATGAGGTGAGTGTTAAGAATACGTACGCGTAACACACAAAAGGTTCATCAGTAAAGATCATGACTTCTATTTTCTAATTTCAAGAAATATCGAGTGACAGATTACTTTTCATTACCACGCATTGTAGTGCAAAATACTATCAAAATCACTTCAAAATGTTTGTCCCACATCACCCTAGCAAAGTAGCACGACCTGTGGCTACAAAATAAACGATAAATACAGTTTGCCCTTTCTTTAAACAGTGAATTTCTTATCCGGGAAGCTTTCTTGAGGTAGACAGTCGTTGAAAAAGGTCTATCGATATTATGAGGAATTATCAAATGTTATCCAATCCTCAATGCTAAGTATCGGAGATAAAGCATGATGATTTCATTGGGTTAGAAAGCATAAATGTACTTGCTAAAACATGAAAATATCACTTGTCATAAATAGTTAGCTGCTAGAGTTCGATAATGACCGAGAGCAAATATACGTAAATTCAAAAATTTGCAATTCGACGGAATTAATCACTCGCCATTGGTGGTGATTTCCCAAGACTGCAGCCACTAAGCTACGAAATATTCGATATGTTGCTGCTGACTTTAGCGCGTTGTTTGAAGAGTTGATGTTCCGGCAACATCATCGGTTGATTTTCTCACACAGACGGTTACATTCCGACAAAAGATGGGGCTCTGCTAGCATCATCAACAGACGCGCAGAGCTGTTCTCATGGTCCAAACAAAATAAGCAACAATCGATAAATACGACAACCTCAGAAAAACCTAATCAGTGGCAACTTGGAGATAATATTCTTCTGACTATTTCTGCAGCTGACATGCCGACGGAGAATGTTGTAAAAACATCGAATTTTAGGTCGTATGTTTGATTTTAACTGAACATCATGGATATTGATTTTAAGTGAACATTATGTTCACTTCACAAATTTTGGAATCCGGGTGTACATCATAATGTCAACATAATGCAAAGTTCGATTTATTAGCAACACAGTGCATAATATGGTCCCTTCAAACAAGCTGATGTCATGGCGACATTCCATTGATTAGCAGGTTGCTTGTACACATGGTAGCACTTCATCGCAGCATAACTTACATATGAAGGAGTCATAGACGTGTAAAAATTCTTGAAACAGTTACTTAGGTCATTTTTAAATACAGCTTCTTGACTGATGCCGAAGCGCGTATCTATTTTTGCCGTCTTCTTATAATGCTTGCATATCTTCATGGCTCCATTAAAGTTCCTTACATCAATCTTGAATATGGTACAAACATCAGCCGAAATGGAAAATTTAAAATTCAATTCGAAATTGTTTGGACACAATTTACAAGGTAATCCTGAAGGGACAATACAATTCGATCTTTTTGGATATTTGGTTGGAGCAGGTGTTGGTTTAGTTGTGGCTGTGGTTGCAGTTGCAGTTGAAGGAGTGGTTCGTTTCGTCCGTGTATTAATATAAAGGCGACAGTTTCCTGCTTTTCGGAGTTGTTTAGATATGAAAAGGCATTCTGTCTTCATTTTATCAAATGCAAACGCAGAGCAGGCTTTACGAGTTGCACAATAATTCGCACATCGTATGGCACTCACGGCTGCTTGATTTCCATCATAATCGTTTATGTTACATGATGCCAATCCAGAGAATTGAAATCGATCTATAGATTCACTCAAAACAATTATTCCACATTGGGATGATAGGATGATAATAGTGCCAATTAGGCACGGTTCAATATACAGCCTCATGTTCCTAACAATCTCGCGAAAATGAAGAATGGATTTCCAGGATACACCAGCTGCCATTTCATTGTAGTGGAGAGTCAATTTCTAGTCACGATGACAAGTTAAAAGCATTACTGATTGGTTAGGCAACCACAATTTCACTTTTAAAACCTATAACAAAGGCATTGCTTTTTTCAGCAAACAAAGAAGCAATTGAAGCAAATTTGCATTGCGAATATTTCCGGTTTTAATTTTGTAATGAATAATTCTCAACTAAATACAGATGCATGCAAATTCGACAAATTGTGTTGACAAGAACATCTTGCAATCATCTGTCCAATCATCAGCTAATGAAATTGTTAATAATCACAAAGTTCTATTTCTACAAGAAAGACGAGTACTCATGAAGCAAGAAATGTTTGATGAAGAACATTGAAATCTATAATTTGAACGAAGTCTTCGTCCACAAAATCAAAATCGTTTTAATACAGTGTATACTTTTCCTTACTGAAATGGTATTGAGCAATCCCACCTTTTGATAGCTAACAAATGAGAAGCCGGAAATTCTGAAATACTGCACTACTCACTGCTACGATATACAAGGCAACCAGCAGCCCTAATCGGCCTTTAAAGGTCCATTCACAACAGCGCGTCCCACAAAAATGCCTGTTCTTACCGAGCCGCGTAGCGAGGGGCGGGAGAGGGGAATGGAGAGGGGGGCAACTACAAACACCATATCATTATGGACACTTCTTATTGCTAAATAATTAACATATTCATGCATGTGTTACATGCATTCGAATGAGCTCACACAAGACACCATAATATGACACTTTCACTAGATGGTTAAATGACGTACTCAGTTTTCAGAATTTACATGAAATCAGATGCAACATTTCAAGTATAGTGACTCGAAAATCATATCTAGACGATACATTCTCGAGGAAATACAAAGACATTTTGCATTAGATCTACGAGCGTGAACAAAGTGTGATGTAATTAGGTTCCTAGATCTGCAAGTTTCACCAGACGAGAACAGTTCGTTATGAATTGAAGTGCTGCTAGGGGCAGTCTATTGTAGAACAATATCCGAGTTATTCTATGATGAGTTTTGGTCGACCAGCAGTCTAGAAAATAGGCTCAGTCTGAGAAGAGCACTGAGTTCAGTGTGGTAAGGTGAAAAAAAGGCATTCCGGCCTGTTAATTTTCGTTAAGTAAATCAGAACCTGCAGAAATTATTCTCTTGAGTATCAAAATCTATAAGTTGTGATTGTCAGGGAATATCAGATCAGATATTTACTGCCAATACTATTCATAAAAACCAAGTGAAATCAATCCTTTTGTCAAACTGTCAACACAATTACAAGCAATATCGACTGTTGTCACGCTTTGCGATGAGCATCAGCGATACAAGCGAGCACTTTCAATGAGAAAATGGCTGCTGTTTGCAAAATAGATGCAATCATCATCTTCTTCATGAAATTTCCTTTTAAATGAAGTGTGTTTCAATTAATTCGGTTAAGAATTCTGCGATCTGCGTCAAACAAACGATATGAAGCGTTGTGATGACTTCATCGCAATGCTTGAAGCAGTGGCGAACAATTAAAGACAGATGAAACAGACCGACATTGCCAAAGTTATTTTTTCCAATTGTAAATTAAGTACGGCATACTTTTGAGTGATTGACATTGCAAATTAATCGTTAGGATATGAGAATTGCTATAAACTGCATAATTTTGCGAAAACTAATCATTTGATATTTCATATTTGTAAAGAATAAGGTTTTTAAGGACACATATCATTTACACACTTTCATTTACAGGGTGACAACAAGGCACGTGTGACAGATCATGAAATATAATTGACTTTGCCGTAAGTTAGCTCAAATAACGACCTTTATTACCTTGCATCGTGTATTCTATAGCAATCGGGAGTATCACTATTGAAGATTATCAGATAAGTTGAGAACAATAACAACTTTCTCATCTTCGTTTCCGATACTCGTTTTGCAGCAAATAAAATACTATTCATCTCCAAATGCATTCATGAATTCGATTTCATGGTTGACAAGTATGAAAGTGCACTGATAAGGGATTTTGATGTTCATTTTATCAAATTGTCCTCACAGATGGTCAGGATTGTCGGCTAGCTATGTCGAAAGTCGGTCATTTCTCTGCACGAACATCTGGCAACCTGTGATGTCAGGTTTCAGTGCGCGGGGTAGAGCAAGCCGCGAGGCGGCTTGGCGCGGGATGGATTTTCCTATCTCGTAAGCAAACCGCGCATCATTTCAGAACTTTTTTCTGAAATTACTGTCCCGCGCGTCTAGTGTGAACAGCCCATACGTTTGTTAGGGTTCTGAACGAAAATTCTGGACGCGTGAGACGCACCGCGCCGCGTCCGGTGGGAAATGGACCTCAAGACACTCTCAAGTCGTTGATTGTATGATCTTGAAATTTGCTCCCATGTGCTGAAGAAGTGGTTCCCAAACCCGGGGTTGCGCGAGACTGTTTCGAAAGGAAGCGAAAAGCTAATTGAAAGTTTCATTGGATGTAAAATCTTCTGTAATCAATTGACCTAAATTCTTTATGATTTAGATAGCATGACAATGTTGCAACATAAAATTGATTAACCTTAAACAACTAATCCTTACTGTGAATTTTCAAAACAAAGCCGATAGGCGTGGACTGCTTGAATTTCAGCTTTAACTTTTTTATAGTTCTACTCAAGAATCATGCGCTACATTAGAACAGCAGGGAGGAAAATTTTTTATATTTGTATCGCATTCTTTCCTGTTTTGAGATAACTATCATTTATTGAATTTCAGATCCCATACCTACAGCTTGGGTGTGGAGGAGCTTAAGAGATAGACCTATTAAATTCGACAAATAAACGCTTTCGTCACACATTCAGTTTGACAGCAGTGCTCGTCCTCGGCAGTTGAGACGACAATGATCAAATCTTCTAACCCGTCCTCAAGAGATAGACGCAACTAGGTAAAATATTGTCGTCCACTGAGCTCCACACACACACACATATATATATATATATATATATATATATATATATAAGCTTGTACGACCTAGAAGTACAGTTGTATTAGAAAATCGACGTCTCATTTGTTGTTCAGCTGCAAAGCTGTTTCACTAAATAGAAGTCTCAGTCAATATGATTGATTTTTCAATATATCATAAATAGAGTATATCAGAAATAGAATGCATTGTTACTAAAATACAAGACTTGTAACGTGTTTCAGTACATATTTCCAAGTGATGCAATATTAAAATTTTCTCTCAGTATTATCGTCTAAGTACGTGCAATTGAGGGAGAAATTGAAGTAGATCAATGCTGTGAATTACTTTCATCAATTTACACCAATATTCAATTTACTACTCTGATTATCCCATTCTTGAAGTTTGAATTATGAAAGCGAAATATTGGTGGAATATAACAAATTTGTGCCGCAGTTTGGAGCCATTTCAATTTATCTAATCAATGTGTTTGATACATTGATACTAGTTTTCTGACATCTGCGATAGTTGATGAAAGTTTATTCTCAAATCAATCCACTGGGTTATATTCGATCTATTTCTTTCCTTAGTGAGATCGACAATCACGTGGTTCTAAACTAGAAAAATGAAGGTTGTTAAACCTGTCTAATATTTAAAACGCATCTCTTCACTATCATATCTTCATCTTTCTTGTGATTGGACTTAAGCTTTCACTTTCTTATATTAACAAACCTCAAAACAATCCTTCCTAGGAATCCGATGTTGATTGATTGCTAAACCAACATGTTTTTCTCTTTTAATGGAAGTTTAAGCATTTGTCGAACCTTACTTTTCATGTGAACACGGAGCCCTACACAAATCTCTTCGACAAAATCCCATTCGAGATTCCAAGCATGTTTCAGGAAGTAGTAGATAGACATTTCCATCAAATGTCTGATTAGAAAATCTGATGTTTATTTTCTAACTACAACACAAAATGTGACAATCAAACAATAACTCAGCATTTCCTTTGTCAGTGACTATTTCGATTCATGTTCACGGAAATTCCATCAACATAAACCTTGAAATGAAACGAGATTTTAATTTGCTTTTTCTGCTGTTTTGTATCCATCTTGCAGAACAAAATTTCAGCGGAAACTTGAGGCATCTTTGATTAGATGGGTCACGGTGATCCGAGTAACGTGTTGGTGCGTCTTTGAATGCCTGCCACGAGCTTCGAACTTCACGATTCAGGACCCGTCACTGCAAGATGCCTGATTATTGCCTCATATCAGAGTTGCCAACTAATTCACAAGAATAAGTGACTGAATAGTGACCATTGACTCGACAGTAATTCAACAATTTTGATGACAAGTTGCAAAAGTTAAAAATCATTCTATCAAAGATCACATTTCAGTACTAAAATTTGTCAGAGCTAGCAGTTTTCTTGTATAATAGTGATAATATTAATGACTTGAATTATCCGATTCGCCTTTACATGTGTCACATGTCCCCACACGATGTCAATATAAGGATGAAGACTAAGGCGATGGTCAGAACAGTTGGATATGTGAAATCAATTGTAAAAGATGCAAAATTTTGATGAAGAATTACTGAAACGATACCCCTTTCACCGAGTGATTCAACCGAGTCCTCGTATTTCCTAATTGTACTTCCCTTTGCAACACGGGTCAAGTTTGTCCGAACATAGACTCATGCAGAAAATCAGCTGATTCTGACAACGATAACATCTTCAAAAATCAAAGAATCATTTCATCTTCATCATTTTCTGCGCTAAAAACCCAGTCCTGCCATTTCTATGTTGCAGAATGAAATGCAGCCAAACTTGGATGAGACAAAAACCTTCCAAACATAGATTGCCACAAAGGATCAGCTCAATCAACCCACGTTCACGACTCAAAACAATCAAGAACTGCTTTTTGATAGACTAACAGACAGAGCACCTGCTTGTTTGCATTTCGTTCGGCAGCATGAAAATGCGAGGATTCGGTCTGTCATTTTTAAGCATAAGCCATGTTTTGTTAGATCTCTGAAGATGCTAACGTTATCAAAATGTCCTAAAATTTTGGCCAACCTACATGTGTATTTGGAAGATATGAGGTCTCATAACAAGATTGGTTGCATTTTATTCAGCAACATAAAATTTACTAGGTTCAACTAGGGCTGGGCCCGCTGCACCGAAATGCGCGAATGTACAGGGTGGCGCACGTAAACCGCCGGATTTTAAACTTTTATTGCTCCTCAAATATTCATCCGATCGTCATGCAATTTCGACTCGTACTAGTTCGGAGTATAGGATTATACCTGTTGTACTGAGAATTGTCAGAAAATTCTGATTCTATTGACCGAATGACATGTAGGAAAATTGACATATCAACATTGTATCTTAACATGTAAAAGTTAATGATAAACTTTTCCCTTTATTTCCCCCACGTCTTTATCAATAATGACCAAAACGAATTAAGGTAAATGTCATAGACAACATTTATTAAATGAATAACATAAGAAAAAAGTGTTAGTAATCATCGAACTTCAACGTGTCCTCCTCCATTCTCGAGGATGGATTCGAGTCGCTTTTGGTAGGCCAGAGCAGTTTCTCGACACATCTCAGTTGTCACTTCTTGAAATGCTTGTATGATGAGGTCCTTCAGGTCTTGCATGGATGTTGGCCGTGTATGGTAAACCTTGGACTTGACAAACCCCACAAGAAGAAATCGCAAGGCGTCAGGTCAGGTGAACGCGGTGGCCAGGGGATGTTAGGAGATCCACGTCCCATCCATCTGTTAGGCATCTTCTTGTTCAACCACTCACGCACAGGAAGTCCCCAGTGTGGAGGTGCACCATCCTGCATGAATATGATGCTCCTGCCTCTTCTGTCCGACTGCACCGCTGGCCAAAATTCCTCCTGTAGCATCTTGAGATACCGATCCTTGTTGACGGAGGTGTCGAAGAAGAACGGTCCGTAGATACCTGATTGGCTGATTGCCGCCCAGACGGTGGTGCGTGGCGAGTGCATAGACTCCTGCTTGATCCAGTGAGGGTTCTGGTTGGCCCAATAACGACAATTGTGGCGATTCACACCACCATCCAGATGGAAGTGAGCTTCATCGGACCAGGTTAGTTCCACTAAATGGCTCGGGTTGGCTTGGATGCGCTGTAGCTCTTGTCCTGCGAACTCCATTCGGTTTTCCAGATCTTCTTCGTGTAATCGCTGCACCACCCGGACCTTGTACAGATGCCATCCATAGTCATGGAGAATGCGCTGGATAGTGCGGCGACTCACTTGAAGCGGATTAGATGCACGACGGGTAGATGTGTTTGGGTCCTCCTCGAAGTGGTGCACAACTCGTTCCACATTCTGCTCCGTTCGTTCAGAAGATGACCGGTCCCGCTTGACAGTCACCACACTACCACTGGTCAACAGGTTTGTGTACCACCGCTTTATGGTACGAGCATCCGGTGCTCTCGCGTTATTGCCATACTCTGAATGATAAAGTCTTTGTACCTCCACTGGACTCTTGAGCCATTCGTACCAAGCCGCGAATTTTGCTCGTTCTGCAACCGAATAATCATCCATTCTTCTATGTTCGATTCTTTTCAGATAGTGATTTAATCGTCGAATGGTATTTTATATGACATGGAAGTAACTGAACAATATTCACTTCAAGACTGCGCGCAATTCGTTGTGCAGAATACGATTCATGTTAAGTTAATTAACTTGATCTAGATTTTCGATGTCAACGAAATGAGTACATGTCATTCGGTCAATAGAATCAGAATTTTTTGACAATTCTCAGTACAACAGGTATAATCATCATAAATCCTATACTCCGAACTAGTATGAGTCGAAATTTCATGACGATCGGATGAATATTTGAGGAGTAATAAAAGTTTAAAATCTGGCAGTTTACGTGCGCCACCCTGTATATTTTTCTACACAGATTCAATTATAATTACTTTATTTTGTCCACCATTTTAACCACAGAAAAAATTAAGAGAAAATATTTAAGCGCACAACATATTAATCCACCTAGGAGATCATTTGTCAATTCTACATCAATTCAATTCAAACTATTGATTTCTGCATCACGAAAATGAAACTTTTGAAAATCTCGGCTAAATCACAAAATAACCTATGCTTTTCCTGATTTCTGATGTTGAGAGAAAGTTTCGAAATTTTTATGATTCAATTCATGATAAACCATTTAAGGTCACGAAATCTTAATTCCGGGACCTCAGAATTTCGGAATCTCATAGGGCATACTTTGTCGTTGTCACTTTCGTTAAAATACATCTCAACATTCCAGTAATTAATATCAATAATCTAGCCATTGCAATTCTTCGGCACCTTTTTGCTGCATGTCTTTACAATTTCCATTCTTACCTAATTTTGAAGAATTCCATTAGAACTGTCATAATTGTATGTCATATCATTTGCAAGCATTGGCAAAATTAAACTAAAAGAGGCCTATTTCAGTAATTTTCATATTGTTCAGCACTATTTGAATTCTAGAAGATGTCTATTTAAAAAATATTTAAAAGAGGCCCTACTTATATATATATATATATATATATATATACAGTGGATACTAAGATACTATATAGTGGATGCCAAGATTATCTACATTTTGAAGAACATGTATACTACAAGCCAAGGCTGCAGTTAGACTCGGAGATGAAACTGGTGACTGGTTCAGACAAGGATTCCAAACAAGGCTATCCCCTGTGACCTATTATTTTGCTTATATAGCACCTGGAACTCGTTATAAAAATGCGGCAGGGCGGTCAATTCAGGGGCGGCATGTCAATAAACCAACCCTTGACGATGATGTAACACTTTCGGATGAAAGTTGGTGAGAGCTGGAGAATAGCCTAAACTTTGTTTCTTCAGATGCAGGAAGATGTGGCCGTAAGATCAAAACGAAGGGATTAGTGATAGTGTAGACATGTCGAAAGGCAGAGCTTTCGACCAACAATAGTGCAATCGAAAGAGCCCACAAGTTCACCCATCTTGGAAGCACGATGAATGGCGAGGGAAGTGCAAAGAATTTACATTAGAATAGGATATTACATCACCCATTTTTACAACTACAGTACTGTACAAATGGCATGCATATTCGAGCATTTTTATAGTGCTCATAACTCTTATGCACTGATTTTTAAAAATGCATGTAGTCTGCTACTTGCAGCTATAATCGATTATTCTTGCTCAACTGTTTTAAATGTAAATTTGCATCATTAAATTAAGAAAATTGCGTTGGAATATCACAACTTTTATCGCACAAGAAATGGACTATTTTTGTATATCAATTTTATTAGTAACCAACTACATACCTAAAAAACCTACAGCTAAACAGCTAATAGAGCAACTGAGCAAATACTTAGTATTTAGCACTAGGGGTGTACCGATTAGTGATTTTGATAATCGGCCGATCACCGGTTAATCGGTGAAAGGTAGCACAATAATCGGGCCGATTATTTCTTTTAAATTCATCTAAAATCGACGTTTTCCATGTACTAAAAGTGCGGATTTAGTTAAAGGAAACTCAATAGTAGTAAAGTGAACCAAATAATACAGTTTCTGAATGTTTCATGCAAAAAGCGTTGCGATGCTAGTCTAGTCCTACGTAGAGTTGATAACTTTCAATTTTTATCAATTGCTTTTGATGATATTCTAGTAGGCTATTTGTTACTCGTAAAAGTAATATTGGTTACCGAAGCATACAGCAAGTTTATTTCTTGTGATTACACAGGCGTTTCATTCCAAGTAAAATCAGATCGATAATCAGCATCATTAAAATCATAGAGACGCGGATGAACCGATCCATTTTCTAACCAATGATAGCATGAAAGGGCAGAATTCACCCTTATTTTATGTCGGAAGGGTCTGAATTGACTCGCAATTACTTGCTAGACTATAGGACTTCACTTTGATAGATGATAATTTCATCCGTTATTTACGGAAATTAATACACTATACATGCCGATATTCCGCGCTGGGATTCGATCCCAGGCATTCCAGTTGCAATAGTGAGTGCTCCACCGCAAGGCTACAATAACAGCTGGTCAGCTGCAGACGAATTTTGCATGTCGCAGTCAACCAGAGACAAGATCGTAACATGGCTAAGGACTACTTAGAATATGAAAAGCATGAAAAGTTGAGATCGGCGCTTCTTCCTGAGTATAAACCGAACCCTGCCCTGGACTTTTAGAAACACAATCGGTCGCTTGTTCTTGGTTATTTTCCTTGCCGTCCTCTAGAACTTGATATTTCTATATACAATAGATGTATTGCGTTGATGCGCAATCGGGTATAATTTGTGCGGTTTACAATCATGTCTATCACGGCGAATGCTAAAATCATTATTTTTTCGAGATCTGACAAAATTTTCCAAACATTTTATTGCCGAGATTTATTGATAACATGGAAATTTCCTTGGCGGGCTTGAGTCATAATTGCGGTTTGAATAGAACCAAAGAATTCGGACCTTCAAAAAATTGGCTGATGGGCCCGGACCGAAAATCCATTCTGTGCTCTTCTAAGTACAGGCCTGCGTACTTACACATGATAATGTGAGAATAACTGCTTTATCAGCATTCATAATCGTCATGAAAGTATAGTTTATGGGAGAATTAAGTTGTTTTCAATCATTGGAATGATAAAAAGAAGACATTTGAATTTAGATTAGTAGTTCAATGCACAATGCGCATGTAGATTGAAGTTTATCTAAATACTTGGAATCTTGTCTTTCATTCAGTCACCAAATTTTAATGAAAATCAACGAATATCTTCGAAAGTCCACTATTCGGTAAATAATCGGCCGATTACCGATTATCACTCTGCAGTGTCAATAATCGGCCGATTAATCGGTACACCCTTAATTGACACTACTTAAAACTAACTGAAAACAAAACTAAGGTGCAATCAATGTCGTCTTGGTAATATGAAAAGTAAATATGGACAGCTTGAAATCATACAATTTAAAATCATTACTAGCAGCGGTTCATACTCTCTCCATTTCATGGTCCTTGAGGAAAAATTAAATATCGAAAGTAATGAAAGGGAATAGACGCCACAGTCGATCATTTAACTTCTACTCTCCTCATCAACAAAATTCATAACACTTCTAAACATCCTACGTCATTGATCAGATGGTTTCCTTAATCAAGTTGCGTCTGTTTTCTCCCTCATTATGTCGTCTTCATTAAATATGTATATGACTATGTTTACTAAAATGTTTTCCCAATGACGATTTTGTCCACATCGAGTTTTAGCACTTATGGTTCTTTCAATCTTCTGAATGTATTTAAGTTTCACTAATCGCCGATGTATTAAGATCACTAAAGGTGGTCTCCGTGGCACAGTGGTCAAGTGCTTGGCCTAGCGATCTTTCGGTCCAGAAGTCGAGCCCCGAAGGTGTCATTGGAAGTCGGCAGGAAGGGCATCCGGACTAAAAGTACTACAACACTCCAGAAAAGTCTGACTATGTCAGCACCGTCCAAGCCCCAAGTATGGGGAGTAGTGACGTAAAAGCTTCATAATCGCATTCTGTGCATTCATTGAGATAAATTGCGATACATTGCTTTCCTAGTGCTAGTCTTTTCCCAAATGGTCACTCAACTATCTTTAAGTACTAGCAAAGATCATTTGAAAAGGAAAAGAGAGGCGTCAGGAAAGCAATATATGCGCAGTTTGCAGCAATGAACTCACAGAATGCGATTGGAATAATGTGAGTGAAGCTTCAGTACTTCCAGACTTATTTATCCAATATTTTTCCGGACTTCCTAGACTTTTTCCGCCCTATTATACAGACTTTTCCAAACCCGAGGGCACCCTGCACTTTAAGATTTTTTCATTTTGTCTTTATCGAGGTTGTTTCAGAAATGTGACAAAACGACTTTCATACGACTACGTTTCGCAAAGTGTGCTATAATTACACTTCAAAAATGTCGAAAATCTATCAGTAGGCCTTAGAACTGAGTTATCCACGACTGAGAACTTTCTGGAATAGGCACTGACAGCAGCGTCAAAGACATTTTTGGAACATGTGTGAAAACTGGCACTATGCATGATGATCGAAAATAATGTTTGGTTAATTGTTTCAGTAATTCATGTCTCCTTGCGCTCCGGCACTCATTAATTAGTTACATAAAAATCTCACAGCCGTGTTAAAAACGAACAAGCATTCTATCAGATGCTCTCAATGCTACAGTTAAGTGCTACCCATAAAATGCAGTAAGGCATATGCTGAACTATACCAAGGTCCATTAACATGGTTTTGTATACTGCTTGTCTACTTTTCTCTGATGTAAATCTCATAAAATGTCTCATAAATAGTCTCATAAAATTGAACATGTTGATTAAAATGATATCTAATTGCTATGATGAAACGATGAATATATCCCTACACTATATACAAGTCTTAGTCAATAAAACAGAAAATAGTTAGATAATCTAAAAGCAACTACAATCAAAATATGGTATGAACGTTTATGATTTACGCAAATAATAATTTCATTGAATTTATTGCTTTATCAACTTTTCTGGAGTTAGTCGGTGCAATGCTACGGTCATAACATTAGCCTACACTTCGTTGTACATGAGTAAACTCTGCGAGCGAAACGTCACACCGTAAATTAATAATCAAGGCATTCAAAGATGCTTTTTTCTCATTCACTACATTAGCCTACACATGGTTAAATAGATGCTACTAATGTTGCTGCACTACCTGCTGCATGTTTGAATATTTCGATTTGAACCTAGAATCAGGCTCTCCTAGGGTTCTAAAACGAAGCGGATTTCTGTGGTACAATCACTTTCAGGTCATGTAAGCTCATCTCTAGCTTCAAGCCTTTCTGATTACATATTTACATAATGACTTAACACAATATGGTTTTTTTGGTTGAAAAGGTAGTTTTTTTATAATAGCCTATATTCTGTGTCTGTTGTTTTATGGAGAACTTTACCTGTTTAAAATCAATTGGCATGTATTAGCTCGCGCTTTCGACAGCTGAAATGTCCGTCTTATTCCTGAGAATAACAGTTGCAACAGTACATGGACATTGGACGTACAATTTAAAAAACTTCATGGCTCTCTCGAAACGAATTTGAGTAGTCACATAACAAAATTGAGACATCGGATTGCAGTCCACTTTGAACATGCAAATGAAGTGAACTTAAAGTAAGCTATGCGCACACAAATACATTGTGTACAAATATACAAATAAATGAGAAAAAATAATACAAATATAAATAAAAAACACAAATTTAAAATAACAGTAAGGAAACAAATAAACAACAGGGAAATAAAAATATTATGCAAAAGGAAAAAACTGTGCACTATAATGGTTAGTGAGAGGATTCCAAATGCTACTCAAGTCAATACCTATCCCTATTATAGAATTGATCATGATTTGATAGAGCAAAGACGGCTTCTTTGTCTTTCGCATGTATGCATTTGCTTCTGTTGTGACATTTTCAGCAGGTCGATTTTGCATTTCATGTGTGTGTGCTCCTCTATGGCCGATCTGTAATTTGCTATTTGCAACCTTTTACATCAGGAACATGCTCCTTTATCCTTATACTCAACTTTTCACAGGTTTCACCTAAATTGAATTTATCACAATGATCATCACTATAATTGAGTTTGTACACAATTCCCGCTATGTCTTCATCAATTGATTTTAACTGCGTCATAACATTTCGTGGACATTTGACAGGTTTGTAAATGACCTTAAAAATACTTTTATCACAAGCGCGCCTTATATACCCGTTCGCTAACACCTTTGTAACAAGGAAGGAACAAAAGTTTCCTGTATTTTGGTCCCTTGTGATCGGTTGGCTCCGTTCACCCTGTGCCTGTCTTCCGAGATTGTCGTTAGAAACAAACACCTATTCAAGAAATTCCATCTCCCTATGAGAGTATGATACTCTCAAACAATAACAAGAAACATTTCACTAGTCTGGATTTCACATGAGACAGATCATGCCTTGCCTCGAAAGCTTGTTCATTGAATGTCTAATGAGCATGCACCGCTACACCCGTCAATCTCATGAATAAAACATGAAGTCCGGCCGACGAACGCTCGAGATGATAAATATCAATTTAAGGTGGAAAACAGCAGACATGATCATCAAACCTAAAAGTAGACCTTTATTTTCATTAAAGATAATTCATTGACCATAACTGGAAGCTTAATCAACATACGAGCATAATAAGGCTATTACGGTGGAAAATGTAATTATTAAGCCAATATTACATTGACTAGGGAATCAAAATTTACATGCGTACAGTAAGGATATATTACTCAATATGCTTATGTCAGTTTAGAATGATTTTTTTTGTGGTTACATGTGTCACTGGTCCACTCACATCGCAACTCCCCGTAATCAGATTTAACTGACGAAACATGATAAAAGCACAAAACTCTGCATGTCTACAAAAGCATGTCTATCAGCTGAAAAACGTCGAAAAGTTCACCGGTATCTTCTACCTCAAATATATCTCATGCGTGTTTTAACTTCACAGAGAGAATAGACTAGGGATTTAAGCCATTTTAACGAAAAGCACCGGGGAAAAAAATTCTTCGCCTAGATTTGCAAATTTTTGCTTTAATAAGATGACAGGCCTCCGACGTCCTGGGCGTGCAGAAGTCGATGGTGACGCAACTTCGCAGGACGTCGACGGCCCGTCACATTTTGTCAAAGTTTTGGTCAAAATGACTTGCGTTACAAAGCATGGATACCTGATCCTGGTTGACTAGGTGAGACTTGAGATAGCATTTGCCCCACAAACTTTCCCAACATCATCAGAGCACGCTAATTGATAGTTGACGCAACATGACTATGTCACTTTTTGGCTTTCTTCCACTTGATGAACGATTAGACGAGATCATAGGGAACCGGTACTCCATGCGATATGTTTTTTTAATAGAACAGTAAATAATGCGTTGTTTCTAATCAAGAATAATCTTCAGATATTCATTCGTCGTCAAATACTAATCTAGGCGGTAGGTATAAAGAAAACACAATTTTGCATGTTGAGAAATCGCATTTTCCACATTTTCTGCTTCTTCCAACTCAGTAGTGTCCAAACCAAAGAGGTTGAATCCTGTTTAAAAATCGCCTGCCGGCATTGATACGATAGGTGCAATACCTCTGCCAATCTATTTCCAATCTACATGCAACTCCTAATTTAGTGTTATATTAACTGTAGACACTTTTTATCTCCTACTTGTTTACGAGCAATCTGCATCACCGGGTCATCTGGTGTAATAGCTGCCAGGCCAAAATTGCTCCAGCCACAGCCGTTGAAACAAGCGTGTAAAGCTTCGATGCCGCCCTTTTATAGTGTAGTTAATTGATTTAGCTCATCATTTAAAGCAAATTGTTTATAAACTTTGGAATGAGTGGCAATTGAGAATATCTTAGATTTTACCAAGGTCATTTAACCATTTCACTGCCGTCGGAGATTTCCAACTTTCGTCGCACGCTTGCTGCGGCCAAAGTCGATCTCCAATTTCGTAAATTTTCTTTTGCGATGAAAGTAGCACAGGGTGGCCCAGATATATCTTGCTAGTTTTGAAAGCGCGTAACTTCAAGTAAAAGAAACATATTATAATGCAACAGGTGTCATTTTGAAGTTGAGGACAGTAATGGGCAAAAGACCGTTCCAGGACACCATAAAATTCAAAAAATAGTATCTTTAAAAACGACATAAATTCATGAATTTGAACCCTTTTTCAGGTTTTTAAGACCTAAATACATGAATTTAGTCCATTCAAAAAGTACCATTTTTTCAAAAAATGGCATTTTTAAAAACGACATAAATTCATGAATTTGAACCCTTTTTCAGGTTATGAAGACCTAAATTCATAAATTTGGGTGTTTTTAAAAATACCCAATTTTCAAATTTTTCAAAATCTCAAATTTGAGAATTACAATTTTTACCTTGTAAATCATGACCGTTCCAGGACACCGAAAATCATAAAAGTTGAGAATCTCAAAATTTGTGAATTACAATTTTTACCTTGTAAATCATGACCGTTCCAGGACACCGAAAATCATAAAAGTTGAGAATCTCAAAATTTGAGAATTACAATTTTCTCGCTTAAATCATGACCGTTCCAGGACACCGAAAATCATAAAAGTTGAGAATTTCAAATTCATGAATTTTATCCATCTTTCAGGTTTTTAAAATATAACATGTGACTAAAAATATTTCTTTAAAAATGGAAGAAACAAAAGTGGAAGGAACTTCAGAAATGGAAGGAACCTCAAGAATATATCCTTCGTTATCATATGAACGTAGTTCTACTTTAATGGACATTGAAAAGATTAACATTGAAAAAATGAACAAAGAAAAACACAAAGATAGAGTACGTTATATGAAAGGTAAGGAATCTCAATTATTATTAAGATTAGAGCATTATAAAAAATTAAGAAAGAGATGGACTAATGTTAAGAATGTAACACAAGGAATTGGCATATTCTTAACAATAAGTTTAGGTGCTTTAACAATTGTTATATCTTCAGGTGTTTTAGTAATTCCAGTAGTTGCTACAGCTTTAACAGGTACGGATGTTTTTGCAACTTCACTTGTTACAATGTTAGATAAATCTTTAATAACTAAGAAACGAAAATCATTAAAAACTAAGCATTTACATATTAAAGAAGTCTATGATAAACTACATTACTACTTTCAAAGAGTATGTGATGATAATGTTATTACGTTAGATGAGATTGAAAAATTTGATCAAATAGCTAATGAAGTAAATCAAACCTTTCAATTACAGTCCGAAAAAGTTGATGATAAGAATAGACAGGATGGCAAAATTTCTAGTGATGGTAAAATTTCTAATGAAGAAAATGACAAAATTTTTTTAGAAGAGCTAAAAACTTTAAGCGAAAATTTAAGCAAAACTTTATTAAACAAAACTTTATTAAACAAAACTTAAAACGAGAAAACTTTAAACGAAAAGATGTCAAACAACAAAGCAATAAAAAAATAATTTGTTCAGTAAAATGTCTTTGCTGTATTCCAATGTTACCACAAAATTCAAATATTATATTTTAAAAATGGATAAAATTAGAGCTGATAATTTTAAAAGAATAAAACAATTAGAAGAGTTAATAAAACAAAGAAATATTATGAAAGAAAATCATCTTCAACATAGAATGATAAAAGCTGGTATTCAATCTGATATGTTTGAAAAAATGCAGCAAACCGAGCAAGTAAAAACTGATTTTGAAAAAACTATGAAACCGTTTAAAACTCTTGAAAAAGAAAGTACAAATAATGATAAACAAATTGATATAACAGATCCAGAGCACAAAACTATATTAGATGACTATGGATTACTAGAATCAAACATTAATAACAAATTACCAAAATCTATGCAATTTGAACATTCTATTTCATTTATAGATGGAAAAACAATACCTAGATTTTATCTCGGTCAAAAAGAAATATCTCCACAACCTTTTCGAGGTATAATTTTTTCACCAGATAAATCTCCTTTTAATTTAGATAGAAATTTTGTTAATCTTTTAAGAGGAGCAGATTTAAATAATTATGCTGTAGAAGATCTCATAAAATATAAAGCTATGTTAGACAGAGTTGGTGCAGTAAAATCTCTTAGACGTTATAAACAATTAGAAAATTTATTATCAACGGGAGTTAAAGTAGGGAAGGTTTATCTGAAAAACAGAAAACAGAAACAACCATATTCTTACCAGATGATCCACAAGAATTACTAAATAGATTAAATATTTTAATATCTGCAATAAAAGAAGGACATAATTCTAGTTTCAATGAAATTCATGCTATATTGAAAAGACTGTTAGAAAAGAAGATTCTAAATGAAGAGGATTATAAAAGTGTAGCTGAAATATGTTGTTTCTAATTTTTTTATAAAAAAATATTTATTCAAAATTTAAACTAAAAAATGTGTTCAGCAGATTTAGACAAACTTAATAATCATTTAGAAAATCTGACAGAGATTTTGGGTTCATCAAAATTTAGTACGACGTTAAAATTATAAAAACTACTTCATCACACACTTGTAATTTAGAACCCATTCTACATTTGGAACAAAATAAAAATTATCAAATTGCATTGACTAGTTTCTCTACATTTAACACTATTCAAAACGTTATCAAAGATGTGAATGATCAATTTAGATATTCTACTGATAAAGGCAAAACGTGGAAAGTACTAACTTTTCTTCCTGGTTCTTACGAAGTTGAATCAATATCAAATGAAATTAAGAGACATTTAGGTATACCATTTAAAGATAAGAAACAATTACATTTTGCAGTTGAACCGGCAGTTAATAAATTTTCTCTTACTTTAGACGAAAATCATCAAGTTGATTTTAATCATGATAGATCATTGTCAAAGCTATTAGGATTTAATAAACAAACCTATAGTCAAGGTTATCATTTAGGTGAGAAGATTCCAAAAATAACTGAAATAAATTCAATTGTTGTACATTGTGACATTATTGAAGGAGGATATATAAATGGTAAATTATCAAATTTAATATTCAGTTTTCCAGCTTTTACTGTACCCATTCGTTATAGATTAAATGTAATTCCACAAACATTAATATATTTTCCTATTACAAGAAAAACTATTAACAACATTGGCATTAGAATCACTGATGAAAAAGGACAAGAAATAAATTTTGGAGGTGAAGAGATTATGATAGATCTTTTGGTTCGGGAGGTATAAACTCCCACGCGAAGCTAGAGAAGTTTAATTTTCTTCTTCTTTAGAAACAAAAAATAAAAAAAAATAAAAATAAATTTTTTTATTAAAAAATGAGTGAACTACCTCCATTAAATAAAAAAAAACTTAAATTTAATCATCATCCAAATTTATCTAATAAAGTTTTGTCAGTTATTTGTGGAAGATCAGGATGTGGAAAAACATATCTATTATTTAAAATTTTAACGACTCCAAATTTTTTGGATTATAACAATCTTATAATTTATACAACAACGGCAGCACAACCCGTCTATCAATTTTTAAAATATGGATTTGAAAATAATCTTAAAAAACAGCAATTGCTTCATTATTCAAAGAATATGAAAAATCTGAAGATGAAGAAGAAATAAGTTCGTGGTGTGAAGAAGCAGCAAAAAATAATCAGTTAGTAGAATCTAATAAAAATAAGCATATAAAAATACAATTAATAGATGATAGTGGTAATATGCAAGATCCTAGTAAACTAGATAAAACAATGAAACATTGTGTAATTTTTGATGATTGTGTTAATGATAGAAATCAGTCAGTTCAGAGAAATTATTTCACAAGAGGTAGACATATTAACTGTAGTGTTTTTTATTTAACACAAAGTATGTATTCATTAGACGGAAGTGTTATTAGAAAGAATGCAAATATATTTATACTATTTGAAATAAATGCAAGAAACTTAAGTGATTTGTTAAGAGATTTATGTGTAAGAAATAAAGATGAATTTAAACAATCGTGTAACAATGCTTGGTCAAAAGATTATGGCTTCATTACAATTAATATTGATAAAAAAATTCATGAAAGAGTTATAGAAAATATTTTCGCGGAGTGATAAAAATATACAAATATAGTGTTATAATATTTTTTTATTTTATGTATATATCAAATTTGTCTATCTTAGAAATTAGAAAATTAAAAAGGTTCAGTAGTTATTCCATCAGGTAAAATTTTTCTTTTATCATCAAATGGATCTAATGCTAATTTGTTCTTCTTTTAAATACATTTTATGTTTTTTTGAATTAAGTCTATAATTACATGCTGTTTTTATTTCATTATTAAATAATACATTTTTATAATCTTGAAATGTTATTTGATTAGCCACTGATGCCTTTGAAATTCCTTTTAATGTTTTATGTGTTTTAATATTATTAGTTGTATCATAACAGTAACATTTAGATTTTAAAAATATAGCTTCTGTTATGAAATCTTCATTTCCTTCTAATTCATCTTTTACTTTACATAAATCAGAAGGATGAATGATATCTTTTATTTTATTAATTTCTTCATCAAGTGTAGAATTATACGGTATTGTTAATTCTAAGAAAACAGAATCGGTATCTGTAAAGTGTAATTTATAGTTTTTGCCATAAGCAGGTGCTAAATAATCATATATAAATCTATACATAAATAGTTTAGCTAATTCTAATATAGTGAAACCAATGAAATTAAACTTATCATGTTTTACGCTAATTCGACGTAAATGTATAGCACATAGTTCATCACTAAATCTAGTAGTTCTTTTATATGTAGGTTTCCTTGTTAAATTTTGAAACCTATCTTTATCATAAACTATTTCAATATTTTGTCTATTACGCACATTTTCTAAAGTCTTACCATAAAATGCATTATTCATTAATTTGAAGAACACGTTTCCAAAATCATCTTTATTTCTTTTAGCTATTTTGCGTTTTTCAATATTGAACTCTATATAATTTTTTAACCACCTAGATTTTTGAAAAAATAGTTTTCGATGTATTTTGGTGAGAATCATTCCATGATCTAAATACCAATCTAGCATTCTTCCTTCAACAACATACTTTCCTTTATTGCTTTGTGTTAACATAAGTTTTTTTGTTGGTCTGTATTTTTTAGGAATTAAAGATTTTTGATAATCTGAAAAATCTTCTATATCAGGAATTTTGTTTTCGGGACAGAAAGGAAAATATTTTGTTTTATCTTTTATTTCATCAGGATATAAATCAACTTCATATATATAACCATGATTATAATTTCCATCATATGTTTTTTGATAATCAAGAATATTACACCATTCCATCTCACCTGTTGGTAATTCTTGTATCATGCAAGAAGAATATAAGCTATTAAAATCATAATATAACAAATAGTTTTCTCTCATGAATTCATCAATTGCATTTTCACGTTCTACTCCTTCTCGTTTCGTTCGAAAAATTTCTAATATTTTTTCTTTTTCTTCAGGAGATAAAGGTTTCATTATTCCATATTCTTGTGGATTTACTTTCTTATTATAACATTTAACATATCTATTACCTAAAACAGTTGATACACCGCCTCTAATTCCAGATTCAAAAAATAATAATTTATCATATGTATTTTCTTTATAATGTTTAAGTTTAACACCGGTATGTTTTAATCCTGCTAACCATGTTAAACCTGGTGTAGAATAACAATAACATGGATCTATTCCGTAATATTCTAAACACATATCACGAAAGTTTTCAAAAAGATCAGCAAGGATTAATACATCTATCTGAAGATATTTCATTGTATAATCATACATTGTTTTACAATTTAACTCTCCAATTCTTTTCAGCTTCTGCATAGTCTTCTTCAGATAATTGTGATTGTTTTAATGTTGATTTAAATTTATTTATTGGAGGAAGTTGTTTTTCTTCCATAATTTTATTCACAGAATTAAAATCAGTCTTCGACTGTGAACCACAGATTTTATCTCCAGTTATATCAGTCTTCGACTGTGAGCCGCAGGCTATATACTCATACGGAAATATTCCTTTTAAAGGTTTTAAATTATATTTATTTAATATTTTACATTGTTCAGATTTCAAAGTTTTTCCCATAACATCTAATGAATAAGGAGTAAAAAATCTAAATGCATCTAAAATTCTAATGCAACCTAATTGCATTGAAAAATATTCTTCTTCTGTTTTACATAGTACATTTATTTGTTTTTGTTGTAATTTTTCAGATGAAAATAAATCTTTCATTACTAGATGGAAATCATATTTAGAACCATTATAGAAATATAGAGGAACAAAGTTATATTTAAATTTATTAGCATTAAGATTACAAGAATTATGTGCTGCACCTCTATATAATCCATTTAGATGATCATGATCTTTTACCTTATCAAGATATCTACCTTTGCCATTTTTATAATTTTTTGTAAATTCTTTTCCACAGTAATAACATTTTGTTTCATTAATAAAATTTAATTTTTCTTTTTCTGTTAATGGCATCATTGGAATATTTGTTTCAAGCAATTGTGAAAAACGTCCTTGTAATTCTTCTACTTTCTTTGTAAACATTTCTGAACTATCTTCACCATAGTATTGATAATATTCTGATTTAAATAATTCAGGATAATTTGAATGAATGTACATTCCCCAACATAATGGTTTTTGTTCAAATAAATATTTTTCTTTACTTTGTTCAGCTGCACTTTTTTCATAATTAAAAACCGAAGGTTCTAGGGCTTGGCCCGTACAATTATCACAATCGGGTGAAGCCCTGGAACTTTCCGTTCGATTTTGTGTCATATTAACATTATATGCTTCGAAATCACAATAAATAGTAAAGGGTACTTTATTTTTCAAATAATGTCTATTATATATTAAATAATCATCTTTAGGAAAAGTATTTTCAACTGCTTCATTTTGTTGACAATTCTCCAAATGTCTATTCATTTCTTCTTTAGTTCTAAAACTTGTCATACATTGAAGACAAGGAAAATTTGTATTATCTGAAGTTTTTGTAAATATAGAAACATCTTTACACAATATAAAATGACCCTGATAATATAATATATTCGCTTGTGCTGGCTGTTTTGTCTGTTCTAGTGTTTCAAATTTATCTTGATATATTTCATGTGTTTCATCAATTTCTTTTGTAAGATTAAATGTATTTCGATGAAAATTTTGATTTAATATTTGTAACTGATAACTATATTCTTTATCATATTGTTCTTTATATTGTTGTAGACATTTTTTTAAAGATTCATTTATTTTTTGATTGGTTTCATTTTCTTCATTATTTAATTCTTTATTGTCTTCATTTAATTTTTGAATCGTTTCTATCTTATTTTGATATTTATGGTGATATTCTTGTAGTAACATTTTTGTTTGTTGTTGATAATCTGTTTTACATTTTTGTAAAATTTCATTTAAATTTTGTAATTTTTGTTGATATTCTAAAGATAAAGATAAATAATCGGAATCATAATTATAATTACGTCCTTTATAATTATTATGACTAATCATTATTGGTGATAGTGTTTTTATAATTTCAAATTTTTCAGTACATATTATATTTCCTTGGTAAAAAATATTATGATGCATGTAATTTCCCCTATCATTATATACTATTTCTGATTGACATAAATTTTTATTCAAATAAAATTTTTTTTGAATCTGAGTAAAGTGGAGTAATTTTACCAATAGAAACATAATTCACATTTAATTCAAAAACATTTACTTCTATTAAATTTTTATTCTTTTTATGAAACTTTTTTTAACCTATTATAATCATATGGAAATTCATCTAAGCCATCAGAAAGATCAAATTCATTTATGTATTCTTCTTTATTATAATGACTTAGTCTTTCTTTATGATATTCTGCAGGATGTAAATGTGCTATAATACTCCACAGAAAACAATAATCATCTTCATTTTTTATGTTGATTATTTGTGGTGAAATGAAAGGTAAAGGAACATAACTACCACCAGTATTATTTTTATATTTATCAATTACTATTTTCCTAGATAGTATTTTAACAAATCTCCAACCAGATTCACGTAACTGGGCTTCAATTATACAATTTTCTAATTTAAGTATCATCGATTCAAATATGGGTTGTATATCATTTACATTATGAATTTCTTGTGAATTTGTAAAATGTCCTTGTATTATTTCTTCAGGAATTCCATCAGGTCCATTTTTTGTATAAAGTACTTCTACATTCATATAACATTTGAAAGATTTCTTAAATATATTATAAAAGTTTGTTAATACATTATAAAAAGTTTCATCGGTTTCATTATGTTCAACGGGCGAAGCCCTGGAACCTTCGGTTCGAACAGATTCATTAAATAAATATTTTATATCTGTTAATGGCGAAGCCCTAGAACCTTCGGTTCGTTCAGCTTCATCAAATTCATCAGTATCCCTAAATAAATATCTTCCATCTGGTACGGGCGAAGCCCTAGAACCTTCGGTTTGTATGGTCTCATCTTCACTATTAAAAACTTTTTTATATTCCGAATGTGAATAATCATCAAACATTTTTTTAACTTTTATATCAGTAGGCAATGTTTCTAGATAGTTTTTATAACTATTTGATTTTAATATATTTCCTTCATCAACTCGATCTACATTTTGTAAATGCAATTTACTATTTAAATGAGATTGATAACTTCTTTTTGTTTGCAACTTTTTTTTACATAAGACACAATAAAACTTGGTATTTTCCATTTTTTTATTTTTTAAAGAAAAAATTTGTGTTTTAATTTTAGATATAAACATTCTAATATCAAGGACTTGAGTGTTATTTTATATTATTATATATTTCACGTTCTTTAGTTATTTTTTTTCTTTATCACATTAAGTTTTATCATATTAAGTTTCATCATATAATGTTTTATCAAAAGATAATTTAAATTTATTTTCACTAACTATTGATTCTTCATCATCATCAAAAATTGTTTCTTCAACATCATAAATTACACTTTTTGGTATAGGATGCCATTCCCTGATAGGATACCATTCTCTTATTGGAATATCTAATTCTAAATTACATCTTTTATCTGATAATAATATAATAGAGAAAAATATTGGTCTTTGTTCTCTTTTGGAAAATTTAATAACACCACCATAATCTGAATCACTTTTAGTTTTTATTAAAGATGATAAAATTTTAAATTGATTAGATGTAAATCCTAATTTAAATTTTGTAGACCCGACACATAGTTGTCTAACAGTATCTTCAACTATACCATCATTATTATTTTCAATTGTAAGAAAATGAAATTTAGATAAATTTTGATTATATGTAGTATTAATATCGTGTACATCAGTATGAGATATAAATTTTTCTTCACTTAAATTTTTACAATTACTAATATTTTTGTAATCTTTTTTACCATTTACACCTTTTTCAGATGTTACAGAATCATCATTATTATCATAAGATTCTTTAAGATCGGGCAAAGCCCTAGAACCTTCAGTTCGTTTATTATGATTATGATTATGGTCATTGTTAATAGTATAAGGTGTAGTCCACATATAAATTTTCTCTTGTTGAGCTAAACCATTTATATAAGATTTTAACAAATTAATATTTAAGTTTGAATATAATCCTATATAAGTATCATCATGATATCTTTGCGGCATTTCTAATGTTTCTTGTTTATAAATTGTATCTCTATAATATACCTGACATAATAATTCTTCATTATGTTTTTTACTCTCTATGTGAATGTTATATTGATTTTGATCGTCAACAAATAATCTAATTTTTTCTTTCGAAAAAGATTTTAATTTTTTAACTAATTCTTTAATATTGATATAATTAATAATTTTAGTTTCTATCCAATCAGTATTACTAATTGGTAACACTGCTCTAATAAATCCATAAACATTATTATGACCTATTATAACCATATTTTCTTTATTTAATTCCACATAAGCTACATCATTATATTTACTAACAATATCCATAAATTTAATAAATGGATCCCCCGGAAATAAACAATAATTAGTTTCTATAGAAGGTAAACCTTTAGTCTGTTCTCTAAATATTTCGGCTTGTAATTCAAACAAAAGATTAACATCTATACATGGATTATTATTATTATTATTATTATCAAAACATTTATTTTCAAATCCCGTTGATCTCGTCGAATAAGAAGAACAGGATGATGCGGGCGAATATAATTTTTTTAAATTTGGGGTTTCCATTTTTTTATTTTTATTAGAAAAAATTTAATTTTTTTATTGTTAAAAAATGATGTTACCAAATGTTGGTGGAGGTGCATATATCCCGAATAATCGTGAATTAGAAATAGAGATAGAAAATTATATCATGAAAACTGGAGACGTTTTATCTGGTCCATTGCATCTTTCTATTCTTCCGCAACAAAACACAGAGTTAACAAATAAACAATATGTTGATACACAAATCAATGACTTAAAAGAAAATTATATAAATAAATTATGTTTTGGTTCCACTGATGAATGAATTAAAGTTGCTTAAACTTAATGACAAATCATTAAACGAAAAATTATTAAAACTTGATAAAAAGGATAGAGAGCTAGAAGCAGATATAGCAGAACTTTTAAAAAAAATTTCTGAACAATCCAAAATTTTAATATTACTTTCTATAAAGTTATAATCTGCAGTCATTAAAAATAAACATCAGATAAAATTATTGAAAGAATAATTAGAAGATGAAATAGAATAACTCCCTGAAAGAATTAAAAAAATTTAAATAAGTTACAAACTACATTCCAAAAAATTGTTGATGAATTGAGTTCTAAAATTACTCAACAAATGAAAAAGATGAATAGAATAATAAATGAAGTAAACTCACTTAATCAAAGAGTTGATAAAATGAAAACTCTTAAAATCAATTTAGAAAATGAATTAAAGAAAAATTTACAAGAAAACTCTTAAGAAAATAAAGAACAGTTAGATGCTGTTAAAAGACAATTAGATGTTCTTAAATTAAGTTAAATGCACTTAAAACGTCATTGAAGATTAATCAGCAGAAAATGCAAGTTAATAGAAAAGAAATTAAAGTACATCACACGCTACTTGACGCAATAGATAAAGTGCAACAATCAATTAATAAAGTTATCTCGAAGTTGTTGTCCATTCACAAACGTAAATCTTAGCGCAAATATTCACGTAAATATTTTTTCCCAAAAGTCAAATTTAATCCTAAAAAATGCCTATAATTTATAAACACAATCTTAAACAATTTGCTTCAAATCAAAGAATTGCTCATGAACCACGTATGAATCCTGTTTATCATTATGATAAAAGAGAAACAGTTCACACGGAAGGAGCTGGGATCTTCTCTGGTATTGGAAGTATCGTTAACTTAATTAAAAATAATAAAGATTTGATTACATCTGCTGCAAAAGGAGCAGCTGCTATAGGTAGTACAGCTAGTGCAATATCAAATGCTGTCAAGTCTCAAAACGAATTAAAACAACTAGAAGCTATTCGTAAACTTAGGAATGATTCCGAAGAACTAAAAAATTTAAAAAAACTTTCAGAGGAAACAAAAAATAAAATTGCTAACATTGCTGTTGGGGAAACCTTGAGGAGCGGAGCTCCGTCTGATAGTAAACATAAGAAGAAATCAGGCGTAGCCATAAAACGTTCAATTGAAGAAATAAGAGGTAATGGCGTGAGCAGCAACCTTCGGTCTAACCAGCAAAGCTGTAGCGGAGCTGGTCTAGCAAAATTCTAAAATTATGTTTTTTAGTAAAATTTTTTTAGTAAAATTTTTTTAGCAAAATTTTCTTAGCAAAATTTTTTTAGTAAAATTATTTAAGTAAAAGTATTTTAGCAGAATTTTTTCTGTGTGTGAGAAAAACAAAAAGTCAAATTATTTTTTATAAAAATGTCTTCGCTTATCGAAAATAAATTTAGATTAGACGATCCTCCGTTCGTCAGTTGCAATCAAAAAAAGAGACTATATAAGAATTGCTATGAATCCCGGATCTTCCAGTAGAGTAAATACTGGAGGTGATTTAATTTTTGAAGTTGATAATCAGCAGAGTTATATATATCTACCTGATTCATTTTTACACTGAATATTCTTTGTATAGTGATGCCAATTTTACAACACCATTACCAGAAACCGATAATATTGCACTAGAGAATAATTTTTTTCCAAAATTATTTACACAAATGCGTTTAGATGTTGCAACTCAAAATATAGAAACAATAAGTGATTCTCCAGGTGTAATTGATACAATGCTTAGATTTGTAACAATTGGTGAAAATAATAAAAAGTATGAAATCGAAGGTTGGTTTCCTGATACTAATGATGGTATAATTGTTGATGATTTAACTCACGCTGGAACAGATGCAGCAGGAATTGCGAAAGATGTAGAAAATATTGCAAAATATTTAAATAAAACAAATAATGATGCATATAAAGAAAGACGTGAATTTAACAAGAAAAGTAAACAGACAGTAAATTGGTCATTGTCTCCATTATTCGGATATTTAGATTATGATAAAATATCATATCAATTAAAATTTAAGTTAATAATTCATCGTACAGCAAATAATGAATTAATCTTTTTTGGTAAGACTGGAAAAAAAGCATATTTAAAAATTGATAGACTTGAATGGTGGATTAAGCATATTACTCCTAGTTTAGAGATTGAAACAGCTATTGCAAAAAGATTAAATACTAACAAACCAATTCCAGTAAATTTTCTAAAGCGTACTGCTAGTTCAGTAACTTTTTCCGAACAAAGATTTAACTGGCATTTTACTAGAACTGCGAATACACCAAGATATTTATTACTAACTTTTCAAAGAAATAATTCTCCAAGTTTTGATAAGAACAATAATCTCTTCCATATTAATACAATTCGAAGTTTACAAGTTTCATTAAATCAAACCCGATATCCAATTGATCCATTAAGATTCGATGATACCAATAATCAATTTATGGAAGGATATGATTCTTATCGAAATCTTTGTATAGAATTTGGAGTTGAACCACAATTAACTCCTGGAGATTGGAGACATTTATATCCTGTTTTCTGTTTCGATTTAAGTGCACAATCTGAAGATATTATCAAGACTGGTTGTGATGTAACAATTAATATTGAAAAGAAAGATTCCACAACTTCATTGATGGCTTATGGTTTATTGCTAGAAGATGTAAAATATTCTATTGAAATTCTTAATGGAAAGATGGCTAGGATAGGTTAGTAACCTGAGGACCTTTGGTCCGATCGGCTGAAGCCTCGAGGAGCTTCGCTCCGATAAGTTAATTAAAATTTTTGTTAACTTAAATTTTTTTTAGTAATTAGTAATAAAATTTTTTTTGTAACTAGAATAGATTAAAAATTCCTAATTTAAAATTTATTCATAACTAGAATAGATTAAAATTTTTCGTAACTTAAAATTTTTTTATTAAAAATGTCGCAAGCGAAAAGTAATAACAAAACTGTTGAATTAAAATTACGTAATATTGTTGACAAAAATACCCCTAAAACTATTACGATTAATAAAAAAAGTATTACATAAGTAAACCAATGATAGAGAATATTCAATTACAAGAAGAAAAGAATGGCGGGATTCTCCCATTAATTCCACTAATAATAGGAGGCATAGCTGCAGCAGGAAGTGTTGCAGGTGGGACAGCTGGTATTGTCCAAGCAGTAAATAAAAATAAATCAGAGAAGGCAGCATTAGAAGAACAAAAACGACATAATAGAGAGTTAGAGAAAGTTGCTAGGGGTGACGGAATAGTAGATAATTTTACTAGTAAATTAAAATTAGTTGATGAAGGAAAACGAGTTCTTAAAAATATTCTCCACAATGTTGATGATTTAATTGAAATTAAAGAAACTAAAGATGGTTCTGGAATATATCTAAGTCCTAGTATGATTCGGTAATAACCTCAGGACCTTTGGTCCGATCGGCTAAAGCCTCTGAACAAAGTTCTATCCGGTAAAACATTTATTTTATCTTTTAAAATGAATTCTACAAATTCCGAAAATTTAATTAAATTAAAAATTTCTAATTTAGATTTATTGAATTATCTATTACACAAAAATAAAAACTCAAATTGTCAGCATATTGGAGGTGACATACAAAAAACATTAGAAAACTTTCCTGGCTTTATTTGGAGTAAATATTCGAAAGAAAAACATCTTCCCGGTCATTCATATACTGGTCCAGGAACTCGATTAGATAAGACTAGATGAGAACAATAATCCGAAACCAGGTGAAGAACCAATAAATAGAGTAGATGCCGCAGCTTACAGGCATGATTTAGCTTATCGAAATCATGATCTAAGTTCTCGACAAGCAGCTGATAAGAAGATGATTCAAGAATTAGATAGTATTCAAAATCCTACATTTAGAGAAAAAATTGAAAGAATGTTAAGAAAGCTTTACAAGCTAAAATATTATTCGGTCAGAGTTTAAATGAAACGACAGCAAAGCTGTCTGAGAGCAACGCTCGAACCTACGCGTCCGAAATTCATAGGGAATACAGAAAGCCGAAATATTTATTGAAAGTAAAAGTATTTAATAGAGATGATATTTGGAGTGCTGATCTTATTCATATGCCGAATGAAAGGGACTACAAATACGCATTGACCGTTATAGATTTATATACACGATACGCTTGGGTAAAGCCTTTAAAAAATAAAAGTGGTCTATCAGTTAAATATGCGTTTGAAGAAATCTTTAAAGAAAGTAATAGAAAGCCAAGGAAATTGTTTGTTGATAAAGGGTCGGAATTTTATAACCGAAACGTTCAGCCACTATTTGAAACTGTTTATTCAACTGAAAACGCTGGAAAAGCTGTAGTGATAGAAAGATTCAATCGGACGTTAAAAAATAAATTATTCAAGAAATTTACTGAGCAAAGAAATCAGAAATGGTTGAAGATATTACCAGGAGTTGTAGAAGAGTACAATAATAAAGTTCATTCTGGTATTGAAGAAACTCCAAAGAATGCTTCTGACGACCCTGATTTAATCCGAAAGAAAATATTCGAGAATAATTATTCCAACGAAAATAATAATTTGAATGAGAGTAATCCGAATTTACAGAAACGTAAGCCGAAATTTAAAATTGGAGATAGAGTTAGAATATTTAAATATAAGAATAAATTTGAAAAAGGCTTCGTTGGCTATTGGACTAAAGAAATATTTGAAGTTTGTAAAATAAATCAAACTTATCCGATTACTTACGAAATCAAGGATTTAGATGATGAAGATATCAGAGGCCGATTTTATCAAAATGAATTACAACGAACTGACTTTTAATTATCATTATCATTATCATTGGAACTAACGGTTCGGGAATGAAATTCCCTTATTAGGCGTAGCCATAGAACCTACGGTTCGTTCAATTCCCTTATTCAATTCTAACATAATATCTAGAAATGGTACCCCTTTTTGTAATTTAAATAAAACATAAAGACATAATTGACCACAATAAGTAGTTCCCGGTTTTTGAATTTGAAATGTATTATAAGTTCCATTGCCAAGTAATTTTTTGACTTCATTTGTAGGTGGAAGTCCATAAGAGTCGAATCAATAGTTCTCAGCCTCCGGGCGGTCGAAATAGTAATTATCTCGATTTTTATTAAAGATACCTGCAGACCAATGTACTCCTTTTTCATCTGTTGTGTGAAGATTTGTTATGAAATTTACAGTTGGCTTATTTTTTAGGAATTGTAATTCGTCTCTCATTAGAACATGAAAATTCTTTATTCCTAATTGATTTGCAATTTTCTTTAAATCAAAATTTGTAGTTGTTTGCGTTCCATATAATTTTAAAAACTCATTTATGTTGTTCATTTTATAATAAAAAATTTCTTAAGGGACCCCTAGAAGTCAGAAGGGAGGGGGTAGTAGAACTACGTTCATATGATATTGAAGGATACATCCCCGCGGTTTCTTCCACTTTTGTTTCTTCCACTTTTAAAGAAATATTATTAATCACATGATATATTTTAAAAACCTGAAAAACGGATTTAAAAGACGTTTTTAAAAATACTAACTTTATGATTTTTTCGGTGTCCTGGAACGGTCATGATTTTCAAGGTAAAAATTATAATTCTCAAATTTGAGATTTTGAAAAATTTGAAAAATTGGGTATTTTTAAAAACGCCCAAATTTATGAATTTAGGTCTTAAAAACCTGAAAAAGGGTTCAAATTCATGAATTTATGTCGTTTTTAAAAAGTACCATTTTTTGAAAAATGGTACTTTTTGAATGGACTAAATTCATTTATTTAGGTCTTAAAAACCTGAAAAAGGGTTCAAATTCATGAATTTATGTCGTTTTTAAAGATACTATTTTTTGAATTTTATGGTGTCCTGGAACGGTCTTTTGCCCATTACTGAGGACACCCCATTTGTTCTCCAAAAATGCATTCTGAGTTTTCTTAAGTTCTTTTTTCTATGTATGCTCTAAGGCATTTTGCAAAATTTCAATAAAAATCAAGTTTTTCTTCAAAACAATGAAAGAAAAAAGGAAGAAACAGTGAATCACTCAGATATTCACACGGATATGTATGTTGTGCTCTCCATTTAATGTACAATTCATATTCAAATTTCAATGAGAAATTGATCAATCGTGATGCACTCGTTGCAAGATTGAAAGCGCGAGTCAGTGACATTCCTGTTCAATGATGAGTGGAAGATTCACACCACAAGAACGCTTCCTAATCGCAGCCTGGTGCGAGGTGTTTGGTTCTACAATAATCGAACAAAGACATTGCCGACAAAGGTTTGATCTCAGCTCAAGCGTTCCATCTTCTGCTACGATTAAGTCCATTCATCAATGGGCCTTCATACATGGAACTCCTCAAGATCTACCGAAGTCAAGACGACAGGCATCGAAACCCCAAGAGGTAAAATTATTAAAGGAGAACTTTGCCAGCCACCCCACAACATCGACAAGAAGAGCATCTCGTGAGCTCGGCACGTCAAAGTCAACAGTGTGAAGGATTATCCATCAAACCATCTTTTACCCTTACAACACAGGCAACTGCATGGCTTGACGGCGCAAGATCATTAAGAGGGCAAGCGATTTGCGGAAGACTTCGCCAGGCTTGTGATTGTGTCTCTGCGTTGTGCTCTTAGCTTCTATTAAAACGTTTCAGCTTTTTCTTAACAGGATTTAAATGCAGTCAATTTTTCCCTGGCCACCTGACCTTAGGCTACTCCCATGGATAATTGGTTTTGAGCCGATTTGAAGTGGACGAGTCTACGTCGGCAGTCGATTTCAGTCAATCGAGAATCTTAAAGAAAATATTCGATCTTCTGCTGAGGAGACTACTGGTGAGTGATGACAGAAATGTCAGCTGTTTTGACGTTCGCAACAGACTAAGTCGTTGTTGCGAGAATGGCGGAAGTCACATAAAATGATTCCGGAGTTTTCCACTTAATATACCCGGTATATTAACTGCAAAATGACGAAATTGCAGAATAAGTTTGTATCAGGCTAATATACCCGGGTACATTAAGTGGAAACACCACAAAATAAGCATATTTAATATATGAGATGGAATCCGTCACTTAAAACAACAATAATTTATTACAGATGCTTATAATTTGGCACATATGAGCTTGAAGACTAAACTGTAATGAAAACAAATTCACAATTTGAATGTAATTTATTACAATTATTAGGGCATAAAATGAGCAATAACGTAACAAACATCTGAATAACAAAGTAACAGTTCTTAGGTATAGGCCCCTACAATAGAATTTTCAATCCCGGAATTAGGTAACATCTGTTCTTTGGGCCGTTAGGAGCTGCATGAAGATGCAGTACCAAGGCTATCGACAAGGAACATTGAGTAACAGATGCAATGCGTGAAACAAGAATGCTAACGCGATGCAAGAACTAAATGTAGACTTCCCACGATAACCTTAACAATAGACACTTGCAAACTCGAGAATGAGCTACTCCCATACAGAACTGCATGGAATAACGTACTTATTGTCTATCGCGACCAATTAATTGATATTAAAAACTAAAAATATGTTCAGGTAGTCGAGAGAAGGAAAGAGCGAAGCGTCATACATACAGGCGTAACAATATCTAATGATTATTACACAATATCGGGCTTTTACCAGACGTCAGAGGAATCGCGCGATTTGCATTTCGATTTGAAAATCTCATGCCAGGTTTTAATGCGACAACGCATATTGTGTGCGACAACCAGATCTACTTATTGTTACAGCTTCTGTCTGCATGTGAATAGATAATTTATTACTAATTCATGGACATCAACGCACATGTTTATCTGGTATAATTAGCTGTAGTGCACACTGCATCGTTCAAAATACTCGTCAAAGAATTTAAAACAACGCCTAACATTGTTCAGTCTAAGGTAGCCTACACATACTATCGGTAAGTGAATTAAGCCCGCTAAACCCGGTATCAGAAAAAGCTGGGATTTTGAAAACCAAGGCTTATACAAGAAGAAGAGTAATAAGAAGACTAAATAAGACTTATTCCTCATCTTCTTCCGCTGTGATGACATGACACCAAGATGAGTGCTTGATTTAAAAAAATCATCAGGTGCTATTTCCAAGAAATGGTTGAATGTTACAAAGACAATGAAAGTTTGGCGCGAGTTAATATACCAGGGTATATTGACTGGCACTAATTTCCACTTAATATACCCGGGCATATTAAGTGGAGGGGTATATTAAGTGGAAGACTCCGGTAGTCACCATGAATCATTTTGAATGATCACATAATTCCTAAATAAGTTAAATTTTTCTTTCCAATGTTTTGATACTTTGCTTTTCTTTGATGGAAAATTACGTCATGTCTAAATGATGCACCACAAGCCATTTTAAATAAAATGGGACATCTTTCACTTTAAAATGACATCTCATTTAATGCAATAGGCACCCTGTACAGTTTATATTACAATGTGTACAATTATCTACCATATTGCAATCACATCACTGGCCATGCATCTGTGTGAAAGGACTTATTTGCGTAGAAGTTGACTGTACTGGTTGGGTCAGTGACATCGTCCAGGCGGACTAGATTGTGTATGTTCAAATAATAAAATAGCGCTAGAAGTCTTAAATTCTCAGTAAAAATGAAATATTTGAAAGCAGTGATGATTCTGAAAACAACTCAACCACCAATGCGAGTGCATCCTCTGCTGTGAATTATAACATTGTTCTGCTAAGTCAGCCGGAAGGTGATACTTCGTTTAATCCACATGGTTTCAACTTGGGGTATTGCAAGTACTGGCTGTTCGATAGCTAATCCTGGTCCATGCCACACCTAGCGACAGTCAAGAGGGGTGAAAAAAGTGTCCTGAAGCATCCTCAATTTAACTTTCAGGATGAATTATTTGAGACTATTTTTGAACTAACGAATCTACAATGATCAATATTTTGACAATCTTGAGGATACTATATCTCCGCATTCACAGAAATGATGCTGAAAACGTAGGAATAATCGGATGCCTGAAATATCCCCTTTTTGGTTGACTTTGTGACATGTGGGCCGCTGTAGGAATCAAGAGCTGAGGGCCATGTCGACTAAATGCAACGCGACCACGCGGATGGGTGAAAATGAAAGATATTCAACCCAAACTGATATACACAATAATTAACCAGTAAGATGTTTAAACAAACATGTTGACCAGTATAGAGTTGATTAGCATGTGCTATAGATCACACAGCTACTATGTAGCTCCACTTTATGTTGACCAGGAAAAAATCGGAGAGTAGGGGCGTGCTCACCGGGACAAATGACGGATCGTCCAATAGGAGAGGTGTGGCACTAACCCACCAACCTGATACTGAATAAATTCGTAACCTACACAAACATGACACCTACACAACAATGATAACATGACAACATGATGCTACACAACTTCGTAACCTACACAACAATTAAGGCGAATAGAAAACTAAAACTTCAGTTGCGGACTCAGTTTCAACATAATTATACATCATCATGCAAAACCGCATCCACCGCACGTACCGCACCCTTGTGTTGCCGTTAGCATTGCATTATTCGAAGTCAAAGAGGTTGCTTCCTGACATGAATCGTCACATTCAGCACAGCTGGAATGCATGAGCGATTGGGTAGAATCGAATGTGTCCTCAGTGCATCTCATTGTTAATCTAGCCACGCAAAGCAACTTCACACTCACTGTCCTTCACCATGACCTTCACCAAGGACACTGACGAAAATTCCTTGATGAATTTCGAGAAACATTGTGCAGTCCATAGACATCGAACATTAATCAGTCCATAGACATCGAACAACAACATCTAATGATTAATGTTCGATGTCTGTGGTGCAGTCCATAGACATCATAGAGTAGTGATATATATACTTACTCTATGCTAGACATCGAACATCAACAGTAGCATCAATGGTGCAGTCCTCCAGGCATCCTTGGTGTAGTACAGAATAGACGAGATCAACTTGATTTCTTCGTCCTCTCGCTCGATGCTCACATGTACTTCAAATTCGATGGAGAGTTTCTTTGATGAAGAGCAATCTATTATCCTTGCCTATCGACACAATGCACATAGACAGTGCAGCTGATTTGAAGAAGACACGCAGAAAGAAGTTTATTAACAGTAAAAATGCTTTTGATCCCTGAAGCAACGACAATGAAATCAGAAGCTTTATCAAATCAAGCATCACAATCAATCCAAGTAAAGACTGTTCTCTCATCGTAATTAGTTGCGCATACACCATCCAACTGATTTGAAAGAAAGTACTCATCATGATCGAATTAAATCGTCAGATCATGGCGGATCTTAGCACAATTTTAAAATTATGGATTTGTTTGTATCTAGCAAATGCAAGTGGTATCATAAACAGTTTATTTAAATTATTGAAAATCTTGATATAGCTTGACCTAAATAATGTTATCTCTATAATATCACGGTTGTTGAACAAAGAATGTTGAGCAAAATTTATTGTCGTGTGAATTATAGTATTTCGAAACTTCCTAAGAGCTTGAAATAATTAGTTGTAAAACATTGAAGCGTGAATGTGAAAGAAGGAACTCAATACCTACGACCAATTCACGCAAATTACTGGACTTCCTTTGATGTGCTATGTGCTATTTGATGTTGACTAAATTAATGATAGATCAGCAGTCATCAGGTGACAACTGAAAGTAGGATTTCAACAGTGTTTCAAGTAAGCGTTGAATGCGGCTAAAGTTTGATCACCATAGAAGGAAAGGTCTGTGGGAATATAGAGCCTGTTAACTTTAAACTTTATTTGATATAAGATAAGGACGCATAGTAATTAGGACACGTTCTGATCCGATGGATGATTTTTTAATGTCACCTCCAAATTCATCAATGTGTTCTTACTGTATACGTGCTTATACTTGCTTATGTGAATAATTGCTGACGGTGTTCTTTATGGCAGACAATTTTGTTTTGCAGTGGACTTGGCATAGCTATGAACATGCAAAAGATCCCTAAAACAATTTTCAGCCAAATCACTGCCTGAAGGGAATTCTTTTGTCACTAAAATGAGTTGAAAAAGACAAAATCTCATTTATTTGCTGAGTTGCTCAATGTAGCACTGGTACATTCGGTATAAAGGCAACGTAAATTGAAGTTGATTTATGATGCAATATGTAGTTAAGAACCATTGATCTTCCTAGATATACTAGTAAAGTACATTATTTTTTTGAAAACCTCATGTAGTTTATGGTTTTATGACGCAGGAGGAATGTTTGACTACTAATCAAAACCCGTACGTTTGATCATTAAATTGTTCAAAAACATGTCCAAGTAAGCACAATTTTAGTAATAAATGGAAAGGAGGGGCTTATTGGTGAAATTGGAAATACGATTGCTGATAATTCGTTCGTCTCCTCTCGAAATTGACTTCCTTGGGCATTGGAGGGAGACTTCTGTTTTCTGAAAGCTTTTCTTGAGGATAGAACTGAGTGTTGTCGTGGATGGTGTGCATTCTTCCCCCTACAGCATGATTTCTGGTGTCCCCAGGGATCCGTTTTAGGCCCAGATCTGTTTGTCGCCTTTATTAATGACATTGATGACACATTGACAAACTCTTCTTTATTGAAATATGCTGATGATGTAAAATTGTACTCCGAAATCAAGCGCACTGATCCTCTGAAAGAACTTTTGAGCCAAACTTTTGCAAGCTGACCTCAACGCTGTAACCACCTGGTCGAAGAAATGGCAGCTATCGCTCAATCCCCAACAGTGCTCCATTCTACTCTTTGGATTTCGCAATCCTGCCTCGGACTACCGTCTGGATGGAAGTTTCCTGAATAATTTCAAGTGTGTCAAAGACCTTGGAGTTCTGATTTCAAAAGACCTAAAATTCTTCTAAAATAAAGGTCTCGGCACATTCTGACCTGTGTTCAGACAGCGAATCGCATTGTATCTGCCATCCTCAGGACATTCGTCTCTCGGGACGCCGATCTGCTTATTCGTCTCTTCAAGACACTGGTCCGCCTTCACCTCGAATATGCCATCGCAGTCTGGAATCCATCCCTGAAAAAAGACATTCTGGCTATCGAACGTGTACAACGTCGATTCACCAAAAGCATCCGTGGTCTATCCTCGTTACCCTACGAAGAAAGACTGAGAGCTCTGAAAATCCCAACACTACAATGTCGTCGTCGGATTATGGACCTTACAACCGTGTTCAAAATATGTAACCACCTTACTCCAAGTGATCCTAATTCCTTCTTCACCTTTAGTGTTTCCCGAACCCGTGGACATAACTACAAAATTTTCCGCCACCCAACAAATCTGAATTGTCGCCTATCCTCCTTTTCCCACCGCATCATAGATGACTGGAACCGCCTCCCCGACGATATTGTGAACAGTGAAACGGTAAAACAGTTTAAACGAAAGCTTTTATGTTTTATTGTAACTTCTAATTGTTCCCTCCTGAATGTATTTCCTGTGTTGCCTTGGTGCTCATTGCACTTATTGGTGTACTAAATAAATAAATAAATAAATCGAAGCTAGAAGAGAAATTCAGTTAATTGTTACATTACATCTGTTGAAATGGGATCACTGTGTATTCAGACATCGTATGCAGACTGCGTATTCTAGACAGACGCGTCATGCAATGGGCGCCAATGGGCGGCAATTATGACGCCAAAGCTGTTACCTCGTTGAAAATTTCAACTACCACATATCTAGGAATTTAGTTACCCGCTTTCAGATGAGCACCCATTCCTGCATTATGCAGTATGTTTCAATCAAATGTATTAATTACCTAAGAATGGGCAATTTGAGAGTCGAATCGGGTCGTGATTGTTAAACCTTTTTACATGCGAGTAATTCAAAACTCTTGTTTGGCATAGACTCAGATGTATTCTAAGCCCCACTCGGCAATATCTGAAACACAATAGAAAACGTGTAAGAACACAGTACAAAACACAATATAAAATGCATCATGCAGAGAATATGAATACAAATATAACAAATTCCCTCTCTTCTCTATTTGAAGGAAAATACCTAAAAATAAGTCTTTTGAAAACTCACTACTAAAAAGAGCTATAAAAACTAAAAGAACAAAATGCACTGTGACTAGCGTAGAGAAAAAGCACCAGAAGAATATGGAGAATTGACAAACTCAGTTTGCTTCAAGTTCGCTGACAGAACGTTCAAAAGTTTCTTTCTGTTTGCGTCCCGTTTCGTCAGACAATTGGCAAGTTGATGATCCGTCGGGATCCAACGCAACTTGATTTCGCCTCGATCGATCATCTCTCGAAGCATAGCGATGTCAATACGAAGTCTCTTATCTAGCACAGCCTTTGTCGATGCTAAAGATTCAACCAGCGATGCATTGTCTGTGAAGCACATTATTGCTGGAGCGAATCCATTGATTTCCTTCATCGTATGAGATAGCAGGATCGCGGCTTCCGCTGCCTCAATGAGAGCCAATGTCTCTGCTGCGAGAGTTGATCGCACCACTCGACGAACTTTCCTGGATTGCCAAGAAACGAGAGTTGTCAGCTCAGCATCACCGAGAAAGATCACGAAACCTGCCTGTGAACCACCATCACTGAGATTTCCAAAGGAAGCATCCGCGTAGACATACAATGTTGACTGTCCTTCCAACATGCGGTTGCACTCTATGGTCAAACCAACGCTCGACGATTTCAATTTACGAATGACCTTGTTGGCTCGGATAGCATCTTCTACTTGAGGATGTTTCAAGTGACTGCTCAACTCACACGCATCGAATGATAGATCTGGACGAGTTTGATTCGCAAGCCAATTCACAGATCCCACTGCTGCACGAAATGACTTGCTCTCCCTATCCGACAACGGACGACCAGCATGCTTGTCCATGATGCCAACTTCATTCATTGAGTCCGCATAACGAGTTTGATTCATAGTGATCCGCCTTCCTGTCTGATGCAGCGCGATGCCAAGATATTTGAATGCTCTGTCTTCTTCTTTGCTTATTCTGAATTTCTGTTTCAACGGTTCAACAATTCGTTCCTGAAATGCCGTTGTTCCTCCCCAGCAAATATCATCAACGTGGATACACAGCACTCCCAGCAATTGACCTTCCTGGTCATGATGAAAGAAAAGTCCTGGATCAGTAGCTGACACACGAGCCCCTTTGCCTTCCAGGAATTCTCGCACCGTAAAGTACCATGATCTGGCAGCATCGTTCAATCCATAGACAGTCTTCTTTAGACGCCAATATGAGTCGGCATTCGCTTCTGCTGGGGGAATCACAAACACATGACGATCAATATCACTGCCTTGAAGAAAAGCTTCTTTGATGTCCAGTGATCTCAAGGTCCAATCGTTTGCAGAAATCGTAGCAAGTGCAAGGCGCATGTTCACCTTCGAGCAAGTAGGAGAATCACAGCGTTCATTCAGTCTCTCCTCGAATCCCCTTGCCACCAGGCGAGCCTTTACTGTACTTTGGCCCTCGACCTTTTTCTCAGTCAACACCCATCGAAGAGTAAGCGGTTCCTGGGAAATATCCTGGCATTCTTCAAAGACATCGTTGTCTCTCCAGGCTCTCAATTCCTGTTCTTTTGCTTTCTGCACATCCTCTTCTAAAGCGTGAACTATAAGAACTTCTTGATCATCCGAAATTTCGCTATATTCTGCCAGATCCATCAAATTGACACATTTCTTTGAACCATCACTAAACGAGAGATTGTAGTAATCTTTGTTGCGCCCAGTCGCTTTTCCCGCGCGATTGATCACCGTAGCTGTTTGGACGTCTTCTCCACCATCGAATTTGAATTCAACACGCTGTCCTACTCGTGGCCGTCTTGGATTTCCTCGACCTGAATCCTTTGGCATTGCAGACCCATGCAACCGTTGCGTCAAATCGTCTTGCACTTCATCGCCTTCCTTTGTTGTGGGACTACATTTCTCCGTCACCACAGTTCGAGAGACTTCGTCTTCATCATCGCTAACATTGGAGTCACAGTCCATCTTCTCATCCACCGATCCTTCTTCGATGTCATCTTCCAATTCCTTGTTTGCGGATGGATTTTCACTCCTTTCTCGAACTGCTCGCAGGCGAGTTGGGTGCACGCGCACAAATAGTCCACCATGTTTGATGATGACCTGCTGTCCGTCTTTGCCGATCACTTTGCCTGGTCCACGCCATTCATTTGAATCAATGCGCTTATAGTACACAGACTCTCCCGATTCCACATTGTCACTCCCTCGTATGTTGTGCTTCATGGCTCGGCGCAACTTGTCGCATGACTCATTTTGAATGAACAACTTCCTTGCCGCATGCATTGCATTGATATTTTGAGCCACCATCTCGCTAACCGTCACTCCTTCAAGCGCAGGTGGTTCATCTTCGAGCACATTTGGAAGGACTGGGTTGCGTCCAAATACCATTTGATTAGGTGAGAATCCATGCACATTCGTCAAAGCGTTCTTTGCCGCTACCGCCCAAGATAATGCAATTTGATGACTGCAGTTACTCTCTGACATGATTTTCCGAACACTTTCACCCAGCACGCCATTGTACCTTTCGACCAAGCCATTACTCCACGGACTTTCTGCTGCGGTAGTCAAAACGGTCACATTGTAGTTTTCTGCCTTGCTGCGGAAATTCTCGTTATTGAACTCTCCGCCATTGTCGGACAAAAACCGACGAGGTGCTCCGAACACACTTATCCAGATGCGAAATATGGCTTCAATGATGGTCTCTGCTTTCATATTCTGAACGATGGCTGCAGCACTGTACCTCGTAGCCATGTCAATCAGATGTAAGAACGCAAATCCTTCCACTTGCTTGAGGTCCATTGCCACTGCATCATTGAACGTAGTGGCTATTGGAAGACCAACCGTTGGTCTTGGTCTAGGTCTCTTGAACTTTAGGCAGGTGGAGCATTCCTCTTCAACACGCTGAATGGCTTCGAAGAGTTCTGAATCATCTCGATTGGCCCGTTTCAAAAGATCTATCCACTTCGACGCACTGGCATGGCCGAACTGCTTGTGCAATTTTGATGCTTCATCTTTACGAGTCTTCCCGTGGTCCTCAAACGCAACCAGGCTATCTTGAATGCCAGTGTCAGGACCAAGATAGATGCAGTAGTGCCCAGCACTATTCTGGAAGGTTTCCACGCTTGATCCAAGCATGGTGACCTTATCTTCGGCGAAGTCAGTTACAGTGCCTGCACGCTTCATTGCCATCTTGCTGAACAGAAGTGGGATGTCGGCCTTAACAGCGTCAGTCGTGATGAAAACATCTTGTGAGGACATCCGACAGGGCAACTTAAGCGTTTTCGAAGACTTCATTCGTTTTCCATCACCAAAACGAAACACGCTGTTTGACGACGTCTCATCCAATCCCAGCTTTTCCCTTTCTTCTAATCCATCGAGGAAGCATTCCAGCCATTTCTCTCCGCAGACGGTCTTCGTGAAGCCTGTGTCCAAGATTGCCATGCCGAATGTGTCAGTCACGATCCCATCATTCTGAGTCATCAAGACGATGTGAACATCAGTATCGTTTTCTTTCTCATTTTCCTTTGGCAACTTATCCGGGCATTTAGCTGCCCAGTGGAAGATTGATCCACACACCTTGCATCTACTTGGCTGACCATCAGGTCCTGGTCTGTTAGTTTGGCGTCCTTGAGTCGATGAGTTCCGAGCGCCATTATTGTATCCTCGACCACGGCCATAGTTTGAATAACGACGATATGGACGACCACGACCAGCGAATCCATTATTGGCATGCAAGACGGTTTCCTCAGTATCCGTTTTACTTGAGCTGCATTCCAGAGCTTCTTGCTTCACCGTCACACCCACGGGTGTATCTCCTGGAACCTTGAAATTTCCGGCTATCTTCTTTAGACAAGTAGCCATTCCCTTGTAGGTCAGACTATCCGTTGTTGCACGAGCCAGCTTATGTTCGTTTGCTGGGAGATTCGAAGACGCAAGCAGCCTGTACGCCAATACACCCTCCGGCAGCACCATACCGTGTTTCTTCACAACGTTGTACAAGTGATCGAAGGCCTGCAAATACTCGTCTATGGACGTTTGTGGAGATCGCTTCATTGTTTCGAATCTCTCATACGCCTCATATGCCAGTTCGTCCTTGTCCTTTGCAAACAGCGTGTCGAGCTTCATGATAATGAGATCCAAACCAGTTTCCTCCGAAAGATCCCTTATCTCCAATTCCAAAGCTGCCTCCCTTGCTCGACCTTTCAGCGACAGAAGAACTGCAGTCCCTGCTTCTTCAAAGGCAAATCCGTGAATATTCTCCATACCTCAATCTCTTTCTTCCAATCTTCAAATGACGTTTCCTCTCTCATCACCGGTGGGGCTTTCACGTTGATTCCCGCCATGTTGCAGCACCAACCACGCTCTGCTACCAAATGTTAAACCTTTTTACATGCGAGTAATTCAAAACTCTTGTTTGGCATAGACTCAGATGTATTCTAAGCCCCACTCGGCAATATCTGAAACACAATAGAAAACGTGTAAGAACACAGTACAAAACACAATATAAAATGCATCATGCAGAGAATATGAATACAAATATAACAGTGATTCGCGAATCGAATTGAATCTCAAATCGTGTATGAGAAAGCTTGTATATGTAGTTATTGCCTGGCAAGAGTCAAGATATTGAATCGCGAATGATTTCAATCTACATTGAAGGATCATCATCAGACATAGAAGGAAGGAAACATTTACATGTACAAAATTAAAAAGTCACATTACAGTGTACATTAACAGCAAGACGAGATCATGCGTAAGAAAAAATTAGGGAGAGAAGAGGAATAGAAGCATGAATGAGTATGAAATAGATAAAATTGGGCTACATTTTACCAATAGCATAGACAGTTGAATTGAATTTAATAATAATAATAGTAATAAGCATAGGTATATTTTTCTAAGATGGAAATTATTAGGTTAAAGTCATGTAAAACTCAGAATTACAACAAATCATCAAAGAATTTTGACACTTGATATGAAAGACCTCTCTCTACGTGCTATGGAACAAATAGGCAGCCCAATACGACCACTTCGAAGCACATCGGGAATGAAATGATGGAGAGGATTGTCCACATGTATTTTTGTCTTTTGAAATAATCGCATACGCTGTTTTTCCTGGACCTCAAAAAAAGTCAGGCAAGGAAGGCAATCGGCAAAACCTTCCATAGATGAAGCGAATACAGCGCCACACGAATATCTAAACCAACATCTTGTCTTTTCGGAGTAAACTGCCCACATGCAATGGACAACCATAGTGAAGTGTATTATTTATCATTGAGCCATATACCTGGATCAGATCTTCTTTAGGTACGAAATTTTTTAATACTCTCAACATGCATAGATGTTTGCTAGATTAGTATGAGTGGACCAATTCATCGCTTTATTGAAGTGAATACCTGGATTTTGCATGCTATCTATTGGTGGAAGGAACTCAATAAAACGTTTTTACGGAAGGGTTCTTCCACGTAAATGCGACGTCTTGGACTTATTGATGCTCAAACCGTTGTCGCTCGTCCATCCTGAGACATCTTCAATTTCCAGTAGACATATATTTGTACTCTCAATATCATGTGTGTATCTACAGCAAAGTAAAGTGTCATCTGGAAACTTGTATATTGAAGTGGTCTAGTAGATGTCGCAAGAGGGTCAACGAATACACGAAATAAAGAGGGAGATAAAGTGCCTCCTTGCGAAATCCGTGAGGTTGTCATAACAGAATGGCTATTCATGCCATCGCAGCTCGTGCAGTGTACTCTGTCTTTTGAACAACTGCTGTACCAGGCAATGAATCCTTTGAGTAATTTACTGTCTATTAGGCGCCGAATAAGAAGTCCATGAGGAATCCTATCGAATACCTTTAAAGCTTTGAAACTGAACAGAGAATCAGAGAAATTGCGTTAGCCTGACGATCTTCAAAATCCCGACAAATCTCATCAAATAAGCGAGTGCCATAACAAATTGAGCTACGATTCAATAGCTACGAGCTGTGATTCAAGCCACAGTTCTCCATATGTTTTTTTACCATTCTTTTATGAACAAGCTTCTGAAAAATTGTTGATGCAGTAGGAGGCAAGGAGATAGGACGAAAATCTGATAATGCAAGATTTGAGCATTTTGGTATTGGGATCACTTTCGACACCTTCCATAATTTTGGAAATATATTTTGAAGTATAGACGATTCGAAAAGTCTTGAGAAACACTGCTAAATTGTAAAATTTGTATCAGTAGGCGATTCTCTTGCACAATTTAATTTTGTACTTCTTAATTTTCTCAATACGATCATGATGTGTATGCAGCCTGCAACATCGCGGCGCATGTCAGTATTAACCCTCATGTAAGTCTTCTGTCTCAATTTTCTGGGTATAATTTCGTAGTTAATTGATCACCTTGCAACACGCGGGCATGCACATTTATAGATTATTCAGCAACTGCCAGGATTTCCTATGAGAGGGAGCTGTAGACACTTACAGATTTTTTAGCATATTGTGAGCTTGTTTCAGCACCATGCCTGTTGTGTATGTGCACTTCCACTTAAAAATGTGCGTTGCTATCACTTTCATTTTCCTTGATTAAATGCTTCTTCCCATGAATCACGCTTCTGCAGTTTGACTTGGAATGTCATATTTAAAGCAGTAATATCACCTGCAGCTCTACGTTATCGAGGTGTTATGCTCTTTGATTCTTTCTGAAATTTCGAAAAGTGATGCAAATTTATTCTAGGCTAGACAAATATAGCACGCAATTGATCTTGTTTACCGTTAAAACCTTGAGTTTTGTAAAGGTATGTCAAATTCGACCTTCGTCTAAAGCCCCTCTTATCATGCGAAACCTGTGCGCAGGCTACTACCATAGGATACATGTAATGTCCACATTGTGATATCCCTATTGTTTTTTCCTGTTACCATTGAAATCTTAGCAACCCTTCAGACGGTCGTTCTTCCATTTCAGCTTATGGATGACAATCATTTGTTCCGTTGGAAAAAAGTATCAGAGCCGAGAACTTATTCACGTCAGCAGGTACGTATCATTCATAATCATAAACACGACTTTGAAACTTTCCTAATAAGAAACCTAATGTAATTTGTAGAAAATTGCAACAGAAGATGACATAGAAAAATGGTTGTCGGTGAGTAGCTTCATGATTGAAATTCCATTTTAATTCTCTTCTATTCTTCTATTCTAAACATTTTGATAGCTTGAATAAATCGTAATCCAATCTTGTTTATAGTTTACTTTGCTGTAAACACATGAGGTTTCCAGATTAAGATAGTACTCAGATTATTTGCAAATTTGCAACTGAATAAACCGTCAATTTTACTTTTATACTTCCGTCACACATTTAGCGGTTTATTCGCTTTCAACCAATAGCCGCCCAAAGAATAGACCAGGAATAGAACTCGGTTCTGTAAGTTTCAAAAGCGAGTATTGCGCCACAAGTCCACAGTATCGATCACTTGAATAGTATCTCAACATTTCAGATTTTTTTACACACATATACAGTTATTTTAATCTGATCTCAATCGATCGATAAATCTATTCCTACCTTTATTTATTTTACCATCATTTTATTTATGCTTAGCATTGTGCTACTGAATTGACACTGGACTTTATTTAACCTTCAAAGTACATGTAAAAAGCAAATACGTTGTAGAAGTCAGTTCGTTGTATAGGATTAGCAATGCTAGTGTAATTCATGAAGTTGCTGCTCCTTTGAATTTATCAACTGCACTGTCGTTGCTAGTCTCATTCAAAGAACTGGCTTTGCAACACACTTGTGATTTCACATTTACATGTAGGCCTACTTTAGAGACTAAAAAGTCAGCGTATTAATAAATATACTCAGTGACAAAAAGAATGAAACAAGTCCTGATATGAATACTTATGACTTAAACTTGGTTGTACTGTACGTTTGTTTGTTGTTTGTAAAAGGAGAACTCGAATGCTTTACTCAAAAACATTTAATTTGATACTCATGATTTTATCAACTTAAGTTAGAAACGGGTGTGACCACCGCGAGCATCCAAACAGGCATCGATGCGTGAGGGCATGGATGAGCACAGTCGCTGGATGAATGCCAGGTCTAAGAGGTTCCACTGCTCGATCAGTCTGTCGGCCAACATCTTCAAAGACACTGGTGGGTGGTTGTACCTCTCCCTCACTCTGCGACCAAGTTCATCCCAGAAGTGCTCGATGGGGGAGAGGTCGGGAGAACGTGAGGGCCATTCCAAGGTTGGGATTCCACTGCTTGCTATCCTGTTAGAGACCACTGAAGCGCGATGGGGCCTTGCGTTGCCATCCTGAAAAATCAATTGATTCGATGTCACTGCTGGAACCACGACCGGTGTCACGATCACGTCGGCATATCGCTGTCCTGTCAATGTTCCTTTCACTACGATTGCTGGTGTTTTTCCATTGTGCCAGATACCGGCCCAAACCATGACACTACCGCCGCCGTACCGGTCGTGTTCTTTGACGCAACATGGAGCAAATCGTTCACTTGGCAAGCGATGAACACGGATCCGACCATCGTTGAAATCGAGAGTAAACCTCGATTCATCAGTCCAGAGCACACGTTCCCACTGACTGTCACTCCACGACTGATGACCTTGACACCACGTCACTCGTCTCCTTCGATGTTCCAGGCTCAGCGGAATTCTCACAGCGGGTCGTCGAGACTGTATACCAGCTTCTCGCAATCTTCGATATGCAGTTCGAACGCTACAGGCAACGTTCCCAGCAACCTTCCAGTACACAATTAGCTTCGGGACGGACACAAATCTGTTTCTTTTAGCAGCTAAAACTAAGCGTGCATCTGTCCGCTTGGATGATACCCTTGGTCTTCCTGATCCGTTCTTCTTTTCCACATTTCCTCCTGCTTTCCAACGACACCACCACCTCCATACAACGATCCTTGAAATTTTCAATTCTTTCGCAACAGTTGTAGAACTTTGCCCACAACGCATCATCCCAATTGCCATTCCTCTGGTAAAGTTATCGTGCGCCATTTCATAAGTCAAATCTGGTCTGCAGTAGGTGGTGATTCTGTTCAACTTCTAGCTGTTACTTTGATCAATATCAAATTTTGAAATTTGATGGTCCTATATCATTTCCCTTATCATATGGAGTTCAATGATGATACATGGAAAGCGAGATATCATCTCAAACCATAGAAAAAAATGAAACAAACTTCCATTCAAGTCAATGATAGTTGGTTTCATTATTTATGTCAGTGAGTATAGATTAAAATGTGTCACGAGATGTTTTATATATATATATACAGTTTCGGGTCGCCAAAAAAATGAATTTGGGAAACGCTGGCCTAAGCCATGCATGCATGGTCTTTGCATTTTAGGCGATTGATTAGTCAGAAGGTCACAATGTGCTGATATTTTCTCCGTATTTGTGTTATAAAAAACCACGATCACTTTTCTAAACAAACCAAAATTGACTGACATGAATGTTGTGTGAATAAAGAGTATTACAGCATATGTTATGGGCAACGTCCGTTTTGTAACAAAAAATATTTTCCTTTTTGACGGTTTCGAAAGACAAATATTCATGTTTCCTCCACAGAAAATCGATACGGCAGCCAATGCAGCTGTAGTTCGCTCTACTCGAGGAAATTCTAGAGAATATGGCCGTAAAAATGACGAGGTATATGGAGAAGCTCGTCAATTAGTTAATTCATGGTTGAAAAAGAAGGACGAAAATTTATCGTTCCAAAGTCCTGAGGATGATTTCGAAAGATCCGGACCTGACAGACTTAAAATTAAGCGTGAGTGGGATCGTCTTTTGGGTGATTTGGCTGACAAGGAGGAAGATAGGGACGAAGAAGAAACAACATCAGATTTCAGCTTATCAGCTCTCCTAATGCATGGAGATCAAAGTTTAAGTCAAATATCAGGCAGAGAAAAAGAGGAAAGCGTTGAACAAGTTATGCGGAGAATGATGGCGAAGGATTACGTAGATCGTCGGAAATTGAGGCGTTTCGAAGAGCCTGCTCCACCAGGGGCCGATCTAAAAAGCAAGTTAGAGTTGCGTCAAGAGAGAGCCAAGGAAAACAGGGAAAAACGCCAACGAGAAGCTGAGAAAAGAAGAAAAGAACTCGCTATAAAAAGGGAAGCCGAAGCGGAGGCCAGAAAGGCTATAATAGAGGTGAGAAATTTACAAGTTAATATATGAGTAAATCATTTAAGTTATATTCAATGTAGTAGAACCCTAGAGTTCGTGGTGAATCTGCAATGTTTTGAAGAGGATTCGCCACTGGAAAAAGCTAGTGGAGTCACTGCCCTGTCCTTTTGTAAGTCAGAGTGGACTTTTGGAAAATAGAGACTACTTGAACGTAAGTTCTAATAGAAACCTTTCTTGACAGACTGAGGTACATGTAATATAGTGTTGTGCAGCAAAATTGCCCACCCAATCAAATTTCTAAAAAAGTACGATTATCTTCATCACACATTTATTAATTCAAATCAATATTGAACAAGCATTTTAGTCTCGCAAGAATGGTCAGAAAAATGCAAAAAGAAGCACAGCTAAAAAGCGTGTGTAGCCACCTCTAGAGGACTGTATTTTTTGCAATATTGACAGGAGTGGACACTTTTGCTACACAACGCTGCAGGTGTGTATTCAGTTTCTAGTCAAAACTTAGAGTTTCTTTTTTATAACTTTCTCGTGTGCTTTGCATTTTGACAAAACTGCTTTGGGGTTACTTCCTCTTCCGAACAGCAATTTAACTGTGAGAAAAAGAGCATCATAACTCCGGTACCGATGATTGGTAGACTTTTTACATGGCTGTATATTCCAAGCATGTAAAAGGACTTTTCTATTATTTAGTTTATTTAATGCTGTCCTACATTCGGTCTCATACAAGCAAAACTTACAAACTCTATCGGATATGAGCGAGCTGGTAACCTGGTAATGACTAACCGTTTCAAGAGTAAGTCGTGTTAAGAGCTTCTAGTGAGATTGAAAATATTTACAGTAGAAGTTTAAGTCTTTATAGATTATCCGTTGCTCTACACTAATTTGAACAGTAAAATTTCTATATTATGCCAAAATTCTCAACATGTACGACACTGCGCTGCATCGCATTCGAATGATTTGAAAATATGGATCATAGAGATTTCATGGTATTTTTACAAAACGGAAAATGGGCGGGGATTGTCTTTTCTTTTTCCAGCGTTGTTTTAGTAATCAATCCTGATTTTATGTTTAAATGTTTATTGAAATATAAACTACATCGATTTTACTTACGTCATAACAAGATAAATTGGAAATCGAAAGCGGTTGCCTTGTATCCATTGTCTTTAATGATAATGACATGGACTGGTAGCTCTGTGATCCAACCATGTCTAAATTATGCTTAAGAAATGCGTGCTATAAAATTATGCATTTTTTAGGGTAGAAACGAGACGCAACAGTTGAGGTTTTCTTGTTTCAAGAAATTGGAATGTAGTATAACAAGGGTCTCGTGAACTATTCTGTGGTCAAAATCAAAGAAAATCTTAGTTGGGGTTTTAAAAAATGATGTTTTTGAACGTTTTTTTAATACAAAAGCATGATATTTGCTTTTTAATGCTTTTTTTGTTGTAATTGATATTTGCTCCCAGCATCTTCCATCGTTCTTCTTCAATGGAATAGACTACTAAATGTGTCGGCTGCCTCTAAAGCTGTTTTATCTTGTGTAATAAAGTACCAGTAATGTCGACAGCATGGTATTTGTAAATTTTCTAAATATTATATTTATATCATATCACTTTCATTTGGTGACAGCCAATCAATTTTTGAAATTGCTCCAAACCATTGATGGTAAGAATTCTGGTTCAATTGTTTTAATCTGCAATCGCTTTGGATAAAACATATATTTGCCCATCAACTAGTCTATATCGTAATCCTATTACCTGTTTCTGGGATCTCAATTATGGTTTAAAAGCACAACGTGTTTGAAAGCATGTATAAAAAACATGCTTAAAACAGTTATAAAATCATGTTTGAATCACGGTTTTCAAAACAGAGTTTTGCAACCATATTTATAATAAAATATAACTGATCTTTGAAAGCACTGTTTTGAAGCAATGTACAAGACGCGTTCTAAAACCATGTTTCAAATCTGGTTTTAATAGCAGTTTTATATAAGACTTGGCTATTTGTCCTCTGATGGAGCATTGTTGTCATATGTGGGCCAACGCCCCACAGACAGGGTTGGCAAAACCGAAAAACCCCAAAAACTCAATTCTGGGTATTTGGGAATTTTTTGACCCCGAGGTCCGATACTTAAGAAAACGCAAGTGTTTAAAGGGAGTTGACATTCCATGTTTTGCTACGATGTTAGATAATGAGTTATTGTTATCAATATAATAATACGTGCATTCAATTGTCATAATTGTTGCTATTGTAGTTATTAATATTATCATCATTATTATTATTAATATTATCATTATAAAGAGGCAGTCCTATATTATAAGTCGACCTTTCAATTTGAGAATTGATGACCCTGATGTCCAGGGTGCGATTTGTGCTGTTCTTGTTCATGTGTAATTTGAGAAAGTCAATAAACGACGAAACCGGTCATCGCTGCTAGAGTGTTTTTCGTGGTAGACTGCTGAAAGGGCGAGCGGCACTTTGTCAGGCATCTCCTGACCCATAATAATAAGTTAAGTCTATAAAGGAGGTATGTTATAAATCGACCTTTCAATTTGAGAATTTATGACCCCGATATTCAGGCAAGCAGTCTAATTCATAAAAGCAGTCTTAATATTCATGAATAAAGTCTCAAAGTTGAGCCAGTCAATAAGCCATTGTCAAAGCGTGGTGCTGGAATGGTGATGGCAAGTCACACGATTTAGGGAAACACAGCAGACGCACTCCATTGGTTGATGACAATTACCTATCAAAGGTGTAAACAAATCACAGTAACCTTTCAGTAAGGAAATTCATATCGTACTTCGCTTTTATTGAGACTGCATGATCGGCATGAATGATGATATGATTAAATAATTCAGCGTGAATATGCCTTGTTGCCATGCTTGTTACGCAGGGAATTTAGTTATTATCTCACACAGCTGGTCTAATATAAGGTATTGATCAAGCATTTTAAATCAAATTAAACAAAATGAAGCATCCTATCTTCACATTCTATTTATGGCCTCGGACTGCGCTTAAGCCTTATAACTCTAATCTTATTTTCATGAAAATGTCAAGTCAATGATGATTCTGGCTTAGTATTTCTGATTCTTTAAACCAAAGCCTCGTGACACTTTTTCGCACGCAGTGTGCGGTCCGGTCGCTTGGTCCCCTGGAATATCCTACATTGCGAAGCAGAAACGTATAAGGTTGCCGCCCTTACCGGTACATAAGCCTACTTTATTTCATGTGTATGAGAAAACTACTGTTCATCAAATACAACAATGCATTTTCTCACATTATAATATCATTATTAATCAATAACCAGTGACATTTGAGCACTCTGTTGGCAAAATAATATACCTCAAAACTAGTGTTGAGAAATCCACAGAAATCTAGTTCCGTCATGGACCAAAAATCCCAAACAAGCCAAAAACCCCAAAAACCCACCTCAAAAACCCAAAACTCCCATTACCCAGTGGGTTTTTGACCAACCCTGCCCACATACGCATCTTAACCTCCTTCAACGGGTTGAGAAACGTGTCAAGAATCTTGTGGGTGAAAAACGTGCGAAGAAGTTGCAGTCGATCTCCGTCAGACGGGATGTTGCTTCACTCAGTCTCTTCTACTGATACTATTTCGGAAGAAGCAGCTCTGCAGTAAATGAGTGCGTACCCAAATCTAAGATCTTCTCCAGAAGCACACGCAGAGCTAATGCACTCACATGTTATCATGTGAGCTTAGAACGCGCACGAACTGTAAGTCGCTCGAAAAACATTTTTTGTTCGCACGACACCACTTTGGAATCATCCTCCCCAGACCACTTTCCTGGGTTTTCCACCAATACAATATTAATGCTTTCAAGAGGCGTGCGAACAGGTTTCTGGTAAGGACAGCTTAATCAGATTAGAAGATCTGTTTTTTCCTTTTATTTATTTAAAATAATACAATTTGTTACTTTTTCATTGAGTAACCTCTAGCTTCGGTCATGGCTCATAGCTGTGCTAGGGGTGAATTCTGTAAAGAAAAAATGTCGTTGTAACTGCGATTTTTGTCCCTCTGAGAATGTAACTAGTAGAAAGTAGTCAGTATTGTAGTAATAATCTTATTTAGTACAACACAGCTTGTGGCAATCGAGCCTAACGCTGTGTATACTAGATACTGAGCCTTATTGTATAAATGTACAATTAGTGATTATCAAATCCATGTAAACACCAAAAAGATAGCGCTCATGTAAGCTGGGAATTTGTTGTTAAAGCCAATATTTATTAGTTTGCATAGGTGACTCTTAAATCGAATGTCATTATTTGGAATTTTCATAAAGGACAAAAAACAACGCTTTAACACACACATTTTTCTATGACCCTAGCATCAATCCTCTCACACACAAACACGGGAACAGATCCTACTGTTTATACCTATTATAGATATACGTATTACCATAGTGTACAGATCTGCCATTTTCATCACATTTCCAATTACATGAGTGATATCGTCACTTCAGCTGATACTAAGTTTAAAATAATGTTGGTCCTTCCGATCATTATTAAAGAAAGTAGCATGCGTATGAAAATTTGTTCACCTGATGATTTCATCATCCTCTCCTCAGCATTCCTCACTGCATAGTGCATATACTGAATGATAACCAGACAGTGATGCGTGTTTTGCTGTGTGCGAAGTGATATCAAGAAGGAATTACAACTTTTCTGAGGTTTCTGTAATTTCATAATGTCATGACATGAGGGAGGATTTTGTGAATCCTTTCTGTGAAATTTCTTGGTGTACGGTTTGCTTCTTGAATACACATGCCTACACTATACAATTGTGCATGTGGTTTTTTTAAAATTAATCGCCATTGCTGCCTATGATGTGTTCAAATAAAAAAAGAAAACGAACACCAATATCAATAAAATTTCTTGAATATGATAGAATGATATGCTCATAATAATGCATTGGTATGCAGAATTTCTACAAGCAAGCTTTAATCGAGCTGTAATTTTAAGTATTAAATTTATTAAATTCAGCTGATATTAATTGGTGTTAAGCTTCCATGTTGGTCACAACTATTTCGAGTCCTCTTTTCTAAGTTAAATTTGGGTTAATTAATGCCGATTGAATTCACTCCATGTCAATTGAGAATTTTACGAAAAGTCACAAGTGTTTTTTCTACTAAAAAGGCACTTTTTTTAGAGTTTCCAGAAAGGGGCGCTGTCCCAGACTTTGCATAGAAGAGTGACTTTAGCCGATCCTGATTTCGACGGAAATCTTTTTTATATGTGTTCTTGTACATGGTGATTTTGATTTTCCTGCAGGTTTTTTTGATGCTTAAAAATGCAACCTTTTGTGTTTTGCGACAAACATGTGCTTACTTAAATGTGAAAACTTAGCATTTTCAAGCAAAAAGGTTGAAGAGAAATAAGAGCGCAAAATTGTTTCTAATAGTTGCTCAATGTGCCCTCCTTCACGTTTTCTCAAAGTCGATTGAACATTTGAATCGAGCCAGTAACCCTTCTTTATGCTTTGCCCAGGACATGTTGCCTTACCTGGAAAGGTCGTTTGAATGATCTATTACAGTTCAATGCATCATCATGCGTTTTTGCGGTTTCTGTTAAAAGCATTGCAGTTCATTCTTTTATTGCTGCTCTTCAATATCTTAATTGTGGTCATCGCCTTTTCATTACTCAGCGGCTCATTCAGAAGTGCGCAATCAAGTTGCGCATTGCTGTCCGCGAACCGACAACTTGATGTTATTTCTCATTCCCGAAAATGGAATTTATAAGTCTAAGCGGAAGGAGGCCCAAACAGAGCCCAAGTGGATCCTATTAATTACAAAAAAATAGATGTTGATCGCAAAATACTGTTAATCGCAAAATAACACAAACGGAAGAAAATTTGTAGCAATATTCCCAGCTGAACATGACAGCTACATTGATGTCATCCTTTATGGTCTGGTTGATGCATCGAACTCAAGCTAATCATGCGTGAGTAAGAGAAAGCGAAGGATTTCGGTATCTATTTATCCCATCGGTGACAAACACGACTCTAATTTTTCCTCCTTAAATTAGCAAGTGGAATATTTTTTTGAAGCCATTCCTTGTTTCATTTTCACAGAATGTTTCACAGCTGTAAGGTTTAGAAGCATGTTCGCTTTCCGAGAAAGTTTTTCGCTGACCTATCGTCAGTATTAGAAACACTATTCAATCTCATTTAGAGACTCCTCAATAAAGTAACAAATTGACACTCTGGAAAATGTACAATGTTGCATTACAGTTCGGGAGCAAATAAAACTATGTTTTCGCGCAACCGTGGTCGCAGATCATCCATCTAAAGATCTCGTGGCATTTAGCAATGAATAAGATTGCTTCCAAGAAATGATATATCATTACGGTCAACCTATAAAATACACACAATCTGTTATTGTGTTATTGCAGGAGGAGAAAAGAAAGGCATTGAGGGCTCGACAAGAAGAAGAAATGATCCAGCAAGAAATGGTTCGGATTCGAAAGGAAATGCAAGAGAAGCGAAAGAGAGATGAGGAAGAAAGAAGAAGGTATGTATCGGACAATTATCCAATTGCAAGGGACGACCGCACAAGAACACTGCTAGCCTAACAAATCTCTAACAACATCACTGGCCCATTGAGGTGCGCACAGAGGAACTCTTAAGTCAGCTTTGGCACTGGTTTTGGTTAGTGACCGCTTGTGCATAACCATGCAGCAAAACAAAGGAATCTAGAATTTGAGTTCTATCAAAAATATTTTGGGTGAAACTAAATCACTTACTACACGCGATAACATTTTCCTAATTTGTTTTGAAACTTAAAATTGCAGATTTTCTCAAATTTTTCTAACTCTGACCATCTAAAAATCGAAGAGAAATGGAGAAGAAGTTTATGTGAAGTGCGCAATTTTTTGTTTATAATCACCGCTTCGAGTTGTCAAGGTCACATCGATTTGGCAACTCAAAAAGGGCCTGTCAAACAGAGGAGTTTTTATGCATGGATTGAGGCAAAATTGAAGCAGCTCTTCTGTGCGCACCACATGGCATGGGGACTAATAAGTATCTAACAGTTATTAGAGATTTGTTAGTCACTATCAACTCGCTATCTACCACTGTCTGTGTGTATTCGCCGCTATGTGATATGCAGCTTGCTTGTCAAGCGTTCTAGCATCATCGAAGCACAAGAAAATGACATTCTCAAAAAAATGGTCACAGAGAATCTAAGCGTATTTTATTATTAATTCAGTACTGCAATTTCGATTTTATGATGAAAAATTGAGTTTTGTTAAAAATTAGAGGATGTGAGTTCGCGGTTTTTATCTTTTCCAAAAGAACTGCAATTCACAATGAATGAAATGAAATATGCCTTTGATCAAATTGCCACGCAAAAGATAAAAATGCCACGCGCGTGGTACAACACGACCCAGGTTATCAAAACCTGTTTCTCTGAACAACAGACTGAAATAATAATAAATGTCGAACTGTCGCATATAAAAGTGCTATTGTTCAAGTTTCAAAGAAGAATTCAAATTTAGATGTTGAATGTATAGTTTAAAGTCTCAGTGGACCTAGCCGAGAAGATCAGACAGAGAAAACTCCGGTGGTTCGGCCGTGTTAATAGAATGGAAGAAAGTTGCCTTGTGAAAGAAGTGGATGGATACAGAGAGGAAGACCGAAGAAGATGTGGCGAAGGTGCGTGGAAGAGGATATGGCAAAGCTGGAAATCAGAGAACAGCTAACTCAAAACAGAAAATTACAGTATTTACAAATACTATGTGTCAACTCAACTATCTCAGTCAATATTCTATCAAGTGACAAAGTCTCAACCAATTTACGACTACACGAAGCCTTCTTCATCAATAAGCTACACCCAAACATCAACAACAAAGTTGAACATGATTATTGGAAAGATTTTCTATTTTATTGAATCATACATAGACTTACTGTGGTCTCCGTGGCACAGTGGTTAAGTATTTGGCCTAGCGATCTTTTGGTCCAGAGGTCGAGCCCCGAAGGTGCCATTGGAAGTCGGCAGGAAGGGCAGCCGGACTAAAATACTACAACGCTCCATAGGTCTGACTATGTAGGTACCGTCCAAGCCCCAAGTGTGGGGAGTAGTGACGCAAAAAAGCTTCTTATATATACTTAAAACATCTCAATGCTGTCTTTCTCTACAAGAACTTTTTGTTCACACATTTATGATAGTAGCCTACATTATGTATAAAATATCTTTCGTCAAGTCAAGCTAACACTTGCTATTGTTAAGATTTAACTGAATACTATCTCCCGCGTTATAATTTCAACTTTTCTGTGTATTGATGTAGGAAATTTGTAGTATCATTCCTAGCCTGACGATAACAGCAGATAGTAGCTGAAATACATTTTTATCTAATATTACAGAAATAAAATATTGATAACATCAAAAAAGATAATCTCTTTCCAAATTTCACTTTAACAATAATGCTTAGCCGAAATAGTATTACAATAATGCTTTCTTCTCATTGAGTTCTTCGACAATTTGGGATACATAATATATATTTACTAATACTCGGCCCGAATATTCGAATATTCGCTCAATGACCATTAATTTTAGAATATTCGAATGTTGATTCTGATATTCGAATATTCGAGGTGAAAAACAAACTAGTATTTATATGTATTTGTATTTTACATACAAATTTTAGGAGCTGCAGTGTACATTCGTTAATCTATCATCGGTTCGATTGAGGACAAAGACATTAAATGAACATAGACACCGCACTGTATTGATTAGAACAATAAAATCAGCGTTATGACTTATGAGAAAATGAAGTGAAATTCGTTATTCTCATTGGTCAATCAATTAGGTTTTATTGTTAGCGCTGACAGATTAAGTATGAAAATCTCAAAAAATGCCTGAAATTCGACTTATAAATGTGTGGTTTTTCCAATGCTATTTTTAAATGACTGGATGCATCGTCTTCAAATTTGAAATACAAATGGTTTAGACCATTTGCTACAACTTCTCTCGATGAACTTACACCTTAAATTGTAAATTAAAAAAGTTAGTCAGCGTACATAATTTAGTATATCTGAAAAAATTAACAGAAAAATACAATTTTTTAGCTTTGTATGCCCTATAACATCTCTATTTTACATTATAACGAATGGGTTTTGTGATATATTGTAGCCAATGTGTAAAATTATCTATATGTTAAATGTATAGACGAAACATTTTATAGTTCAGATATTAGAATCAAAATTGTACAAAAATGTCGCCAACAAGAAACAGCTGATTGCCTTCCAGCGAATAACGCAAACAAACAATAGCGTGCACCATCTATGTTTTTTTTAATAATCTTTGATTGAGGACAATTGATGTTTTCAATCTAGGGAAAAGGCAACGCATCTAACTTGTATGACGAGTGACGACACAGCAAAACGTGTTATTGTTTGCAGTTTAGTTATTCATAGTCGAGTAACTTTTTGTTGTCAGTGTGTCTATCGAGTTATGTCTTTCCCTAAACTTCAGCCAATGGTGCCTCGCCTTGTAGCAAATCGTCCACTAGTAGTCTACGCGTTGTTGAACGAACAGTAACATCGCTTGTGTATCGCTGAAAGTCAACTGCGTGATGGCAACTGGAAATTCGAAGAAATCAGATATTTGGACTCACTTTATACTTGACAAGAAAACGAGAAAAGCTACATGCAAGGCGGATTCTAGTCATATTTTTCATATTGTGGCACAACGACAAATTTATGGAACCATATGAAGACTCAACATGGAGATATTCATATTACGCCTAAAACGAAATGTGCCCCTCCAATTACAAATTTCTTCTCACCGAAATCAAGACTTTCTCCTTCTACGATCCCGAAAAAGTTCGATTATCAATCTCCTCAACAGATCGCTATTACTGATAAATTGATCACGTTTGTTGCGAAAGACTATCAACCATTCTCTCTTGTGGAAAGTGATAATTTCAGGGAAGTATTGACCGCACTTAATCCCTCTTATAATATTCCGTCGGCTAGAACTCTCATGGAAAAAATGGAAGCGAGATACGAACAAATTCTACGTGATGTGAAGACATTCGTCAATGATTCTGAGAACATTTTATGTGCTGTTAGTACGGATATATGGACATCTCTTACGCAAAACGATTCCTACATTGCTCCTACGATTCCTACATTAGTCTCACCGGTCATTTGATGACACCTGAATGGGAAATGATAACCAAGAATTTGGAAGTGAAAATTTGCCCGGGGGCTCATTCTGCTGCAAACTTGGTGCAACACTTGAAAGAAATGACGGACGAGTGGAGTATCGATGTATCGAAGACGGCTGTGGTGAGAGATAGCGGTGCAAATATAAAAAAAGCGACGTCGGATATGAATTGGAAGATAGACATCAGCTGCTTTGATCATATTCTTCAGTGTGCTATACTTGCATCTTTTAAAGATGAAACTGTCCGAGAGATTCTGACAATCGCCAGGCGTCTTGTAACGCATTTCCATCATTCGCCACTTCAAACTGCAGCCCTGAAAGATGAAACTTCAAAATACAAAGAAATGTCATACCGGAAACTGAAACAAGAATGTCCAACAAGATGGGGCAGTACGTATGAAATGCTTGAAAGGCTTATTCAAATGAAGAAACCTGTAACCACCGTCATCGTGGATAGCAAAAAGAAACAAGTACGGGATCTTAACCCCAGCGCTGAGTTTTGGGTTAATGCAGAAGCTTTGTGCAAACCCCTGAAAACACTGAACCAAATATCAACGATGTGCGGTGAGTCATATTGCACCATATCGTCGTTGTATGCAGTGGCAATGAACCTGCTTTCCTTCGTGATGAAACCCAAAGTTGAAGATCTTCCATTCATTCGTCATATGAAAGAACTTTTTTGTGAATACCTCGAGAAACGACTAGAAGATAATAACGTTCGTTTCGCCATGGAAATTTCATCCGTTCTTGATCCGAGAATGAAGAACTTACCCTTCATATCCGACCAAGCGCGTAATCAGGCATACAAGACATGCCAAATGGAGCTCGAAACTTCAATGAATTCTTCTGGACTTACACGTTCCTTTACAAAGGATACCGTCCAAGAATTACCGGGAAGGAAGGAATCTTCAGATGGACATAATACCCCCGATAACAAGTTGAAATTGTTGAATACTTTGTTTGGTACAAGTTCATGGACTTGTTACGGTGAACCCAGTCCCAAGTTAGCGAAAAAACAAACAACCAGCAAAAAAGCATTTGAGCAATATTTGCAAGAAGATAGTGTTCCCCTGCTGGAAAATCCTCTCACTTGGTGGAAAAGCAAAGAAGGCAAACATCCTGAAGTCGCAAAACTTGCAAAGTTTTATCTCGGAATACCGACAACCAGTGCACCATCAGAAAGAGCTTTCTCAACGGCCGGTTTGATCGTGACTCAACGAAGGAACTCCCTAAATCCTCAAGCGGTTAGACTCCTACATTTTCTTAATAAAAATCTGTAGTGAATTGAACTTTGTTTAGCCTGTATGCATTTATAATACATAATAAAATTCGAGTAAGTTAACAATATCTACGTTATCTCTATCATTCTTGTCTTTTGATTTTGAACTAAATTATAAACACTAATTTTCAATAATGATAAATAAACTCAAAATTCTAATTTACTTGTTAAACAATCCAACTTAATACCTAATTATATCTAACTAATACATAACTTAATACTTTTAATAAGGAATCATTTAATCAGAAATGTACATGTCGAAGAAATGTACTAGATTCATCTAAATGAATGTAGGCCAAATATTCGAATATATTCGAATATTCGCTCGTTAAATTTTTCGAATATTCGAATAGTGATATTTTTCGAATGGCAGAGCTCTAAACATATATTATATGCATTATGTACATATGTCTTATATTTACAGGTTTGAACTGTCACGACTTCAAGCTCCATTAGCTGCTACGGTTGATGAGAATGAAGATGAGAAAGTACAGGAGGAAAGATTATTGGAATTAGAGCGACGACAAGAGCAAATCCGCAGCGCCATTCAACGTGGTCAACAGCGACAAGTCACTCACAATTTGCGAGTAAGTGAAATACAAAGGACATAATTATACAGCGTGTTGCAAAAGTTTTATTTTCAAACGGGTCCAACACTCGAAACACGGGAAAAGGGACGATAAATCGTGGAGTGAATGAGTGAGGGTGTAACAGAGTTAGGACTCATTCTCGAATTAATATTTCATGTTTCATGTGCAACTAGAGTAGCCAACTTAGATGCATGATGCCTGTCATTGACTTTATTATCATCTTAATACCGTCTTTTTCTATTCTGAGCAAATTTAATCTCCTCGTAAGAAGTTGAGCGGAACTTTGAACAAAATTAAAGGTGGTAGGTGCGCGCTGTAGTTTTCTGTCCGTGTTCATTTTTGATCCATTTCACCATTGACGATCGAGTGACTTTGTATCGATTGTCTGCCTCTGTACACTCGTATTGCTCCTAGTATTACCACAATTACTCTCCCAGTTCTGCACAACAAAAAACATCTTTAAAAATAGATGTACATTTAACTGTTATTTATAAAAGGTTGAATTATTCAAGAAGACTGTGCTGAATAAGGTGAGCATAAATATTCATAAAATGTTATAAAAATCATATTGTTATACTGACTCGTAATGGCATATTTGATTATTCTTGATAAAATATAGTTTATGTTCATTAATTCTATACGCGTTCGATGTTTGAATGTGTTCATCATGATAGTTTATTCAGTTATCATTTTCTCGATATTTATAAAGAAATGTCGCATATAATCTGGAATGTTCCCACTAAAGCAATATTTCGAAAAACAAGTTGAAGTTTCATGAACAATCACTTCCAGTACACTGCTGATATGATATGTTGCTTCAGTGAATGTCAGTGTCGGGATATCAAAGTCAGTAACAATTTAGCTTCCTGTTGAACTAGAATGCAATCTAGAAAAATCAGTAGGACTCTAGGTGTCTATTTCCAATGACATCAGCAAACGTTATGCATGTTCATGTTTTCGACACATTTAGGCATGCACAACATATACGCCCGTGCATAACAGAATTCAACCGAATTGCTCAAATTCAACTCATATAAGAGCTAGCAGCCAGTCTCTGTGAAGGCAATTTGAACCGAGAGTGTGAGGTTCATCATTAAAACTTTGAATATTGGATTTCGAATATTCGTATTTCTCGAATAGAAGGAAAGAAGAATACATAAGGTGCTACAATTAAGTTCTCGGACTGGATGAAATTCGCTTCGTCGAGCAGAGGTCATTGAATTTCGCTTAGTATTTTGAAATTAATAGAATACAATATGGATTAATGATGTAACCACCTGAACTCCTCTAGCTTCAACGAAATGACACTGTCAGCAATCTACTTAATTGCTTGATGCAAGCAAAAGGATGGTCGAGTGCAGGTTGGCGTTGCTTCGTCAACTTTCATAGAAAACTCCCCGTTTTAGAGACTCCTGAGACAAGTTCACACAGTATGCGCAGATGTTAGCCATCATCTTCGAAACCAAGAAAGGCTCAAATGGCACGCGACGGATCAAGACTATTATCGTCTGTTTTTTTACATCCAAAGCAAATCGTACGCATAAATAACCAAACTTGCAGAGAATTTGTGGGACAATATACAGCCAATCGTATCAGATGCCTGGAAAATCTGAACAGGCTTCAAGAAACTCACCGAAACTTCACCGAAAAAGATAAATCTTTTGCATGGCTGGATTCTGCTCATCAACTGTTTGCCAGTCTTCAACATCCTCTGCATTCACATGGCCTCGCACCATCTCAAAATTGCATTAAGGTTTTGAGACTCGAAGGCATTGTTGCTTTCCAATAGCATGTGCAAACAATTTTAAGATGCATCCCCACGATTGGCATGGAAATTCACTGCAATTTTGAACAGTTGCAAAATCGAATGGCAAAGCATTAGCCTATCTCCGAAATTTGGACAGTTCTTTGAAATTTTTTAGAAACGATGCATTGCAAATTCATAAAATCAGTATATACCATTTTTAGTGTTGCTTTGGAAAATATCTTCAATTTGCAAAAGATATTTGATTAGTAATGGAACTTAATTGTCACACCATATGCAAGTGCATAACAAAGGATCGTAACATGAGAGATGGGCATCGAGCAATTACAGTTTTTCCTACTAACTTGCTTTAATTCACTTTCCTATTTTGGTCCGTCTGACCATAGCCAAATTGTCGGCTGAAACCAGCATTGTTCATGACATATATTTTGGCTTTGGCATATTTTTGCTATTTTGCTAATGTATTGCATGTGCCATGTGTTTTGGTCAATATGGCTGATTTATTCTGAAGAAATAGCTCATTACTAAACGGCATTATCACACTGACCACTCACTTATCTCATCATCATTGCGATGAAATGATAGGTTTATTGAAGTCAGCAGAAAGCGTTAATTCAAAATCTTGATGTAAAATTCACCAAAGTTGGGTAATTATTCTGTCAGTCATTTTGACAAACCACGTTATAAAGTTTCTTATGTCGATGACATGAAGAGCGATGTATTTATCACATGGAATGTTAACAATACATTGTTATCATTAATGATCGACCGGGTGCCCGGGCACGGCCATTACCCGGCTTTTTTCCAGGTACGGTCACGAGCATGGGCACGGCTACGGAGCAAGCACGGACAAGGGCACGGCATTCGAAACCAATTTAACCGTGCTTGGTTGCCGTGCCTGACAAACGTATGGCCTAACTACATTTATTATTCAATACATAGGAGATTGTTGCAATTTACCTGTTAAGATGATGTTTACCTGTTAAGATAATGCTTACCTGTTCCTCTGTTCCTTTTAAACAATAATTCTCCATAGAACAACAAATAATCTGTTTATTAATCAATCATAAGTAAATTGACAATGGCTGATTTAATAGTTTAAATGTTATTTAGCGATGCAAGATATCTGAGCTACATCTTCTTACATAGAACAACATGAGCGTCAAAGCTAGTTAGAAGTTTAATGAAGCTTTATTCCTTAAAAATGATCAATCGAATTTAACTTAGAGTCAGTAGTTAGAGGGGTTTATTTAAAAATCGATCTCTAATTAGATAGATCTTAATCAAGGAAGGCCCTGACGCAAACTGATGATGGAAGGGAGTTTATTGTGTCAATTTAAGTTAAAGAAATTCGTATCAGAGGCTAATTCGGCAATCACTAGAAAAATCACATGACTGATTAGAGCACTAGTCAAAATCTGATAACGAACAGCCAAGCACCGGGTTTATGGTCATGTACTATTCGCTTACATGGTTAACAATAAATGGATGCAGATCGGGTCTAGTGTTAAAAAAGTACCCGAGCACGGCATGGGCGGGGCACAGGTCGTGCGTATTGTTCACATGGGTACCAGGTCACGGGCGCGGTTCGGTCAGAAATTCAAACAACTACCCGGGCACGGGCACGGGTACCACAACAAAATCAAGCACGGTCGATCCCTAGTTATCATATTAAAAACTTATAGAGTTAGATTTTAAATTATATTTCTGCCAAATTTTTTAAAATTGTAGATAGATTCGTCAATTAAAGGACAATTTTGTTTAAACGCCATTTTCAGCCTTTCAGTAGAATAGAAATAATATTTCAAACTGCATTGAATAGACTCAAGACTTGACTCACTCAATAGACAATAGACTTATTCACTTCTCACGAAACTAAAAATTTTGCTTTTCACGTCTATTAGATTTTAGATTTTTTCACATCTATGTGGAGTATTGTTGTAGGGATCAAACTGCTCACTCCAAATGCGAAAGAATTACATAAAATCGTCGTTCACACCAATTGGTTCTTTCAGGGACGAATCGAGTCTTGAAGTTTTAAGAAGCCTGACCTTTGTCAGACAAACGAATGTATGTGCAATGTCCACACATGAATGTGTTTTTCAGCTGCTGCAACGATGTTTCGCCTCTTGGTTCAGCCTTGTCCTGGACCGGAGGTTGCAGATGGGTCGAGCAGCTGCTATATCCGACTGGCGTCAACTCCGTTTATCATTCCATGCATGGAGAGATCTCGTTCGCCGGCGGAGGATTGATATGGAAGCTGCTCGAGCGGCAGAACTGGCCGTAAGAGAGCAGCGAAACATCCGTGTAGCGGACGATTTCGCACGATTCAACCTCCTTCGTAGATGTCTATTAGAATGGAGAACATGGGTGCTTAGTCAACGAGTTCGTAAAGTGGAGGAGGAAATGGAGGAGGCCAAGCGCAGGAAAATGGCTGCCTTCCTACAGGCAGCCACCATATCAGCTTCAAAACCACAGATCGAGGAAGACGATAGACAAGAAGAACCCGACAGTGTGGAACAGGTGAGAATTCACGTGTTTCTTTTCCTCAGGTCTAACTGACTCTCGAGTTTTGCCGATATTAATCAAGGAATACCTATGTCTGCTGCAAAAATTCGGTTTTATTCTATATCGCCTAAATTTGAAATAATTATGGAAGTACAATTACCTGATAATAATTTGCGCTGGGACTAAAGTGTTCATCTAATCCCGTTATTTCCTTAAATAAGCCAAAAATGTTGTTGTGTTGGTAATTCATCTAGAAATTCGGCGAAATTGAAGTGGGTAGGGGATAGGGGTATCAAAATTTTCTGAAGTTTTCTAGATGGTATGGGAGAGAGATTTATTAATTTCTTAAAAATTGTTCCTCAAAACCTCTAGTCTATCAAACACTCAAAGAGCTTTTGACCGAATCGCAATTCCATATCCTAATACACGAAGCTTTGTTATAAACTGTTAGGTAATGGGCCTTTGCGTAGCATTAAATGAAATTCTTTCATCTCATATCATTTGTAAAAGACATGAGATATTTTGAAGAGATGCTCGTTTTTGACCCTCATAAACGAAAATAGTCTGCTTTTTTCCTCAACCAAGAAATTAGCGATTAAGCATTTTTGGTCATATCAATAGCTGGTCTACGTGGAGCACTGCGTAATTATGGTAATTTTAATGATTATAGATGAGAACTGCAGAATTGATTTTACTTTTTAGTTTCCGTTAATCTGCTCGGGGCGAATTGTAGTCCCTGAATCTGCGCCAATGGCTGGTTGAATTAAGATAAATGAAAAGGATGACATGATCAACAAATAATGTAATATTTAATGTTCAAAAGTCAATTATTGACCATGCCTTTCTTTTTATTTTTCTTGTTTCATAATAGCAATATATGATTATATATTGATATATAATCGATAAGCAGGAACTATTAAATGAAATATCGCAGTCAATATAATTAAGCTTAACATAAAATTTCTCTAATTTTCGATAAACTAATTTTGTTTCATTGTTGGAAAACTTAAATGCAATTTTTGCAAACCACTTTATTATTCCACGTTGGATGTCCACAGCAAAACTAATGATGTTTCATTGTTGGAAAACTTAAATGCAATTTTTGCAAACCACTTTGTTATTCCACGTTGGATGTCCACAGCAGGGCAAACAAGTGAAATTGCATTACAGGCCAACTTGATTCTAAATTATATATTATTGTATATTAAAGTTACAAAAGATTTTCGACAATTCAGCATTTGCTCGTCTCGTAGGAAGACAAAGGAGAAGAAATTATCTTCGCTTGACGGTTTCGTCCGTGCTTTTTGAATAACATGCCATACATTAAAAACAGGTCCTAGACTAATATTGATATTTGTTCTATAAAACTGGCTTTAGATCATTTTAAAATTTAAAACATTCGAAAATCATTAGAAAATTTGAATTTTATATTTAGAAAGTTATTGATTATAGTTGATTTATTAGCAATGTTAAGCTTTAATAGTCTTAACAACTGTGGCTGAAATGAATGTACTAGTAATATGTGAGATGTTTATAATAGAAGAATATATCCAACGCTTTGGACGAATCTTTTAAGCTGTGTTACAAACGTGATTAAATACATGGTCTCATTGAATCGAATACATAGATATAATATTGTTATGTATTGCATAGTTTTATCAAATATTCCAGCAATCATTGCCACCGTCACCCGCGCGACAAGCGTCGTCCAAGTCAAAGCATGTAAGGAGTCAAAGCGCAGGTAAACGACAAGTAGAACCTCCTCGAGAACCATGGAAAGTGAATCGTGATCATGCTCTTCATCTGCCAATTGAAGCATTAGACACAGATCGTCAAAATCCGCCTTCTAATGACAGCAGACAGGAGGATCAGAACAACAAACTATGGGCTCAACCAGTTAAAGTAAGTTCAGCAATGTTGATGGGCTATGTAGTTTACCACACCAACAACTGAACACATATTCCCCTTTTAGATGACATGGGCGCGGGTACTTTTCAATGATCGGCTGATTGTGTGCGGATAAGTGACGCAATTAGGTTCATGTGCGTGAGCCGCCGTGTATTAACCCTCGCCCCACTGGGGTGTTTTTCACTGGGGTGCTCCCAAACTATTACACCAATTTTGCCGAACAACAAATCAATCGAATGGGCATTGAATGGGGATTCAGAAAAACAGCATTACTTTTACTTTTAAGGTCATCCCTGGTCTTAGGTAAAGGTCGAAAGTCAAAAAACGCCAATTTTCAACAAATTTCCATTAGATCACTATTTGAAATGGAAAAAAAACAACGAAAACTAACAAATCATACACCAATCGAAAGATCTGGTCAAAGTGGCTAATAGAATGATGATTACTAATCGTTATGAGACTACATAATTATATTAGATGAGGTCAAAGGTCAAATATTTGAAACTTTTAGTTCAACTGAAATAGCACTGAAATCGTACATTTTAGTATTTAGTTTCTGCAGGTGAAGAAAGAGCCTAATTCGGTGAACTTTTATTGAGACACTGAGGCTAAAAGCAAGATGATTCTGAAAATTTTCAATAATGGCTGATTAGATGCAGAACTAAAAAATACAAAAAGAATAGAAAACATACTTGAAATTTGAATTTCAAATTTCAAACATTCATACATAATAAGCAGATAATTCACAAATTTTATTATTATCTCTATTATGCAAAATTGCCTTGTCGACTATAACTGATTTACAAAATGACCTTAACATCCTGAAGAAACAATAAAAGGCAAAATCAGTGAAACAAAACGGAAAGAAATTAGGATGGGAGTCCAGAATCGCAAAGATCTTGGCCACCGACATTGGCTGAACGACAAAGGTGCCATGAAGGCAAGAAAATATCGGCCGGGCGTTTCTGGTCATGCCCCAAGTTACCACCTTTCTCCAACTGAGGTGCCAAGTGAGCCTGTTTGCAGTACCTAAAGAGGCAATCTCTCAACTCGTTGTGACGGCGAACAACACTAGGACCAAAATGGCAAGTAAGCACACGATGAAAATTGAAGCTCAAACGAGCCTGTGACCATGACGTGTCAGAAAGCTGGATTCCTGCGATTTCTTCCAGACCTCGGCGAATATCCTTGTCAAATTCTTTCAAACAAGTTGATGCCAATGAAGGTGGAGTACCTCGAGCAATGTTTGCGAGTTTACAGAATCCGGAGCATGACCGAAGCAGCATTAATGCAGCTTGGGGATCTTCAAGTCTTGGCAATTTTTGAAGAAGGACTTCGGCTTTTTCCCGACGAGAAGCAATAAAAGTTGATTTAAAGCATTGATCACCGATTGGCACACCAAGAATGATAATATTAGGTTTATTACTCCTCGGAATAATAGGAGAAAACATACTCAAATCACCTTTTGAGAACAGCTCACATTTCTTCAAATTCACAGATAGACCAATTGGAGACGAATGTATGTCCAATAAACGCAAGACTTTATGTATATCATCTCGATTTCCACGAAAGACACCGTCGTCAAGGTGCCACATATGAAGTAAAAGGTCAGATATCTGGTTTTGAATCTTCTGTACGATGTGATTTAGAGCTAAGGAGAAAAGGAAAGGACCGAGCAGATCACCTTGCTGCACACCACAAGCTGATGGCAGTATTCCTAAGTTGTGGTACAGTGATGGATGACATCCGTAACACGACATGATAAACGGGAGAATCTCAGGAAAATGTTCCTCACATGCATCAATTACTGATTGTCGAGATATACAGTTGATAGCGTTACTGGAGTCAACTTTCAGCAAAGAAAATTGTTTGTCATCCTATCCGCTCAATACAATTCCGTACATTGTGAATGATCTTATCGGAGCCACTTGGTACTGCTACTCCAAGTTGGTGAGGTGCTAAGTGCCGACGAGCTTTGTCTTTGATGATGGAACAAGCACACTTGCCAGCAATTCTACGCATCACATTGCCAACAGCAATAGGCCGGACATCCCCAGGATTTGAGCTTGTTTTCTTTAGAGCTGTTAATGATGCACTACCAAGATAAGAGGCTGCTTCTGTAGGTAAGGCACCAGAGATAATGAGATTGATCACGATGCGTAGAGTCACCAACAACGAAGTTGATAAAATGGTCTCTCTAGCATCAAGAATATGCTGAATTCGTAATCCAGATGGCCCACAAGCACTGCCTTTTGGAAAGGAATTCAAAATAGCCAACAAGTCAAATTCAGACCCTAAGTGAAGAGGTGTGACTTGGCGATGTAAATCAGGTAAAGAAGGGATATTGCTATTTGGATGTTTGTCTTTCAAAGCTTGCCATGTCTTAGGAGTATCGGGTGCAATACCATTGGATGTGAGAATGCGACAGGCACGCCTATAAAACCCATTGGACGCGTTTCTTATCGCTGCATCAACTAGTCCGATTTCTGCCATATCTCTTATTCCAGTCCCTTCTTGATTCTTCCACGCTTTGGATAAAGAATTAGCTGACTGGACAGCTTCTTGCCATGATCGATAGTGGTCACCTGCTTTCCATCGACGACAAAAATTGTTAATATCAGGTTGTTTATGATGAAGTCCGCCGCGCTTCGACGACGGTAGCAAAGCTTTGGGAATCATGAACAACATCTTCCAAGAAGCCTCGCCATTGTCTTGAATGATATTATTCAGTGCAGAAGAGAATATTTCACCTAAAGATTGTCTTGCATTACAAGGAATTGAGCGCTAAGTTGGACGCCTTAAGGACATGATTTCGTCCCATGATGGGAGAGGTGAGTCGACAGACTCTGCAGCTGCAGCAGTAGGAGAAATTGATGTCATGGCTGAACCAGCTTTGGCGGGACATTGTTTTGCATGATACAAAGTATGACTCAATGAAACTAGACGCTTGCATTCACAGATGTATTTCTTGTGCTGCTGCATCCATGAAAAGGGAACTGAGCCAGAAAAGACTCCTTGACCATGACGTTCGACGTGGTTGTTTAGCATAGAAGATGCAGGCCTTTCTCCACAGTTTGGAACTGGGCAAAAATGTCCAAAAGGCATGGCAATATCATCCACTGCAGCAATTGATGCACTTGGGTGCGGCTTGTATGAGTCGTTACATCAGGTTGTATGATGCTCTGTTGAGAGTCATTGGTTTTGGATGGTGTCATACCAGTTCCGAGACAAGTACCATTACGAGGGCCATGTCGACCTAGTGTGCCGTTGCGCAGGACTACTATATTACGTTTACAGATGGGACAAGAGGCTCTCCCTGTGCACGTGTATGAGGATAAAGACTGATTGACAGCGGACATGTTAAAAGATAGCTATGGGCATTGTGCATGAAGACAATTAAACAGATAATTTCAAATTCAAAATTTTTGCATTTGTGCATATATTCATATTGATAGGAAGAATCCTTTATGTCATCTCAACTTCAAGAATTGATGCCGCAATATGCAGTACATTAGAAGCGAATATATACCGAAATCAGTCAAAATATTACAAACATTCAAATTTTAAAATAGCTCTCACGCCAAAAGTTTATTTTCCTTCCGTCAAAAGTTGCATAATACGTAGAAAGTATGTTATTAGAATTCTGGTGACCATGGCTTGTTTGGTCTAATAGATATTAAAAAATTCGCCGGGGGGGAGGGGGGAGCGGGCATCGAAAAACGCACCATCCAGTGGGGTGAGGGTTAATAGGCTTATCTGTTTCAACTGTTCTTCGTTGAAATAGTTCTTCTTCATGTACATGTGGGTAGAGAGGGTTCCTATACTTTTTAAGTATTACGGTATATATAATGTCCTGGCTTTTCAAATAATATCCTGTTTTTCCTCATTGATCGACAATCGCCATGATGTTCGTTCCTGACACTGCTGCGCTGAATATGCATGGTCTGCTTTATTAGCAATGAGCCCGAGTTACTAATTATTGCAATATGACTCATGCTTATCAGCACTCAAGGAAATACGAGGATGTTAGAGAGCTTCACATTGATACTAACCTCTAACATGAATTTTATTTAGTTGCTAGTTTTTAGTGTCTACTCAACTGACATGCATTTTTCTAAGAATAGTATTCAAGGCTATCTCTATCTCTGTGATACTTTCTTCTTCAGATGATGAACATGTTTGAGAATCGTCACAAGTCTCAACAAAAGATGTTGAAGGAACAGTCGCGCCGGTTGGATGAACAGGCACGGATGATCGAGGAGTTGCAATCTCAGAAAAGAATTACTGCACTTCAAGAGAATGTGAACTCAATTCGAGCTCAGAGAGAGCAGCAGAAGCGAAAACCTGCACCTGTTCAGACGAAGAACGAAGGAGATGACACTACATCTGTGGATAATGAAAGGTTTGTATTTTCTGTATCATAAAGAGCTATTTCAAGTGATCCTGCATCTCATCGATTATTGTTTATTTACTTGACGTGGATGGCGCGCAAAAACAGCATTCCTACCTTTTTCGGTATGACAGGCTTGTGATGCTGGTTATGCTCATTCATTTTCTTTTATTTCAAATTACTGATAACAGACAACAATGCATGATTGAGGAAGTGGATGAGGAGCTAGTCCATCCTTTATTGAAGTGTCTACCCCGACAAAAGCCTGCTTTAATACATCCAGGGAGCTGCGGAACTGCAGCTCCTATTAGAGACGTCTATTGTTAAATGTGTTTCATGGATCGTTGTTTATTAACTCATTCATCCCATCACGCATCAGAACAAGCACAGGAGAAAGGTCGCTTTCAAGCTTGAGACACAACAGCAGCAACACTAATCAACAGTAAATTTGATGCTCAATGTACTCGCTAGCATGTTCTTTCACTAAGAACTGATGTCAAAGCCCCCGTTTGTTGCCTTTGGGTTACGGAGTCCGTCAGTTAATATACAGAGAAGCATTATTTCATTAAACTGCAATTCTTTGTTTTTCACAAGCCAAGTGGCCGGCAGCATCTTCAACGCAATTCCGTGCATCCTGAGTTAGTTTAAATGAATTGCGAGATGTCTCTGACGCACCGTGTTACAAGCCATTGTTCGGGAAGGAGGCTTAACTCGGAAGGGAACAAAGTGTTGACATGCCATGAGTCCAACAGCTAGCACAGAGATGAGTCGTCGTGTCGAAGCAGATTCGGCATTTACGTAGGTAGGCTAATTAACACACTGAGGAGCAAACTTGTTCGACAGTGCCCAAATTCATCAAAGAACTTCGCCATTGTTTGCCAGATCCCTCCGAAACACTCAACACCCCCCGACACGGTCAAACTGTGATGAATAAGTTCTCTCCTTGAAAGAACGAAGAGCGGAGCACATGAAGGTAACCACGGACGTGGGCATTGAGCACTCAGAGGTTTCCCGGTATGGCTTTGAAAGCGATCACCATGTTGACGTCGAAATGATGCAAATAGTGGCGAAGAAATCTACGTGGACAAAGCTACTGGTGAAATAAATCTTTCGGACAACATGCGAAATATCATTTAAGTGACTTGTAAAGTTTTAGTATGTTTTCCTTCTTTTTTTATTTTTTCTTCATGACATTTTATGTATTGTTCTCGCCTATTGCTTACTTAATATTTTTTTGATAATGCTTAATACTATTTTTACTTAATTCATGTTAAGTGATTATTATTTTGCTTTTACTTAATAATATTTTTGTTATTGATATATAAGCAATGTGATCACATGTACTGCGCTTTGCCATCCGGCTCCACTGAACTCTATGATTTCATATTTGTTCAGTTCACGCCGTGGTTCAGTTTAGTGAACGGTATTGCGTCATAGCAGTGTTATGCAATGGGTCAGATAAGTATATTTCTTCGTTCAGGTGTTGTTTATTTGTGCCGTGTGCACCCTGTCGTGATCCTGAGCGCAACATTTTTTGCTGATGCTTGTTTGTGAGGGGATTGATGTGCAATTTGTGGATGTGTATTCTAAGAGGGGCCTTGTAGGTGATAAGAAGTCCTTCTAAACGCTTTTATACAAAAGCAAGTTGGTTGTCATTTTGAGTCAAAAATGCTAGCATATAGCTCAGCATGGCGATGAATTTTGCTGACGTAAGAATTGTTATTCATGCAATTCGCTAAAAGATAAGTATGTTCCAACAATATCAAAATTTCCGCAGGTAACAAAATGACAAATTTATTGTGATATGCATCAGAATCTTCGACTTGTGCCTCCTTCAGTGACGACAAGGAGAAGGAACAGAAAATGAAGACACTAACAGTTCATGTGGGCTGTGACAGAACATTTATCAGATGATTTTTGCCCTAAACATACAAAGCACTGAATTCTAGAGTACTCATTAAAAACTAAAGCAGAAGTTGAAACAGGCAAATTCAAAAGAAGTAAAGAATAACGTCTGCCGTTAGCGGAAAACATGCAGTGGGGTTAGAGAAATAGACCATCCCTTCAATTGATCACAATATCAACGCACCTACATCATTCATTAATTGCTGTCCTTGAGAATATTTGTTGCTATAGAGGGCCTCCAGTTTTTTTCCTTTTTTGTTCTCTTCCTTAAACCAATATGAATGACAGACAATGAATTTAATAGTTATGCGCTATACGCCCTGCGTGATAATTCTTCGCGCTCAGATCGTTTTATAAATCGTTGCACACCACGAAAAATGTGTTTTTTTATCACAAATAATGCGATTTTATTCTGTTTTCCGCAAGCTAGGAACTTGGTTTGTCCTTAAGAGGGTATGTTAGGCCGCTGTCACACAGAATAATGCGTCTTCCATCTTCCATGTCACTCGTCTCTTCGCACATTCTTCATAAGGCGTGATGAGATGATTTTTATCTGCCGTCTTCCGCCTTCCATCGTCCCTCTCCCATCTTTTACGGACCGCAGTCACAGTTGGGAAATCCATTTCCGATTCAGTCAGCGCTATTTTTTACTATTAACCGTTGCTATGACTACTGTCTAAGCTCTTCTCTTCCTCATCCTTGTCCTCGTCCGACATGATGAACAAAGAGCTGTTTTCTGATACATTGCTTCCCTTTGTAAGTCACAGCTATCTATATCTTCCCTCAGACGTCACTTCACGTTGTTCTAGATTTAGAAGTCTCACGGCCACTAAATCTGTGCTCGCCGCTGATGCCTGATGGATGATGGAGATGAACTTCATCGGCCGCATAATTTCATGCCTTATGTCCGATGGACGACGCCTTGTACTTTTCCTGTGTGACAGCGTGACGGAAGATGAACGATGACTTTTTCTGTGTGATAGGTTGTATTCTTTTCTACATGCAATTAAAGGTAAATCCCAAATGGAAGACGCCATATTCTATGTGACAGCGGCCTTATGCGTTCACGTAAAATCTCAGTTTCCGGATTCATCCCCACGACGCTGGCCCTATTAATCATGCTAAGCGATCCCATTCCCTCCTCAGCACTGACGAACATACATTGATAGTCATTGATATAAATTATTATCGCTACAAGGCAATGCAATTAGTGAAGTGACTATCAATACAGTTTTTTTGAGACAGTGTATAATTCCCCCTGAAACAATTGCTGTTGGAAATGACGTGATTGAGGTTGCTCTTTCTATTACCTTGGCGACATGAACGATCAGACTGGAAGTTGTTCCGGCGCTAGTAGCTCAAGAGTCAAAATGGCATGGAAAACTTTGTGGGAACTGATTCCTATACTCAAGAATCGCACGCTTACTTTACGACGAAGAGGCACCTGCGTTAGAAGTGCATTACTGTAGGCCTTGGAGTCATGGGCATTGAGCAGTGAAGACTGATGACATCAACACAGGCTTGTGAGAAACGATAACCACACGATCAGATGGATATGTTCCACCAAGTTTTGCGACCGTGGATCTATGGATGGACTACAGCAAGCCTTGGGAATCGTTGATTTACCGATTGTGCTGCGTGAAAGCCGTTAATGATGGTCGGGCACTTAGAGCGTGCGCCTGATTTGATCTGCCCCAAAAATGCGCCTCCGAGCCCCATGTATTGGGAGTACACCGTGGAGAAGGATCTGTGAGACTTGCAACGCCACTGCTGATGGCCGTGGTGCTTGAAGAAGTGCAATCAGTCCACACCGGAATCATCATGACACATCGTCCAACCCCTGAAACAAGGACTAAAATCGGGCAGCAAGTGAGGGTGTGAGCATAATTGCCCTATTGAATGTTCAATATATCCCTTATTCGAATATCCTGACTACACCACTGAACGTATGCGCAAGATTGAAAGTTCATAGCAAAAGACAGTCGATACTTAAAGGCCCCTTTATATTTATTTTAGATATGCTTGCACTTTATATCTTTTATATACTTTACCCCCACTTTTTCAAATTTGTATAGAAGCTATGAAATTTGCATTTATGCTATACAATCAGTCACTCTTAAGCTTCAAAAGTTCTTAGTATGGGATATTATATTATTTATGCACAATATTTCTTGTAATTTGATCAGGCATTTTGTTAATTAGAAACTTTGGTATGAAACGTAAGCTGTGTAGGTAGAATGGTAGTATGATCATTTTTCCACGCGTTTGAAGTGTGAATGCATTTGTTGCCTTGTCTGTAGCTAATCTCATCAGCTGTTATACAAAATGTTCCCACGATTTCTAAAAATTCTGCATTTTTCGTCATCTGAGATTTTATCATTTCATTGCCATTTTAGAAGTTGCGAGCCGAATATCATGTTGGAGACTTGTCCTGTATTTCACACAGTCTCTGTCTGATCAACTCCTTTACCCTTCATATTCATAATGTGACTTCTAATGACTTCTTTTTCATAAACTACGTATCCAATCTGTATGAAACTATAGATGTGAAGCACCACAAAATGCACTAATCTACCAGCATATGAAGTTTACTCGCTATTGATAAAAATGTACAAGTTATAGACAAATTTGAAAGCAAACTTATGGCACCAACAGAGCCTCATGTAGTGGACAGGATTTTAGCATTCGTCGGAGAATCATCACTTGCCCTCTGGAATAGACACCGGAATAATCACTTTTAATCATTTAAAACTCCATCTATTTTATTGAGTGTTATTTAATTTGGGTTGCATCCTCGCTTTTATCCGTAAATCAGAATAAGCGATCATTTGTGAAATTTATTATTTGACATTATTTCTTGCAGTTGTAAAGCAACACAGCGGACGGAGACAAGTTCACACGAAGGTCAGGGTGATCATGAGCGAAAAAGTGCGCCGAAGAGAGATCCGATTATCACTCGTAAGTAAGAACATAAAGATTTTGTTTTTGCTTATCTTGCCTTCGAAAATGGATGTCTTGCTGTTTTGGTGCATCTTTGATGAATCTATGATACATCTCATACACCAAGACATCAGGTTCTACGCTAAATAAGATACTGCATATAAAGATGCTGATAAAGGAGTGATATGTTACCAACAAATCTATAAGTAAATAACGTAATTACAAAATAACTTGGAGAGGAAAAGTCAAAGAATCAAAGGACAAGTAAAAGTGAACTCTTTCTGTCTACACAGCGGTGGTTTGGAGAGTCGTATGAGAACCGCCTCGCTGACGCGGAGCTCCAATGCAGTTCTACAGAACTTTACAGCTCTGAAGTTGTCTCTTGAACCTGGATGAGGGCACTGCAAGTGATGCTGTGTGATGGATGATGAAGGAGGCTGTTTAGATCTTGGTCGAGGTATATGCTAAAATGCATGTCTGCTTTTAATAGCATAGCGACGCTGGGTAACTCGAAAGCAAATAAGACTCATGGGCATCTCAAGGTATGTCAAAGCTGAATAATGCACCTAACACTTTCAGCTGATGGTAAGAATTAGCATTCTCTCCAAAATAAAACATGCGTTTCTTAGCAGCATAGATTTTGTCTTGCTTTTACAAGGAAGCGACACATTGGAAAGACATTGGACATTGAATTCAACTTATATTTAATCAAAGGATGCCATGATCTTGCTAGCCGTTACTATAGTTCAGTGAAACTTTGTGGGACGAATTCTAGACGCTGTCTAAATATATGCATGTTGCCAAATGAGATAACAGGCAAGATAACAAACGGCTTCTGGGTTAATCATCTCTTCTAAACGCAGCCAAAAATGAACTTTAAAATTAATGTTTCAACCGTTCATCCAAAAAATACAAAACTTAAGCTTTTGACATCCTCATCTACACTATCAGTTTCATTACCATAGCCATCGAAACAACTCCTTCAAATCAATTCAAGTCCTCTCTAAAAGCCCATCCCATAGAAACGAAAATGTGAAAGCACCCAGGACTAAGAAGAACCAACTTGTGATATGGTTTTGATGCTTGATAATAATACTGATAGCGTAGGCTTGGAATGCTGTAGAGAGCATAAGTTTCTGTTTTTAGATGGCGTGGTCAATAGCACAAAAGTCCTATTGAAGTGATTTGGAGGAGCTGTTTCGATAGCTATGGTAATGAATGGAGTTTTGACGTTTTTGGATGAACGGTTGCATTTATAATTTTTAAGTTCATTTTTGGCTGCGTTTAGAAAAGATGATTAACCCAGAAGCCAATTGAAAATCCTAATCTCACGACGATTCATGATTGTGGACGAAACAGACTGGAAGCCTGTGCCCTTAAACAATCGCCGTAAAGCATTTGTGGGTAGGAAACTAAGAATGGTAATGTGGCTGTTTCTACGCCTTGTCTCATTCGGAAACATACATTCATCTAAACAGCTTCTAGATATTTGTCCTTCTAAGTTACGATGGATTATAGCAACGGTTAACGAGACCATAGTAGCCTTCGATTAAATGCAAGTTGAATCTTATCATATTAAATAGATTTTCAGCAATTGCAAAATTTATGACGTTCAATGTGCTTATACAATAAAGTATGCTTCCTACATTATTGATAAATTGACAATTAGCGAGTGACCGAGAGAAGTGCATTCCGTAAAGTGATGCATTTTTGTTATCAGGAATGGAAGAGCGAGCTGCAGAACGTGCGCGCATCAAGGCAGAAAGGGAAGAGAGACGAAAAGAGGCGGAAAAACAGAAAGTCGTGAGTGATGATGATACTACTTCAAAAAAGAATTTCATGTCCTTTATGTTATGGTCCGGGTTCATATTGATTCGTGGCATTGAATTGGCAAACTGTGCATGAAATTGTAAAATCTTTTACAAGTATCCTAGATCACAACTACTTTTTTGATTGTTGAGAATTGAGTTAGTATCGATTTCAGCAAAGCGCTTGCCGCGTCAATCGAAGAAGCAGGCACTTTGTCTCATACTACTTGTATAATCCTAATCCTACAATTAACAGTAGTACACTAACCAAAGATGTTCAGCCCTTATGGCACAAAATTAGACATAAGATCAGCCTCATGGCACTAAATTAGACATGAGATCAGCCTCATGGCACCAATTTAGGTGTATAATTACACTGATTGAGAGATATTACGTGAATAGGCGAAATCCTATTTTTTCGCTAATTGCAGGGGTCTCACTCTTCCTTGAATGGGCAATTTTATTCCTTGAATTTCCTTGATTCATATTCTTCCTTGAATTCCATGAATTTCAAAATTTAGCGACCTACACTTTAGAAGGCTTCCTACCTACACATGATTTTTGCTAAATTTTCTGCTTTTCAATTGCTAGTGTAGTCTCACTATTCTGAGTGATTTTAGAGTTTTACCAATTCACATCATAATTATGTCATTCACAAAAAACGCGATCATTCAATTTAGATGTCATGATTGCATGTGTTTATCATTTCAGAATACGTTGATGACCTACTGAAATTTAACGTGTTAGAGACACAGTCAACGAAACCTTGTAAATATTGGCTTACCAGTTAGGAATTAAATACAGATAAACCAGATCAGCAGTTGTATAGCCTGATGTCTACCAAAATACTAATTCACTTGTCCTTCATGATGGATATGTACACTTGCTTCATCAGATATGATGATGCGAGTGACATACGAATGCAACTCCATTGAGACTTCAAGGTACATGTATGTTACTGGCCAATAATATTTTCGCCTAAGTTGTATAAAAGGCATGCCTATCGTTCTTCGCATCGCATATAAAAATATCGAAAACCTTGGTCCTCGAAAGTGAGTACATTTGGCTTGTTATTCACAGCAACTATGCCAATGGTCTGCATTCGATTCACCCTCGTTTGAAAGTTTGGTATCTACATGTAACTGCAACTGAGAAGGACATCATCTTTGGTATTGACCAGTGCTGTAGTCGTAGGGTAACACTGGATAACGCCGTTATGCCACTGCTTTTAGATTTTATACAGCGTTACCCCGCTGCTTACACAGAAAGAAATAGTGAAGCTTTTATTCGTTAACGGTGCTTGAAGAAATTTCAGGCAGCGTTATCCCACTGATAAATCTAGGACTACAGCACTGGTATTGACAATAGAATGAATACATGCATTTCTGCATTTTCCATAATATCTTTATTTTTAGATCATTCCAGCATTCAATCAATCAATTCATGTTCAATCAATGTTCATTGATAATTCCAAGCACTCAGCTGCCTGATCATAATGACAATCACCTGGCCAGTTTCAAAGTCAATGACGTAACTGTAAGATCCAGTCATTTTCCATTTATGGAAGAACTTCGTGATGACATAAAGAAGACTAGACATAAACAAAATCGCAAAGATACTAAACGTGAGCTGAGAGATGCCATCGTAAGTGGTGTGTCATATCTGCAATTACACCTTCCACTGAAAAATGAACTGCTAGCGTCGTTATCATTCATCTCACCAAATGCAAAATCCAGCGCTCGGTTGATTGAAATGGCTCAAACTGTCATGAAAATAACGAAGAGGTTCGACGGTGATGAAATCATTACAGCATGCACATCCTTGAGGCAATATCGCTGTCTAACCGATGACGAAATTCCGAACACCTCTGTGCAAGTGCGAGTAGATGCATATTCGACCGCTATATTTTCACTTTTGAAAGAAAAACCGGGTGACGATACGACAGCTCTTAAAAAACTGATAAAAATGGCATGCTCGCTAGCTCATAGCAATGCGTTTGTCGAACGTGGTTTCTCAACCACTAAAGCTATTTTAAATGATAGACAGAGTTTGAAGTACTCTGCGGTTGTGGCCATGAAGATCGTCAAAGAAGAAACAGCAAGAAGTGGTGGGGCAGAATTCGTCGTTATCACTCACGACTTGCTGGCGCGCTGTCGAAAGGCTCGCTCTGTTTACTTTGAAGCCCTCAAGATTGAAGAAGAAAAGACGAAAAAGCTTGCTGAAGCCAAACAAAAGGAAAATGAAAAATTGCAGAGACATCAAGGTCAGCTAGTCAGTTGGCAGAATGAAAAGGAAAATCTAGAAGCCTCTATCAGAAAGGAAAAGACAGTGATAAAATATCAAAATGATGCTTCCGAACACGCCATGAAAGAGAGTTTGCTCAGCGCCAAAAAACGAACAGAAAAATAATCTGATTCACGCGGCCCTAGTTGCACAGGCATCGAAAAGAAGTGCGGAACAGTCATTGGAAAAACTGGTGCAAAACTTGAATGCTCACTGCGAAAAGAAATCCAAAAGAAGCGAATCATCATAGTGCTTGTTATTGTTAGACTTCTTAATTGTTATTATTGTTGCTGATTGTCCCAATCTCTTGTTCTTGAACAACCAGCATTCTGTCAAAGATGTTTTGTTGTTTTATCGTTCTACCAAAGACATTTCGTTGTTGTTTGTGTAGTTATTGAAGAGACGAAAGACTTCATAGTCTATTTCATTTGAATCAGCATTCTATCAAAGATACTTCATTGTTAATCTCGCTTTACAGATTTATTCAGATTTTGTATAAAAATACATTGATTTATATTTCCTTGATTTTTTTCATTTCCTTCCTTGAATTTATGGTTTTTAGGGCGAGACCCCTGTAATTGTTCGGAAATTTTATAAATTATGAACATTTGACTTCACTTCTTACCATACTGGAGTACTGAAAGGTGCTGGCGTAGCCAGACTTTTCTGAAGCGTTGTGATACTTTAAGTCCGGATGCCTTCCTGCGGACTTCCAATGACACTTCGGGGCTAGTAGTAATAAAACGGCGAACACTCGACCGGCGCCCCCCCCCTCTGGAACGGCAGAGTGTCGTGGTCGGCCGCCGTGGTGCTTCGAGTCTGAGTCCCCCCCCTCTGGAACGACAGAGGTTGTGGTCTGTCGTGGTGTGCCGGCCAGGTTGGTCCACGTTCACAAAATGTTCGCTGACTCCCCCCCCTCTGGAACGACAGAGTGTCGTGGTGGTCTTGGGTGACCGCCAGGATTAGTCTTGAGGCTATAGTGTGTGATGTTTTTCGTGCAATCTGCTGAATGTTGGGTTGTAAAATGGGTTGTTTCGAGTGGAAGGAGTGCTCGGATGTGAAAACGGAGGCCAGATTCGGATTCAGCGTGAAATTCTGCATCGGTATGGTGAATTTGAACGCAATCGGAGAGAAAAAATTTCGCTGACGTCCCCCCCCCCTCTGAACCGACCTTCCAACTTTGCTTCTAGTGGACGGATTTTGTCGTGCCATAGCTCGTTTGAAAGCTAAGAGTGAGACAAATTCACTGAAAGAAACGGCTTGTTCATATCTGTCTTCGTTTAGATGTGAGACGCCATTTAAGATTTTGGGACATTGGCGAAAAACGACAGAGTTAGAATTTGGGACGTTTTGGGCTGTAGCTTCAAAACGAAGCATCGGATTTGAAAACGGATTTCAGATTTGGAATCAGCGTGAAATTCTCTATCTGTATGGTGAGTTTCAAGGCAATCGGCGAGAAAAAATTTTCAACATTTTTCGAAAAAACGACAGAGTTAGAATTTGGGACGTTTTGGTGTGTAGCGCCAAAACGAACCATCGGATGTGAAAACGGAGGCCAGATTCGGATTCAGCGTGAAATTCTGCATCGGTATGGTGAATTTGAACGCAATCGGAGAGAAAAAATTTTCGCTGACGTCGCCCCCCCCCCTCTGGACAGCTAGCTTCGATCTTGGCTTCTAGTGGACGGATTTTGTCGTGCAATAGCTCGTTTGAAAGCTAAGAGTGAGACAAATTCAGTGAAAGAAACGGCTTGTTCATATCTGTCTTCGTTTAGATGTGAGACGCCATTTAAGATTTTGGGACATTGGCGAAAAACGACAGAGTTAGAATTTGGGACGTTTTGGGCTGTAGCTTCAAAACGAAGCATCGGATTGGAAAACGGATTTCAGATTTGGAATCAGCGTGAAATTCTCTATCTGTATGGTGAGTTTCAAGGCAATCGGCGAGAATAAATTTTCAACATTTTTCGAAAAAACGACAGAGTTAGAATTTGGGACGTTTTGGTGTGTAGCGCCAAAACGAACCATCGGATGTGAAAACGGAGGCCAGATTCGGATTCAGCGTGAAATTCTGCATCGGTATGGTGAATTTGAACGCAATCGGAGAGAAAAAATTTTCGCTGACGTCCCCCCCCTCTGGACAGCTCGCTTCGATTTTGGCTTCTAGTGGACGGATTTTGTCGTGCCATAGCTCGTTTGAAAGCTAAGAGTGAGACAAATTCAGTGAAAGAATCGGCTTGTTCCTATCTGTCTTCGTTTAGATGTGAGACGCCATTTAAGATTTTGGGACATTGGCGAAAAACGACAGAGTTAGAATTTGGGACGTTTTGGGCTGTAGCTTCAAAACGAAGCATCGGATTGGAAAACGGATTTCAGATTTGGAATCAGCGTGAAATTTTCTATCAGCATGGTAAGTTTCAAGTCAATCGGAGAGTTTCAAGTCAGTCGGAGAGAAAAATTTGGGACATTTTTCGAAAAAACGAGTTAGAATTTTTGCGATGGCTGCCTTCTGTAGAGCCAAAACGAAGCATCGGATGGGAAAACGGAGGCCAGATTCGGATTCAGCGTCAAATTCTACATGGAAATGGTGTATTTCCAGCTCAATCGGAGCACTAGAACCGGAGATAGACGGGTTTTTAGTGTTTGGATGATGGGTATTACGTCATCAGCTGATCCCTGATATAAGCTGGGAACCGACAGAGACTTGTCATTCAGACGAGAGATTGCCAACGGTAAGTCGTCTCTCTGAGCTCCGATGATAGCTTCGGATATTCCAAATTTCGGGTTTCTGTAAGAAACCGACTTAGAAAATTTCATTGCTGATATCAGCTAAGGCGTCAGACTTAGAGGTTCGCCAGGAGATGGCCTTCGTCTCCAGGCCATAAAAGACTCCAAAACTTCAAAGGCTTGTAACTTTGCTTCTACAAGTCCGTTTGACTTGATTCAAAAAAGGTTCGGTCGCTATTGACCTGACCTAAGTGATAGACTACTTATAAAAAATTTCATAAGTAGTGCTAAAAAGTTGAAAAATTTTAATTCACTAGTTTTGGAGGTTTTCTGGGATTTTCGACCCTGCTGAAGTCAATGAAAGCATTTTTAATGATGTCTGAGCCAGTCTTCTCATGCTATAAGCGGCTTTTCACTGAAAGCGAGCAAGATACGGAGAGTTTTGCTGTAATATTCCACTGACAGGGTGTTCCTTCGGGACGGCGGACGATGCCGTAGTGATAAGTGTGGCAAGGGAGTGTGTCATAGTTTAGACCGTAACCGCTGGGACAACTCATGTCTCATGTTGGGCATTTGACACAGTTCTCAACGTAGCACTTTGAACGCCAATCGGTTGAGTCTTAGCTATCTTGTCATGGGTGGCCTCTAAACATCTCCATTGCAAAACGCTGGTGAATCAAGCTCTCTACGGCTTGCTATCAAGCTGATCAAAGCAATAACTTGGGATGTTTCCTCAAGGTTTTCAAGTATGCTGAGTTCAAATCTGCTATCAGATTTCAAGTTTAACTAAGTCTAAGGCAGCTTCGAGGGGTTAGATCCCAGCTACTGTTCACTACCTTTGACTCGGCGTTGCTGTTACCACTTCGGGGCAGTGACAATGATGTCTTCAGCTGTAAATAGCGGGTATCGGGGAAGATCTCTCACTTCCCTAGTGATCAGTACAAGGCCTTCGGGCTGTTGACGGGATCGAGTGCCACTCACTATACTCAAATCTATCATTCCTCACTAAGTGTAAAATCATTGTTTTCCGTTTTTCGCTTCAGAAATGCCGAAATGCAATAATGTCAAGACCAGTTTCAAACTATGTCAACGCCGGAAGGTATTCCGAGCTGACGCCTTCAAGAAACACGCTTGCACTAACAAGAAACAGATAGGGGTCGGTCGCTACTATTGCGGAGCCCACAAAGTCAGTCGCTTAAGTGAGCGGTTGGAGGATTGGCACTCACAACACAGCGAGTGTCAAACAGGCGAAGTAGGCGAAGAAGAACGGAGTTCACTCTTCGCCACTGAGCTCCGTTCTTTGGAGCTACAATCTGCCAACGAGCAAGAACGGAGCTCACTCTTCACCACTGAGACCACTGAGCTACAATCCGCCTTTGAAGCGATTGCCGCTGTATCCTCACTTAGTAGCGAGAGCTCGCTGTCCAGCAGCGATAGTGAGGAGGAGGAGGAGGAGGGAGAGCTACAGTCGCAACCTATCGAGAGCGTCGACCTCGATCGCGAGACCCCTACAGCCGTGACTGCGAGCGGAATTGCAACACAATGTCGCAATTTTGTCAAGCGCCCGCTGGTGATCGCCGAACGGTATAGACTAAAGAAAGAGGTGGAGAAGTTGAAGGAGGAGGCCTTCTCATACAAGGCAAAGTATGAGGACCTAAAGAACGTAGCCGGAGAGATGAAGAAGGTGAAGGAGAGATTAAGCGAGCGGGATGGCGAGTTGGAGCAGGAGAGGCTCAAGACTCTCGAGGGGAAAGCCAGAGAAGAGGCTTTGCTAGCAGAGAGGGAAAGTAGGGAGAAGGAGATACGAAGGTTGAAGGAGGAAGTGGAGAGACTCCGTGTGCAGATGGCTAAGGTTGTCGAGACGAACCACGAGCTGCACCGTTCGGCGCATCGTCAATATCGTCCCAGACTCTGCCTTCACACAGATCACAAAAACAGTTCACTTGCTTCAATCGTTCTTCCACTGCAAGCCTCACTTTGTCGATATACTCCCACTCCGCCATAGTTCGTGGCTGGGAGTTAGGGGTGTACCACTCCCATAATTGGTGGAGGAATTTGGTGCTGGTGATCTCCATCACATCGTCAGTATCGTACTGGAGATACTTCCACCTCACGCCTGTTAAGTCGGGACACTCCTTCTCACATACACTCTCTTCGTTGTCCGCTGGTAATGACAACTTTCTGATATTGTCCAGTCGGTACACCTTCTCTACCTTCCCCTTCGTTGGGGCGTTTGGTGCAACGAGCGCCTTTGGTGTTGAGGATGGAGAAGAGAATTTTGTGTTTGGTGTTGTCGGAGGGCTTGTCATGTTGACTGTGAATAATAACTTTGAAATATTTTCTAATTCTTAAGTATCAACAAGCAACCAATCAGAATGAACAGCCAATGAATGATGAATATGAAAGTATATATGTAAAGTGACATTCGTATCATTTCACTCTGTCTTTGAGACGTATAAGTGAAGTGTTCCCTGGCGAATTCTATATTTGAGGCGTGCAAGTGAATTCCAAATTTGAGTGAAGTCTCTATCTTGTTGAAGTATGAAGCTTAAACATAATTTCGTTCAAATGGTAAGTTGAAAATTTCTTCACTCATCTCCCTCAAACGTGTGGCTAGTAGCATCTTCCTCAATTTCAGGCATCAACTTCATCACCAGCGCCCTCCCTTCTCGAGGAAAGTTTAGAGTTGTTGAGTCAAGGTAGGTTGTAACAATACACTGAGACTTGAACAGAGATGATAGAATGATTTCTCTTTCAGGTGATACCAGTCCCATCTCGAGCGAGTCCATGTCAACATTGTCGCGGGAATGCAACGATCGGGAATGTGCTGACTGTGGGCACATCTTCACGAGGAAGCGTGATCTCGTCCGACACATCAAGTGAGGTGTTTGTAGACCTAAGTCAGCATCAATCTCCGAAGGTGGGGATGATTCTTTTAACGATGTCTCCTTTTCTTGCGATTTATGCATTGAGTCTTTTGAGTCACATTGTGAACTATCTTCACATAGACTTCGACATACACACAGTGACGATAGTTATACTAACAGCGCCTCCTCTATCCGACTCTCTGGTGTCGATAAATAATTTAGTGAGGAACTACCAGATGGAATCCTCAGAAACCATTACTGACTTTGAAGAATGGTTTCATCAAAATTCATCTTTGATTGGTGCGCTCTTCAACAATTTAGTCAATTTTAGAATGAAGGCGCTCATCTATCTCAAAATAAAATATGTAAAAATCGACCACCATACTGGTCAAATAGTAGAGAGGTTGGAGTTTCACATACCCTCCTCTCCTGCAACCGAAGTTGTAGACTGCGAGTCTTGGATAAATTTTCATATCCAAGGGTTAAAATTAAACATAGATAAATTTAACGAGCGTGATAGTGGACTCGTTTTTGATGGTATTGAGACCGCCATGATCAAAATCACTTTATTAGAGAACTACTCTGGACGAGGCTCCTTTAAACTTCCGAAAAATTTAAGAAATAAAGCAGCAGTTATTTCTGTAGATTGCGAATCGCAATGTTTTAAGTATGCCGTCCTCTCCATTCTCCACTATAATGATGTACAGTATAGCCGATACCGTAAGAGTAAGTATCAACAGTGGGAGAATGAATTAAAGTTTGATGACTGCAATAGTGAAGATATGAAAATTAAAGATATAGAAAAATTTGAAAAATTGAACAACATCAAAATAGTTCTCCATGTTTGGGAAAAGGGATTGAAGGGTGTCCGCTACAACTCGCGTTCGAGTTGTTATGACCACGTTGTCAACCTTTTATTAGTAAGAGAGGATGATAGTGAGGAATGGCACTACTGCGGTATTCCCAAAATTTCTCGCTTATACCACCACTTAAGAAATTCTAGCTCATCAGAGATTTATTACTGTGACATGCATTCGCAACTTTAGGAGTAAAAATAGATTTGAAACTCATTACGAATGGTGTAAGCGAGGTAAACTACAAATGGAGCGCATGCCCAAAGATAAGGAATTTTCATATAGAGAGAATGGCGATGAACTAAGTCCTCTTCGTGTCATCTATGCTGACATCGAATGCTATATCGATGATATCATCCACGAGCCAGCAGCCATATCCTGCTATGAAGTATGGCATGACCATTTCCAAAATAGAAAAATAAAATGCACGTCTGGCAAGGTGAGGATTGTATTTACCAAATCCTACAATTCCTCGAACAGGCTGTAAAATTTCAACAAAAGTATGATGGTGAACTCTATCGCAGATCATTGCATATGACAGCAGATGATCAAGCAAAATTTGATAGTTGCAACGTTTGCTCCAAATGTAGTAAAACATTTGATGATGATAAGATTAAGAAAGTGCGCGACCATGATCACATCACTGGTAAATTTAGAAACGCACGATGTTCAAAATGCAATTTTTCACTTAGGATGAAACGGCGTACATTACCCGTCATTTTCCATAATTTCAAGGGCTACGACAGCCATATGATAATAAAAGGAGGTTTAGGTCAAATGAAAGAGTGGAAGCTTGATGTAATAGCACAAACGAGAGAGAAGTTTATGGCCATGACAGCAAAAGTGCCTGTCGATAAAACTAAAGAAAATAAGGCGGTCTATTTTGATATAAAATTTTTAGATTCCTACCAATTTATGACTGCATCACTGGCCTCTCTCGTACAAAATCTAAAGTCTCTTCCACTAACACAAAATCTTAAGAAACAATATCCAAATCTAACCGATGAAGTCATCACACGGAAAGGAGTCTTTCCATATGCATATTTTGATGCGATTAGTAAACTCGGCGAGACTTCTCTTCCGCCCATAGATAAATTTAAAAATGATTTGACCGGCGCAGAATGTAAGACCGAAGATTATGATCATGCACAAGATGCATGGATAAAATTTGACTGCCATACATTTGGCGAATATATGATTGCCTATCTTAAGTTAGATGTATTTTTGCTGGCTGATGTATTTCAGGAGTTTCGACGAGTGGCATTAGAAGAAGATAAGTTAGATCCCGTCCACTTTGTCAGTCTGCCAGCCATGTCATTTAAGTCTGCTTTTAAAATGACTGGTGAGACCATTCATCTCTTACAAGATCCAGAGATGTATAATTTATTTGAGCGAGGAATTTGCGGTGGTCTCACATTTGTAAATAAACATAGGTTAAAATCAAAATTAGTAGGCGATGATCAGACTCATCTTAAGTATTATGACCAAAATAATTTATATGGTAGTTCACTATCCAAACCACTCCCTCACTCTGAGTTTAGCTGGTTAGATGATAGTGAAATTCAGCATCTCTCCAGCCCTTCTAACATACTAGCAATTCCAGATGAAGGTGATTGGGGATATTATTTTGAGATAGATCTAATCTATCCAAATAATATTAAACATAAAACCGTAGATTTTCCACTCGCACCCGAATCAGGTGAAGTGAGTAAAGATATGTTTTCCGACTTTATGAAACAATTTCATAAAGATTAAGAATCATGTGGACAACCCAAGTATAAGCCTTGCCGCAAACTTTTGCTCACTCAATATGATAAAGAAAACTATCTAGTCCACTTTAGCATCTTAAAATTTTATTTAGAAATGGGCATGATTTTAAAAAGAGTTCACCGCATTATTAAATTTAGACAGAAAGCCTTCCTCAAACCCTACATAGATAGTAACAGCCAGAAACGTGCACTAGCCCAAAATAATTTTGAAAAAGATTTTTATAAATATAAGAACAACAGTCTATTTGGTAAGACGATGGAGGATGTTAGAAAGCGCGTAAACTACAAACTAGTTAATGATGTTACAAAATTTAAGAAATTGGTCTCATCACCTCTATTCATCGATAGAGACATAATCGATGAGGACCTTGTAGGTGTTAAAATGATAAAATCTGAAGTTGAGTTGTGCAAGCCCATCTATATTGGCCAAGCTGTACTAGATTACTCTAAAAAATTAACAAAAAAAACAATATAAATGTAGCTAAACAATAATACAAACTGACCAAACTAAAAAATAAACATAAAACAAACCTAAATCCCACCCCTATAAGTATAAGTACTATAAAACGAACTCATAGTAAAACAAAACTACAAAAAACGATATCACTAAAAGCACAACAAAGAAATTCACAATACTTATTTCCAAAATAATTCATAAAAACGACTATGCAATACAAAACCAACACACAAAGAAGACTTACCAGAATAGTTACTATAACAACACCAAATAATATACCAAATAACATAACTAAAATAAAAAAAAAAAATTTCAAACCACGCTCAAACAACAATACTATTAACTCAAAAAGAATCGTACCAACACATAACCACAACTCTGAACTAACACTACCTTAACGCTAATTTAACTATACTCACCTGAAAACTAATAAAAACATGAAACCATAAGCCACAAAAAACTAAACAAATACCTTAAAATGAAACTCTAATAAAAAAGCACTTTTTCACTAAAACAAAGAAGGGCAACTTCTAAAAAAAACCATAACTCTAAATATACGAAGAAGCTCTAAGAAATAGAACTAAGAGTATAGAACTACATAAAACAAAAAATAATAAAGCTCAAACTGTACGCTGAAAAAATAGACTCATAAAGAAACAATAACACCACTAACGATTAGGCATACGAAAAGCTTAATTTAACTAAACATAAATAACAAATAAATAAAACAATTACAAACACAATAAAGCCCTAACAGATAGCAATACCAATTGATCCTAAAACCCAAAAACCATCAACACAGCCCAAACAGCCACCAAAAACTACACACTTAACCTACATAACCTACGAAAACCCCGAAAACATAAAAAAAAACACACCAACCAGATTAGGTTAGATAAACTATTCAAAAGTCTTAAGACACTCGAAGCAATATAACAACCAAAATTTAAATAAAAGAACAACTACCATCATATTAAATATTGTCCAATCGTTAAACCAAACCAATTGTCAATAAAAGTTAAAAAAACATACTAATATCAAATGTACCAGTACAAAACAATCTATACAGATAAACTATCGACGAAACAAGCCTAACGAAAAAAATAAAAACAAACATACAACGATAAAAAATACCTCCCCCCTCAAACCCCAACAAAGCCAAAAAAAAATTAAACGATTCCAAATACACAGCAAAACTGAATAATTATTAAACAAACATTATAAATCCAACAAAGCTCTATAACAACACAAATGAAACAACACATCAAACAAAAAAAAACAAAAAAAAAAAAAAGACTAAAAAACCAAAATGCTTTTCTCAAGCCCAATGAACCACCACAAAAAAACAAAAGCAAAAACCATCCACTCGTAAAAGATGTACGATCTTTTTGGTAGGTGCTACAGATAGTAATCTCTTAGTCACCATTACCTACTCAAAAAGAATAAAAAGTTCAATGAAAAATAGCCCTCACTAGGGAAAATCTATAGAAAGATATTTGTGAATACAACCTACATTATCCTACTGATCACACCACTCAACTAACCATCAAAAAATAAAGGCACAACTTGGCTGCATTAAGTAAGAGACAGTCAAGGGAAGGAAATAGATTAAATGATACTCTCGGCCCGCCGACCAAAAATGTACAGTATGAAATCTAAGTGATAGCGTATACGAAAGTAAATAAAGGCGTGCTAAAGGGATACCAAGATCAGATGGTCTCTAACACTGAAACATAAAATTCTGAGTTATCCATGGACACCCACCAAAAACTCACGCCTACTCAATCATTGAAACCGTTAAAAACAATAACGTTTTGGGTCAATTCTTACTGTGACCAATACAATTTCAAAATCTACAAGGCCAATGAGAGATCAATAACTCATACTCACTTAACAGCTGAACACGGCGACGCTGCTTTCCACAGCATGGAGGATTCATCAAGAAGGTGCTGGCTAGAACACAACAGTATCCGTCTTCGAACATGGGACAAACCAGCATAACAGAACACTACCTACCGGCACCCAATAAGAAGATAAACTCACACTACCGACATACAGGAGACGTCTTAGCAAAGATCAATCCGCGTAACTTAAGCTTATATTCATGGTTATGATATTCTGTACGCGGAATAAACACTTGCAGTTTTAAATGTAATCGCTTTAGGATCGTTAATCTGGTTCATCCTTGTGCAATATATTGCCATACAGTACAGCCACTCTCCCCAATATCAGTGTAAAAGACATTTTCATACTGCATACATTTTGGTCTATTTACAAATAAAACATATGCCACAATGACTTCACTTTGTTTTCCGAAACACTAAAGTTACGAGGGATTTAGTATCTTTCACATGGATACACTCTTGTAAACCATTGGTAATTTTGATAGCAATAGAGGGTATAGTTTGTTTGACGACGGGATGATAGAAAATAGATTCAAACATCTTCTCGACTATTCCATATGAAGCGTCTTTATCATGAATGAAATCACGTAAAATGTATTCTTTTTTCTCACCAACAGAAATAGGTAAAATCAAATCACTTTGAATGTAAAGGTGCTGTTCATGTTTATCAAGTGTCATTGGTGTTTCTATACCAATCGTATGCGCAGCAGCAAACACAGTTTGTAGCATTGAAAAACCAAAGAGTTTTTTCAAATTTTTACTCAATTGACATTGAATGTCATCACCCAGTTTCAGAACAACGCGTTGATTTTCAATTGAAAACGAAATGTGGTGTGTCTTTACATCATATTTACTTTTCATCACATGCTTCAACTTCTGTTGTATATAAGGATTTACTACATGAATGAAGCTTTCAACTGTATGATATAGACGCGGCATTATATTGATAGCAACTTTAGATTCTTCATAAGACTGGTAAATTTTCTTGATGCGATCGCCATAGATGTCCACCCACCATTCATCATTAACTGAATCAGCTTTAGTGTGATATTCATGAGAAGCATACACCACACCGCTTCCAATAATAGGTGTATAATGTCTTACAAAATGACGCAAGGTTGGAGAGAAATAAACTGTAAGTTTGTCATTATATTTCTGAATAACCAACTTATTTTTGTCCGCCATAATTTTCTCTCCATACTTCTTACCCACAGTCTCATTCCATCGTTTTACTAACTCAATAAGTGATAAAGGTTGAACACCACGCTTTTTCAAAATGATGCGTTCTTCGCATTCTACAACATCTTCATCAAATATTTTAAATCTATAATGAAATTTGTTGATTCGATTTGAATAAACTTTTTTAACATTTGCAGTAGCAATTGACGTTAGATGTAGTCCATGACCAAAACCAAGATGTGGATAGAATTCACTATCCAACCTCAGCGTAAGACCTTTAGTAAAAGAATGAAAGCGGAGGAACTGTCTCCCACTCCAATGATAGATAGTAAACTCATAAGCTTTCTGATTTTTATTCTTCATGATGGAAGTATTACCACTGTTGAATGCCTTAATAATTTTCTCATTCCCAAATGGCTCATAAGAATCTGATTTTATCTGAATCCATTCATAGTTCCACTTTCCATCTGATGTTAAATTGTATGGGAACTGAAATGCATTATTCATCGTTATTCCATCATGGGTGCGAGGAGTCAATATCATTTCTTCCAAATCATTCACATTCTGAATATTGCTATCATAGCAAATACTAGAAACGCCAACCTCCCATTCACCTTCTAAATGCAGTGGCCGATTTAATTCTACTCGATAGTCTGATGGTTTATTTTTGGGAAATTTATTCATAGAAGCATTACTGGGCAAGTAGATTAGAAACGAGTCCTTATTTTCACTTTCCATATTATTCACATTGGAAAAATATATTAGCATACTTTTGCATTAACTCTTCATTCGGAAATGGAGTGTGATACTTGTCACAGCATCTTTATGAAAAGGAATCAACGCACCAGCATCGTCATAAATGGCAATATCAATTTGTGGGATGTAGTTTGATTTCAGCTTTGTATAATGCACTTTCTTGAAAGTATGCTCAGATAAAATACTGCAGCTTTTTGGCTGGTATGGTATCATTGCTAGCAATGGAGCTTCAACATCTCCCACACGTACATCTTCACCAATATTGGAATATATCTGAAAATAGTTAATACGACGCGATAGCGACATGTCTGCGCTAGCTTTGGTTACAGTACCACTTTTAAAGATATTTTGATCAAAACCCAAAATGTCCATTAGAGTTTTATCCATAATTAGTTCAATACCTTTTCCACTTATAGTGAGAGACAAAGTACCTTCTTTTTCAGAAAATGAAATATGTTGCTCATTAATCACTTCATTTAAATAATCTACAACCAATTTAACCGAAGTAATAATGCGAGGCATCAACACTCTTGTTTCATGTAAGAAACCACCAAAAGGCTCTACACACTTTCTGTATAAAGATACGGCCCATTCTGTATCAAATTGATTTGACCTTTCACATGGTAAATGTTGCATATCAGATTTTCCATGAACAGCTGCAGAACGATGTCGTAAGAACTGATGAAAATCTTTTGAACAAACTAATACTAGATCATCATCATTTAATTTGCTTATTGCAATATGATTAGATGATTTGATATAAGTCAATGTTGCCACTTGTTTACCATCAACTCGAAGGAGATAATTAAATTTCTTCAATAATGTTTCAGGAGTCATGTTTGTCTTTCTTGGCTTAATCACAATCTTCTTCACCAACGTCTTCTCATTTCTTGGAATAAGATCTACATAATAAGCTTCCTCTCGATATATTAACTGTTTATGACCACTTATGTGGTAATTAACGTTAAAATTATCATAGCTTGTTAAGGCGCTAGCGAGGTAGCCTAAATCATTTCTTAAACTTGGACTTAAACCAACAATCCAATCTTTCTCAACTACATGATGTACATAATTATAATCATCATTGTGCGGAGTAAATTGGACAATATGTTTACACGCTTTATTCAAGAAATCATATATAAACTTTTTACATGATAAGAGATCTTTCTTTGGCCACTGTGGAATGTATACTCGGCACCCCTTTTCACATTGATAAGCAGCTGTACGCCTCATATTAATAGTCATCACCTCATGATCAAAAGTATAGACACAGTTGCTATAAACAAGTTGAGTGACACCCACTTCCCAATTTCCATTTAGCTGTTGTGCATGATCAATGGGAGTAGAAAAGAGTGCGGCTCGATTACTAGTAAATCTCTTTGTAGCCGCATTGCTAAGCAAAATATGATAAAACGACATTTTTATATTGCTAATCTGCAACTTTGCATAACATCATGAAGACTTGGATTTTGGACTCTCTACAATATATCAGAGTTGATCGTGATGGAAACGTACATTTCAAAAATTCTCATGGTCATACATCAAGAGGAATTACATTAACATGGCGACAATTTGTCAACCTCAATGATATCATGAGGGATTTGGAATATTTTGAAACATTAAGATTCATCTCCTTGGGTGATCAAGTTTGGCTTCAACATTACAGAAATGAAATTCAAATCTACCATTCTCATTCCGCAAACTGTTTCTCATTTCGCAAATACAATTGGGAGAAGTATAGAAGATACATACATCGCTCCATCATGACATTTATTCGTCGTGAGTTCATCGCCCTACTATGCAAATCTTAATCAGACATGACTACCACGCACCATGAGTTGGAAATTAGATTCCCTACAACGTATTGAAACGGATCATGATCGAAACGTCTATTTCAAAGATTCAACTGGAAATGTGAGAAGAGAGTTTGCTTTATCTTATCGTCATTTTCAATCTCTACATCATATCATGAAGGACTTGAAATACTTCTATATGAAAAGACATTCACGTATTGGAAATCGCATCTGGCTGCGCGTCAACAATCGGCGAATTCAACTCTATCATTCCCAACTTCATACTAACTTCACATTTCATCAAGGTAGTTGGGAAAAGTATAAAAGGAAGGTACATCGCTCAATTTACTCATTCTTTCATCATGAAGCGCCATCGCTACACCATCGTCAACATTCTCCGTCGCTTCAGACTCTACACCAAAATCGATCTCACAACATTACACCAACAGCTTCCAAACAGCAAGTATTACCCGGGCCGTCCTCAAATGTTAGTGGTGAAGATGAACAATTCACGGAATCTTCAACTCTTCCCAAATGGGACTGTACAGATTCTCGGCGCCCTTTCTCATTCATCGGCGCAGTCAATGCGCTTAGAGCTACAAAGACTACTACGTCGGATATGGAAGAGGGAGAGGTGTGTGATGTCGAATCTGACTGTGGACAATATGGTGATCTCTACTCAATTGAGTGACAGTCTATCATTTTTGAAGATTCGTACCAGCAGTTACAGTTTGTGTTATGAACCCGAACTTTTTCCTGCAGCTCTCATTAGTTGTTGGTTACCTGTGCATGTGGCAATCTTTCATAATAGTAAAGTGATCATTACTGGACTAAAATCTCATGAACAAGCAAATATGATCCTAGACTATCTCATTGAGTATGTACGTACCCAGCGGATTGTAAAATAAAAAACAATTTTTCCAACATGATGTTTTTATTTCAAATCATGATAGAACTTACAAATCATTTTTTCATTAGAGGATGGATTACATGAAAAGTTTTGAATAACAGATGCAAATCGAGATACATGTAAACGTTTTAAGATGAAGTACAGTACAAAAGCACCACACGTTGATGAAAGTGGATGTTGTAGTATGCGTTCATTTCGCTGATATTGACGCGTATGTTTTCTCAACCACTGCTGTGTTGGTATATTTGGAGGTTGAGCAAGAGAGTCAAATAGTTCACCACGTCGGTCTTCTCCAATAAAGATCGCTTTCCAATGCTCACCGCCTAAATTCTGTGAATGAGTGTTTAGCACAATAAAGATGGGATAGTGATTTACTGCAGGTGGTAAGGTATCGAGTGAATAGACATTATCGAAAGCTTTCAACGTCGCTTCGTCTGCATTACGCTGCACTTTAGTCTTAATATCGTCAGCAGTCAACCAACTCATTAACGATTATACTGAAGAATCACGTCACGATACTTTGTAATTTCAATATTTGAATCGAAGACTGCATAAATTAATACATTGATCGTCTCAGGTAGTGTTCTTTTGAACGTCAAATCCAAACGAATATTATGAGGCACGTTCGCTTGACGATAGGGTGCACTAATATCGCTGTCAGCAGTCAAATCAAATGCATAAATAGTATATCCACTCTTAAACTCTTTCATAGTCAGTCCGTTGGTGTCATCCGTATTGTAAAAGCCAAAGACATCCATAAAATCAACATAACTGCGCATAAATTGATCCGAAGCAAAATCTGGTTTGTAGGGTGGACCAGGATGACTCACACCATTTACACGTAAAGCAATTTCACTTAACTGATTGTGTTTAAAATTGAAAGGATTCTTCTTTATATTACCATTAAATGCATCATTTTCAACCATTGCCACCATGAGGAGCTTCGGTGCTTCCGATGGAAAGAGGCCATCTTTCATGAAACTCTTTTGATCTTTCGGAATTGTAAAGGTGAGAAGCTTTGTATGCTGAACGGGGTAAATGGCATTTTGGCGGTTAAGACCTTCAGCATGCCCTCTAATGACACTTGGATTCGGTACTACTCGACGAATGTAAAGTGCAATATCTTCCACATGAATTCTAAAATTGTCAACTTTAGCAAATGCATTCAGCGCAAATTCAGGCTTATTCAATGTCAGCTTGAGTCGCATGCTGGTATTACAGAGTAAAAACTTTGACTGTCTAAAGAAGTCTAAATTCAGCGGACCATATAGCTGACATACTCTACTATCTTTAATCATAGCAGATCGCTTTACAAAGCCACTGTTTGTTTCAACATCAAATTTTCCTGCTTCATCTCTGTACCATCCCATGGCTTCCATATGACTTTTTTGTGCTGCTGGATGAAACTGTGATACATGATTGAAATATGATTTATAGGGATAATCGCTTTGACCACCTTCCACCTGCTGCTCTCCAATCGTTAGAGAAACATCGCGAAGTAATGTAGTCAATGGTAAATTGTTCAGTCCAACTTTATGTGCATCGTCAATAGCAGTTCCATCTGCTTGCTGAATTCTAAACCTCAAATCAAGCATCGCATAACTCAAATCTATGTAGTCATCACTACCACCAGGAATAACAAATTCAATGGGGCCAGCATTCTCAGCTGTTCGAGGATGATAATCTACAATACTTGAACTAAGAATATCTGTCTGTATGGCTTGTTGATCGAACAAACAAAAACCGGAAGTTTTACACTCCATGATTAGAAGTTATAGCAGCGTCGTCGTTTAGCGCCTGATGAATGATTAGAGCCTCTGCGACGTTTGCGTGAATGCCTTTTGACTGAAGATCGCACCTTACCAGCTCCGCGATGTTTCCTCCTTCCTTTTATTCATTCGTTTAGGTGATTTCTTTCCTTGAGTAACACCAGCAATGGTCTGCTTCAATGTTTTTAAACCGCGTTCCTTCCCACGATTCAACAAACTGCTCTTAAAACTTCTACCTCTGGAAAGATCACTAGCAACATCACCAGCAAAGCCAACGGCATTACTTAAAACATTTCGTTTTAAAGATCTACCGACATTGGATATGAGAGGTGCTACAACAGATTTCAGTGCACCAAGTATGCTACCTCCACGTTGGCGGCGAGCACCGATGTAAATTTGTCCTCCGCCACTTACATAGGAGGGTCGTGAATAAAATGAGGCAGTTGGATTCATAGCTCAAACCCTAAACATTGTTAGTTACAACTTTGCATGAATCACTGTCGATCACTTAGATGAAAGATGTCGGCACGACGCATCCAAGAGTTCATACTTGAAGGATAACCAGTCCATTTAACAAGACACCATTCTTCACCTTGCCGTTTTTTACATCGAATGATTTTCTCTACCAAATATGTTTCACTTTCAGTGACTACCTCAATCTCATCGCGGTAAAAGCTACCCTCAATTTCTTCATTATCGTAATCTTTCAACTTGTAGGTGGTCGGAGAGTCTTTTTGATTAATCCTTGATACTGTAAATACCTCCTCTGTCCAATTCGGAAGGTACCCTTTAGCAAAAACACTTTTCACTTTTGAGATACGAACTTTATCGCCAATTTTCACATCACTTTTCACATGAGTGCGTTTACGTTGGAATGATTCGCGCACTTTATCTACATTGTCAGCATTTACATCTACTGGTCTGAGTCCAATAGAACGATGGATAGAGTGATTGTAGGCATGGAGTGTATCTTGTAGAACCTGTGTCCAATTTTGTGTCAAGTTGGCAGTAAAATGTCGCCACAAGCGATTTTTTAATGTGCGATTAAAACGTTCAACGAGTGCAGCTTTATAAGCGCTCTTTACACTAAACAACTCAATGTCATGCCTCTCAAATAATCTTGTCACATGCTGATTTTCAAACTCTTTTCCTTGATCACTCTGAATTCTTTTTGGAATGCGACCTTCTCGAAAAATTGTTTGGAATGCTTTTGCTACTCCTTTCCCTTCTTTAGTTTTTAAAGGTTGAGCCCACGCATAACGCGAGAAAATATCAATGACGGTTAAAATAAAATTATTGCCCGAGTTATGTTTTGAAATGGAGGCAACATCACACAAATCTGCTTGCCACTGTTCATCGATGTCATGAACAATATAATGGCGGGTGCGGTACTTCTTTTTCGCTTGTTTGTGGAGTGTATAGGTAGCCTGACCCTTTAACCATCGTTTCACTTGTGATTGTGGAAGACCACTCGCTTTTGATAATTTCTTGATAGATGCAAATCCTGCCGGATGTTTTACATCATAATAGATTGACTTCAAACGTTCAGATCGATGACGACTGACTCTTTTTCCTCCTTCTCATCTTTTTGTTTTCTTGCCTTTCTACATTTACAACAACTGCAGCATTTAGCTTTAGCGGTTTTGCGATCGTGTTCACATTGCTTAGGGGTTTCATTATGAGAGCTGGCGCAGCAAGTGCAAGTGACAACGACATTCACCTCTGGCGGCTCATTACATGGCAAGCAACACATCTGCTTCATATTAATAGTCTGAGAACATGTATTTCCTAGGAGGAGCTGTTTTACGTTTTCCTTTTTACAGTTTTTGTGTCGATGTAGATCTACGCCGAGTTCTTCCTCTTGTTTGCTTAGTGAGTGTGGGAGGGGATGTAGCAGGTGACGTCTTAAACCAATTTGTTGGCATTTTCATCGCCTGAAGCATTGGAGTAGTAGCCACTGTTGAATCAAGTTCTTTCAATGTCTCATTATTTAAAAAGCAAATTTTGGCACATTATGCTTTTTCAATAGTTTAAGAAAGTATGACCAACCAGGTGGAACATAGCCCTGACGGCGCTTTCTACGTGTCGCATACTGAATCAAGTCTTCATAACGTGAAGCATCAATCACTTTATTTTCATCTGTAATGATTTCTCCTCTATCATTTACATTGAGATGGGGTTCAATACTGTTGAAAAGAGATATGGCATGTGCGCGAGATGCTAAAGGTGTAGCAGTCGATACAGAGTCACGCATCTTATTCTTCAAGTTTTTCAATTGCTCAACAGTTTCCGATTGTAATAATACAGCACGATGTGGATCTTTGATGTGAACATTTTGCTGATAATCTATTTCTTTCCTATACATTTGATTTGCAAGAGGTTGCTTTACTTGCTGCATGGCAGTCAATTGTACATATTCATCCTGAGGAATAACAATCATGCGAGAATAAGAACTCATAGTTTGTAGATAATCATGGGAGTTTTCAAAATATCACTTCGAAATCTAAATTCTTCCGGACACTCTTGCGTAAAGTCAATGAATAAGTAACCGTATGGTTTTTCAGTAGCTGCTTGAAAAATTTCAATTAAGGCTTTTGATCCTCTGGGTGCAACTTGTCGCGCTAAAATTTCAAATTGACTTTTATCTCGCGGATTCTTGAAAATAGCATAATAGTGTGTATTCAGGTTTCGTGTACGAGCTTCTTTTCCATCAGGAAACAAATTTTGTGTAATATAGATGATAAAACACCTTTTATGGTGTGCTGCGCGAGTGAACATATCTGTAACATCTTTTGAATTCTTACTTTCTTTTAATAAATCATCCAATACAACAACATCATTAGACTGAAGTTTATCCACTGGAATAATTCCTTCATGTCGAATAAAGTTGCGACTTTGCAATTCCTGAAACAGCGACGGTTGATAAATACCATAACACCAAATCACTCGATTGATAGGTTCCTTAAACAACTCCCTTCTTTTATCCAATAAAATCAGCGTGAAAACAGTTTTACCTGCATGAGATGGACCTGATACAGTCAGAACTTTATCACATTGAAGTCTGAAATCCATTTTATTACTTTGAGACTCAACATTTGCATAATTAACGCTTAGAGCCAAAGATATTTCCCAATAGGTTGCCCACGGCAGGAGCTATCATTGGAAGTATTGCTGAAAGGAAACCGCCCTTTTGTGTTAGAGTTTTCCTCTTTCTTTGAAGGGCGACTTTAGGATTGGAGATGAAACGCAATTTCGTAGCATATCGCTTAAGTAACTTTCGTTGTTTTGGCGCTAATTTCTTCGTCCTCAACTTCCTCACATGAGAAATAATTTCACAAATGAATTTATCGTTAGCATGTCGTATAGCATTGTATCGCTGATTTGCTTTCATTCGTCGGAGAGCTTGAATGGCTGAAGAAAACTTTTGACTTTTACGTTTCGTCATTTTACGTTTCGCCATTTTCCGTGTTAGTCTTTGCTAAAACCTATCTTTACCACATTTGCATAGGTACTAACTATTGCGACATAAGTGACACTCGAAATGAGCAATGTCACAGTGGTTACATTGGCAAAGTTGAATGCAATTACGTATGAAACAGCGTTGACAAAAAGCATGCTTACATCTCTTGAAGATGCGCTTTTCATTTCCATCCTTTCGCTTACATACATCGCAACACATAGTTTCACCGTTACTGATGTCTATAGCAAGTCTTTTTGAAGATATGAATTTGCTAGCCTTTTCTAAATAATAGACGCATGTACAGAAGGAATATACTTCGAGAGTGAGCAGACATAGCTCGAAAACCAGTTGTGCTACAATCAAGTACCACTGCATTTTCAATTTTTCTTTATGGAAAGTTGAATGTGAATATCTGAAATCGCTTCAATCACTAGACTGCTACCATGATGGTTAAATGCGTTAAGACGTTCAGCAATTTTTATCATATGTCTTTTAAAAAAATTTTCGGGGTGATCTACCACTTCCATTGAATAAGAAGCAAAATGGAAAGAGCGACTTTCCACCTCTTCCTTTCCAAAATGACTAAACTTAATTTTCGCAACTAATCGCGCCATGATAATGCTATCAGAGAATGTATTCATTAACTCTAGAAATAGAGTGCTAGCATCATCGACCACTGCTTCGATGTCGGTCTCATCTTTATGAAAATTATCACATAATCTTGAACAGCTCCTTTTAAACTTTGCCTATGAAAACGTAATGTTCCGCAGTCGTTTGAGAAAGACATGATCGCCCTTTATCTAACCCATCCATTGCATGAAAACAACAACTCTTCTCATAGTAACATTTATTGAATAACGGTAACAAGCATGCATTATAAATCAATGGTTTGAAAGAGATAAAATAGATACAGCTGGTAACTATCATACAGCGAGCAATGATAACCATACAGGACTTTGGCAGTGTTGAGGTAAGGAGGAAAGAAGCATTGGTTATGAACGTAGCTACTACAACGAACAGACAAAATAGGAACACATAAATGCTTAAAACGTTTCGTGACTTCATGATAATGTTGATTCACTCTACTATCCCAAGGCGGGAGCAAAAATATCATCAATGAGTTAGATTGGAAATACTTTCTCTCCTTACCAGGATTATTACACAAAGATTGCGTATTAACATTGAGAAGCAGTGCTACACTACCATTACGTCTATAAAGTCAACTATACAGAAGAGCCATAACGCTTCAACAAAGAAAGAGACGCCATAGTCTTAGCAAATATTGTAATCAGACTTTAAGTCCATTGAATAGCTAGTTTTTGTCTCGCCCATTGAATCAACATGTGGCATTCGCAGTTTTGAGGCATGATTTGAAGTATATACAACAGAAACTTAAGTCTTGATAGAGAAGGAGTGTTGTATAGATGATGTGTATGAAATGGCATTGTTGATGTTATGGTGTGGGTTTTAGGTTTTAATGTAATGGGCGTGGGGGGTTAATGATTGTTTATGCCATATGGTGTTGGGATGACATTTTTTTGGGTATGGGAATGGTAGGTTATTGTACATGCGAGATGTTTGTTGAGGTCTTGATGAATGATAGTACATAAGTATAGTCTATAGAGGATGGAAAATAGATAATAGATGTGATGTCAGACCATATCACAATATCATAGTTTTAAGTGGCGAGATTAATACATTAGGTTTTTCACATTTTAGCATAATTTAGTTATCATCATACAATCACAAACATCATATCCCCATTGTCTGTATTTTCCCACCATTATTTTATCACATTCATCCCAGTAATTTATTAACTATTATTATATTAGTTTCAGTATATGCCATTAATAACAATTAAAGTTCATATTTGAACGATCCCACATTTATTTATTCATTCACCCTCACAACAGACCTTTTACCTTCTACCGTATCTCATAATAGATCGTTATTCTAGTATCAAATATCATCATCGATGGCAACATTACCAAGTGTCAACAAGACACAATCAACTGTAGCGACCTGTATCCTGTGTAAACACCCTCACAATCCATAAAAATGATGATAGAAGCCTAAAACGGAAATATACACATCTAAGGAAGCGTTCTATAACATATTACAAAATGAAGAATTACATCGATGCTTTTCACGACAAAATACACTAATGATATGATGGCAACGAAGACGTAAAATGTATCTAATAAGACCACGTCTACGACACTCAAAGCACATAAGCGAATTGTCATAGGGTAGAGTTAGGAAAGGGCTAGTAATTCTCGTTCTTTGATTTGCGTTTTGATGCAGCATTCTTCTCCGACTTGCGCTTCGTACCACTGATGTTAAGGATTTGATCAATTATGTCATCCACGTTGGGTGGTTTTGGAATATATAGGATGGATTCCATATGCATGGAGAGAGAGACTATTTTATTATCCTTGTGTCGACCATAATATAGCCCATTCACTTTGAAAAGGATATCCCAAGTACCTTCTCCGAGCTCATCACATCTGATGGGTATTGAATGATCTCCATCCTTCTTATAGTAAGTACACCAATGTGATACCGGTAGGCAAATGTGATTACCATCCCAAATCTTTCTATAGGGAGTATCCTTGTCATCTCTAGCCTTCCACTCTTGAGCAAGAGGAGTAGGAATGTCCATATTTAATGTCACGTACTCCTCAATAATATCAAGTTGGTGGCGAATGTACGGACTCACGGGGATCAGTATGTAGTCCCCATACTGATTGCGCATTATCTTGACATCCGTGGAAGGGAGCATTCCCGTTTGGAGTACTACGCTATGATCATCATAACGCAAGACTTGTTTAAATTTACGCTGTAGCGGTGTAGGATTATGTACCTTGGTTGTTTCTTCCACTGGCCTCAGTTGTAGATGATGTGACCGTAGCGAACCTTGTAACGTTTGACCGCCATTTTGTCCTACTAGTGCAGCAGATGGAGTAGATGCCTGAAAATGAAAAAGATTGTATTAAGTTTACGTTCAAGGGAGGAGAGGGAGGAAAGTAGCGACTTACCATTTTAGTTGGATAATAGAATAGAGAGAGAGAAAATGTGCGTCCGTCACTCGCGTGATTCAACGATGGAATGATTCTCACTGTGGAAGGCTCGCTATTTATATAGAAATGCTTGATTCTCATTGGATGATGATCCTCATTGGACAATAACATCAAGCTGATTCCAAATCTGAAATTCGTTTTCCAATCCGATGCTTCGTTTTGAAGCTACAGCCCAAAACGTCCCAAATTCTAACTCTGTCGTTTTTCGCCAATGTCCCAAAATCTTAAATGGCGTCTCACATCTAAACGAAGACAGATATGAACAAGCCGATTCTTTCACTGAATTTGTCTCCCTCTTAGCTTTCAAACGAGCTATTGCACGACAAAATCCGTCCACTAGAAGCCAAGATCGAAGCTAGCTGTCCAGAGGGGGGGCGACGTCAGCGAAAATTTTTTCTCTCCGATTGCGTTCAAATTCACCATGCCGATGCAGAATTTCACGCTGAATCCGAATCTGGCCTCCGTTTTCTCATCCGATGCTTCGTTTGGGCGCTACAGACCAAAACGTCCCAAATTTTAACTCTGTCGTTTTTTCGAAAAATGTTAAAAATTTTTTCTCGCCGATTGACTTGAAACTCACCATACCGATGCAGAATTTCACGCTGAATCCGAATCTGGCCTCCGTTTTCACATCCGAGCACTGCTTCCACTCGAAACAACCCATTTTACAACCCAACATTCAGCAGATTGCACGAAAAACATCACACACTATAGCCTCAAGACTAATCCTGGCGGTCGCCCAAGACCACCACGACACTCTGTCGTTCCAGAGGGGGGGGAGTCAGCGAACATTTTGTGAACGTGGACCAACCTGGCCGGCACACCACGACAGACCACAACCTCTGTCGTTCCAGAGGGGGGGACTCAGACTCGAAGCACCACGGCGGCCGACCACGACACTCTGCCGTTCCAGAGGGGGGGCGCGCCGGTCGAGTGTTCGCCGTTTTATTACTACTGGGGCTTAACCTCAGGACTAAAATATCGCTAGACCAAGCATTTAACCACTGTGCCAAGGAGACCACAAAATGGAGTCACTTTAATACTTTAGGAATCGTAGAAAAAAGTGAACAGTTGTTGCTTAGTCGCATTGATGCTGGAAAAGTGTAACAGACCGCCGCCTGTCTTGCTACCTTAAACGTATGCAACTGATTTATTGAGCAAAAGAAACAAAAGAACATAATATAGCCAATAACTGTTACCTGACATGCCTTCAACTTGAAGTAGGATGGTTGAGAAAATTCTTTGAGTGTCACGTGCACAGCTTCTCTTTACTTGGGTTTGATTCATACCCTTCACGAGAGAAGTCACTTTGAAAGAGGGACCATTGTCCTTTGCCGACAGTCACACCGCCTGACTGACAACCTGACTGACACCCTCATGTAGGCATAGGGATGACGAAATGATGTTTGGTCATAATTGATTGTGGCATGCGGGATGTAATTGGTCATAGCAGTTTGTTGTGAAAAGTCTCCACTGCTGTTTTTATCCACTTGTTATTCAAAATAAAAGTGTAAGGTAAATAGTTTTACCCAGACTTGTGTCAATTACTCATGAAATGTAATTGATTGCAATTACAAATTGCTTACCTAAAATTGTAATTTATTACAATTATGAATTGCTCACCTAAAATTGTATCTAATTACAATTACATATTGCTCCGTCTTTCTTCAATTACGTTGTAATTAATTCAGATAATTGCCGGTACTACACTGTTAGTTTTCCCACAATTTCTTTTTCTGGGCAGCGTTGCAAAAGCCGATCACAAATGTTACCCGGAAAAGAGACCACGCTTCTACTATTGATATGAAATTGCCAACTTCTTATCCCCCTCAAGTGTTTTTGCCTCACATCTCTACTACATTCAAATTGAAGATGAAGTACTGTGATGTCGAGACTTGTGGCTTCTAGGAGACTGTATTACGCTTGCAATTACATCTCCGGTAAAATTTGAATTGATTCAAATATTTAAACTCTGGCTTCCTGGTGAGTCCATGTGCCTGTCAATTTCCGAGGGAAATTAATAGTAGTTTTCTGATTTACATTTTCTGATCAGCAATTAGAGGGGGAAAGAATATCAAAGCACCGGCATTTAATTCAGATTTTGACATTAAGAGTCGCAGTAAATTTCTTCGAAAAAAATTTCCGACGAGGAGAGCAAGGCCATTTATACTGCTTGCTAATGAACAGAGCTGACCGTAAAGTAATTGCAATTACATCTCAATTACATGGCTAAAATTGTAGTTGATTACAATTACAATTGCGAGTAATTACGGCACAAGTCTAGTTTTACCTTACACTTTTATTTTGAATTACAAGTGGATAAAAACAGTGGGGGAGACTTTTCACCAGTGATGCAACCTCTATTATATTCTAATCGAGGTCGAATCGAGGTTGGCCCCGGAATAAGTTAGTATATAATATTGATTGACTTTGGCACCGGGCACTTGCATGAAAAGAAAAGAAAAATATTTGCGCTTATCATGTTGTTAATCACTTTGTGTCAGCACTCACCACACTGAAAATCTGAATACAATCTATTGATAGTTTTAATTAGTTGACTAGTTGATTACTACATCATGATATGTTTTATGCTAGCAATTCATTCCGACAAGCATTCGGACCACAGAATTACAGATTGTTTCATAAAAAGTGGATCACTCTTAAACATCGCCTTAACTTCAACTTTGTCTAACTCCGCCAAACTTGAACAAATTTCTCTGAAATTTGGAAGATATGTCAGTTGTGCTTACTAATATCATTGTTGGAAATTTCAAGCATGAATATTGAGCTGTTTTCCTGTTATAGATAAAAAAGTAGTAGATAATTTGATCTTCATTTAGCAATGTTACACAAAATCATACCTCACTCTTATAAAATTACATTTGTTTCCTTTGTTATGTAATATGTTGTTCTACAAGCCAAAAGCTGTCAAGCAAAACAAAAATAAAGAAAATCGGTCAATCAGAGCCAGTATAGCACCATTATTCATCAACAATAATGTAACTGCTACATGTGATTAACTGGACTTCATGTTCCCATAGCTTCCTGACTTCGTTGCGGTGGTGTTGGCAGCACTCCTGATTGCTTTCAGCTAGAAATCTATCTCTTACCGGTTGAAAACAATACAAAGCACAAATGAACAATAACGAGATCGCATTCACAAAAGGCAAAGTGTCAGCCTTGCTAGAACTAGGGTTTTCTTTGTGAGCTACAAGCAAGCGACTAAATTTCCCTTAACACAAATGTACATCGATGGCATAATGATGATTTTCGACTCTGTCGTAAAGAGGGCTCTGGCCGTCCACGCAAAACATTCAAACGTAGAGACCGCTTAATTTTGATATTTGTTAAAGTTGATCCAAGTCTCTCGTTAACTGAGATGGCTGCACTAGACTCGTCTATTTCTAAGTCCACTATTCGTAGAAGACTTATTGAGTCGAATTTCAAGAGCTGTAAGAGGCCCTCTCAGATCGAATTATCAGATCAGCATACAAAAAGACGTCTCAGATGGGCAATGAGTCATTGTCACTGGCGAAATCAATGGGATCGGGTTGTCTGGTCTGATGAGGCATCAATACGTCTGAAGGACAGTGATGGTCGATTGAGATTATGGATAAAATCTGATCAGGAAATTCCGAGACATTTACATCGTCCCCGGGTACAAGGTGGTGCGACTCTACTGATTTGGGCTGGCATTTGGACCAATGGCCGCTCTGAACTTCACATACAGCAAGGAACCATGAATTCTGAACGCTATGTGAATGCTTTACGAATGAACATTGGCCAAATGACAGATCAACTTGGTGATCCATCGACTTGGTTATTTATGGATGATAATGCTACGTGTCACAGGAGTAGTAGAGTCAACTTATGCAAGTCTCAATTAGGGCTTAGGACATTATCTTGGCCAGCTGGTTCTCCTGATCTGAATCCCATAGAAAATGTATGGAGTATTCTAAAACGTAACGTTCGTCGTTCACTGCTACCTACAGATGGCGTATCACAACTTACGTCACTGTTAAAAAGAGAGTGGAGAAAGTTAGATCTGTCAAAAATCAACGATATCATCGAATCAATGCCTAGACGAATTGGTAATGTCATTGACAATAAGGGTAGGGCCACAAAATATTAGCTTCTTAAGAACCGTTACTGTATCATAGCTTATCAGATTATATAAGGACATTTAAATATATTAGGGACATGAAATAACATGAGAAATGCTTTCTGTATCATACTTATGTTTTATTTAGTCAAATTTTATGATGATCCACTTTTTATGAAACGGACTGTAGAAAGCTCGTCTCTTCTTCTGTTTGACTTACAGAATTAGATTGTCTAATCGTATCACTCTCCTAGAAGTGCAAACTGATTCAAAACAATGACACATGCAGGAACTTATTAAGTGGGCAAAAAGAAATTTTTAATACCTTGCAGAGATAGGAAAAGTGGTCGTGCACCGCTTGCGGATTGATGTGATTCCTTCAGATTCGAAGAATTCAGATCATTGCTCAAAAGTTTTCTCGATATTGTTGGGCCCTCCGATCATTATAAAAAAAGGTAGCAGGCGCATGAAAAAACGTTCACAAACTTCTCTGTAGAACTTGACATCGTCTGTGTCTCTTTGCTGTGTGATCCGGTTGATAACAGTTACTGAAACTGCACACTTTGGCGTGTTTAATGCTGAACTGACTGCTCATTGTTCGATTGCTGTGATATTATGTCAGCAGATTGTGCCATTTCATTTACGTTACATGTTCCAATGCTTCCCTTCTGGTCAAACGGAAGAAGAGACGACCTGTCTAAGTCTGTGGTTTGACTAGAAGGGAAGCATTGGAACATGTAACGTAAATGAAATGGCACAATCTGCTGACATAATATCACAGCAATCGAACAATGAGCAGTCAGTTCAGCATTAAACACGCCAAAGTGTGCAGTTTCAGTAACTGTTATCAACCGGATCACACAGCAAAGAGACACAGACGATGTCAAGTTCTACAGAGAAGTTTGTGAACGTTTTTTCATGCGCCTGCTACCTTTTTTTATAATGATCGGAGGACCTAACATTATCGAGAAAACTTTTGGGCAATGATCTGAATTCTTCGAATCTGACGGAATCACATCAATCCGCAAGCGGCGCAGGACCACTTTTCCTATCTCTGCAAGGTATTAAAAATTTCTTTTTGCCCACTTAATAAGTTCCTGCATGTGTCATTGTTTTGAATCAGTTTGCACTTCTAGCAAAGTGATAAGCTTAAACAATCTAATTCTGTGATTCCGACACTTACAGCGGTAGTGGCTGGTCGGATAGCATAACACCTGCTGCATTGTGCATGAGTGTTGCTTGCTACATTATACAGACAAAGCGATTTTTCAATGCATGATATGACACTGCACTATGATTCGCCAACCATGCGTGAAATTCGACTGTAGCCTTGTACAGGACTTTCTCGTGAGATTAAAAGGAGAATTTTTCCCTGTCAATATCCGGAACCTTGCTCATGTGTGCTGGAATTCAAGAACTTTCCCGATTCTGAGTCGTGTCTCTACGGTTACAAGATTACGAAAACATAAACTGTAATCTACTCCTCGCCCTCGCTTTCTCCGCTTTCTCCCAAGATGTGGTCGTCATGTTTTGAACACGCTCAAGCAACTTTTATTTTACCTTTTCAATATCCGCTCATTAAACTACAAAGTTGATGATCTTATTGATTTACGTGAAGAACTTAAACTTGATGTTGCGCTGCTTGCAGAAACATGGCACGATTCTGATTATGTGTCAATCGCCCGTCTACGTTCTTGTAGTCTTCATGTAGCTGAAAAGGCGCGTCGACGTGCTCGTGAAAATTCGATATCTGTCAATCATGGTGGAGTGGCGATCGTATCGGTTGGTGGAATCAGACTCACTCAGCTAGCACTTGGTTTTGAAACAAGATCATGCGAGACTGTTATTGCTCGTGTAATGTCTAGTTCATCGTCCTGTGTAATGATTCTCATATATCGAACAGGGTCTCTCAAGAATCTGTTTTTTGTCGAACTGACCAGGATTCTTGAATTGTTTTCGACTCAAGCGGAACCAGTGATTTTTGCCGGTGACTTCAATATTCATGCTGAGCTTCCTGATGATGTATATGGTCGCAACTTGCTTTATTCTCATCATATGGCTTTGCTAATCAAGTTGACCAGCCTACTCATAACCAATGTGGTATGTTTGATTTACGATGGACAGCATATTGTGTCAAGGACTGTGTCCTCCTGTTGTGCTGTTCTTCGCCAAATCCGAACTATTGGTCGGTCACTGACTCTCAGCGATGCTGCCTACCTTGTGTCTGCTCTCGTGTTTCCATTCATTGATTATTGTGCAGCTGCTCTTGCCGGTCTCTCAAATCAGCTGTCTTACCGCCTTCAAACTGTTTTAAATGCATCAGTTCGCCTGGTATACAACCTTCCTCGATCATCTCACGTGACTAAATTTATGGAAGAGCTGAACTGGCTACCAGCCCGTTCTCGTATTGACTTGAGACTTTTGATTCAAGTGTTCAAATGTCTGCACCATGAAGCTCCTTCATACTTGTCGGAGCGTTTGACTCTTGTTGCTGATTTACACAACCGCTCTCGTCTTCGTTCCAGTTCGAATAAGCTTCTTTTCAATTCTATTAGTATTTTGTGAATTTTAATTTTTTTGTTCTATTGTTGTAAAAAGACCTTGAAGCTTTCTAGCATTATGTCTTGCGTAATGAAGTTCGCTGTCAATCAATCAATCAAATGCAGATAAGAAATTATCTCGAGTAATTATACTCAAGTGATACTCGAGTGGTGGTCATTCGAGTAATGCCGAACACTCATCTATGATATAACCTACATTGCAATGGCTTGCTAATCTCTTTTTGGTTTCTTCCCATCTCTTTCGGAAACAGACAACTTACATTTTTGGTTCCTGCAGACGGTGAGGCCTCACCTGTAAGCTACGTAGAAAGATGACTCAAAAAGATTCCGAGAAAAACAACTAAGTAATTCTGTTTGATTGGTGTACAAAGTAACATTTGCAGTATGTGTTGCCTAATGGATTTATTGCATTGTATCATTGTGTGCATAAGACATTCTAGCAAGTGCATGATCAAAACACAAATTATTATTTCATAAAAACTGCCTATTAACTAAAATTGTCTAAACTAACGGCGGTGACAACGTTAGACTCGTCATCTTTTAGTGTAAAGTTCATGAGCGTACATGAACGTGCAACATCATGCTTTCGAGTCACAAGCGGGGCGATGCTCTGACATTGCTGATGTAACGAGATCGAGGATGAGGCTTTCACGGCAAGTTGTACACCCTATGACTACCGGTACTACGACAATGCGCGCATTCCGAGTTCTGTCGAGTTCCCTTGATCTACAGACACGATGTAAGAAAAAGAAATGCTAATTGTAGGAAAATTGAAGTTTTCAACTACTATGTCAGTTTGGTGGGCTTACTCCAACTATTCGAGGTATATTAATTCTAACTACGTAATTTTAGACATGATGTGTCTTCCAATCGTCTTCTATCACGATCAAGTGCTAGAAACGAATTCTATGTGCGATATTTGCAAGAATGTGGTTAGATGCTTGATGTTTAAGCTAAAATGTGAACAAAATTTTATGTTTGCCCTACTAAGATGCTTGCTGAATCCAAATACGTTTAGTTTTTGTAGGTAATGGTTTATGGTTACGTGACTTCATGACTTGAAGACATAGTTTGCTAAAAAGTGAGGCGCTAGAATTAATAGATCTCGCATAGTCGGAGTAAACACACCAAATTGATATTTTGGTCGAAAACTTCAATTTTCCTTCAATTAACATGTTTTTATCTTTGATCTTATCTGTAGATCAAAGGAACTCGACAGAATTCGGAAGGCGCGCATTTTCGAAGTAGTCATAGGGTGTACAACAACATGCCGTGAAAGCCTCATCTTCGATCTCGTTCCATGCAGAGGCTCGTCCTGGTGGCAGGACTATTAGTACATTTCTGTTTCCATAGTATTTGCTATAATCATTAAGATTTTGTGTTTATTCAAGATTCTTAAGTCCAAAACGTGCGATAAGTAGGCGTAAATGAGCAAATCAGTATGAAAAACAAAATATCAAATAAAAAATTATGAATGGTGAACACAAATTTCAAAGGAAAAAATGCTCCAAGACGTGCTATATTCACTTGCAATGTATTGACCTATGGATTGACCTTGGTTTTGCATGATCACGCATGTTCATGAATTTAAGCATAGAAGCATCAGTCAGCAGTTTATTTCTGTTGCAAGGGCCAATAGATGCATATACTAACTGTGAATAGAAAAGAATGTTGATGTATCTAGACGAATGAAATTGTCGAGGACTTTCAATGTAAAAAGGCATTTCTGTCCGCTTTAGTTTCGCGTTGACAATTCATATCCCGATGCTTTAAAGATTTTTATCTTATGGAACCTGACATTAATAAGTATTCTTTACAGTGTTTGAAATGATTTCCAGTGAATAAATCTGATGCTTCGCACTTATGCTTACTTGGATCCGCTTGCTTACTTACAGCAACCGGAAGACACCAAGACTCGCATCAGTGTATCAGCACCGGTATTGCGAAGTATTCAGTATTCGATGCTGTGTGGGCCGTGAATTTCCTGGCTTCAGCCAAACTTAGGGTAATCGACTAAAAGCGGGTCGAGCACAACTGAGACGATTCATTTCCAGATCTGATGTGCACATGCTATATATTAAGTATCCGAGGTATAGAGACAAAGCTGATGGTTTGTTCACTGCTGGCAAAGTTCACAATCAATTTGTTGGAGGGATGCTGCAAAAATGTGAACTAAGATTGGATTTTAGTTTGGAGACAAACCTAGCGTGAGGCTTCTTCGCCTAATACAGAGAGAAAGATTCAAAAAGAAATTCCAGTACAGGTAAAAAAAGAATTGCATCTTTCGTTCAACTCTGAAGCAATATTTGAATTCGACACCAAGATCTGGACTGTGAGTGTGAGTCTTATCCAATTAGAACTCAATCACAATAATGCGCACACAAAATTCAAAATTCAAGACGTTTTATTTCCAAATTGGATAACGTTAACGTTGCAGGTTTGCAGGGTTGGGATGGTAAGATATGCACAATTAAAATATTCAGATGAATGTATGTCTGAAAAATTAATGATGATGATAACGTGTTTACAAATGGGGTTCTTCAGTGGCAAAATGAATCAATATATAAATGTTGCATGCCTGGAAGAAGATAATGTAGAGTATCAATAAATCCTAAGCAGTTTGTGTAGTGAAATACAACAAGTTTTAATTTACAGCTGTAGTAGACACAGCTGTAGTAAAAAGCAAAAACAAAATCGGAAATGTAGTAAAAGCAGACATTTTTCTATTGACGAATAAATTTTGTTATCAATTTTTGGAATCTTGCTCCCTTCGCGAATAGAAAAAAGATCAATTTTAGATCAATGATATCTTTGTAAGTGAAGTCATCAGGAATATGTACGAAAACATGTTAAAAATTGGAAAATATACTAAATCATTGAAAAAAGGAAGGCCATTTGGTGCTTAATGACACAATTTCTAAAGGTGTATATAGTTACTTTGTAATTTATGGTTTTAATTGTAATTTAAGATTTAATTGTGGTTGATTTGAATTGTTAATCTACGGTGTATATTATTAGCACTATTAAAAGAAGTTAGGCGGTTTTGGCTTCAGGTGATTTCTCCTTAGATCGGATGACCTTTAGTTGCTACTGCTGCTGATGATAGTTGATGATCCGTGACTTTACTGTCTAGATGAATATATATTTGTAGGGCTACTATTGACTTGTTGGTTTGAAACTTTCAACGTTAAGTTTAACTCTAGAGAAAATGAGGACTAGAGAAAGACAGAGAGAATATCTGACGACGCGAAATACCAAAATCAGCTGAGCAAGGAATTTTTGGAACAGTTGTGCACTGGGAAAAATAAACGAAATTATTTGATGTTGACTAGGATCAGCTGAAACAGAGATGTAATATTTATAATACGTTCGCCGTACTCGGAAGTCCACTATTAGTTTAAGGTATGGTCCTTTTACGTGTAACGGGGTGAGCAACTCCGGGGTGTGAAACCCAGGACCCGGCAGTTCTGTCCGGGAAAGAAAAAGAGATCAGCGACCGGTTACGTCGACGCTTATGCTAAGTTGCTGAACCTCGATTCCCAACTACCGGACAATGCCTTGCCAGTCTCGTTTGACGGAACAAAAACAAAGTTTTATAGCGCAAATATAGATATAAGTAGTTAGACAATTACGTTGATAAATAGATAACAAGGAAATACAAGGTACAAGGAATAACTCAAAAGTTCGTTAATGTTATAGACACACAAAAAGAAATAATTCAACCTTATGATACGAATACGAACAGAGCGTTACAAATTTAAAGGTGCGCTAGCAGAGATGCCAAATATTCAAGAGGAGACTTGAGGTCAGAGATTTATAGTTATACAAAGAATCAATGTTACCGCCTTTTGGTGAGATGACCACTCCAAGTTTTCTCCCTCCGTGAAGAAGATCAGGCAATGAACAGTCTTCGATACGAATTTGCTCGAACAAGCAAGGTTGTTGTTGATGCTGAAGTCTGAAGCTGGAGTTGGAGTCTGCGATTATATAGTCCATCAAAATTAAGGGAGGTGACCAAAAGTAGAGCCACTCCCCAAAAACAAAACCACACCCGATTGAAGCAGGTCCAATCGCCTCGTATTACAGGCAGCATTTGCTAAAATCAAAATGTTGCGTATCCGTGAAGCCACTCCCAATCCTTCAATTACTAATTGCCTCGCAGCGTGGGCAGGTTTTGAAAAGTGTCGAGTATCCGCAAAGCCACTCCCAATTCTTTCCATAATTAATCGCCTCGCAGCGTGTGCAGGTGTTGGCAGTAATAATTGTTGTTAACTGAGCTGGACAAAATTAGATGTAAAAACTAGTTGCTTCAATAAGATGTCCGTAAGACCCGACTTCGGCAATGAAGTACAAAACACCAATTTGAATGTAAACCGTACAAAAGACTATCACATTTCCATCCACCATGAGGAGCGACGACCTCGTCGCAGTAGAAGCAAGACATGTACAATCTGGAAGGGAACAGGGGACACGAGAGCAGATTGTCTATGGTACGTAATAGTCAAAGCATGACAATTATTACTTGTGCAAAGCTACAGTAGTAATAAGCAGTTATAGATATGCAAGTCAGTGGTAGCGCTGTGACACGTACATCATAATTAGAAAGGAAAACGCGCCGTTTTGTGATCAATATAGTTTTTGAAATAATGGAGGATAAAATTGAACGGTGTTGTACAGGAAGAATATTTACACTACGTGCGCTCGCTTAATGTATATGTGAGATAGGGAGCTGCACGTACTGAGGTAGTCGGGAGGATAATGAGAGAGAAGTTTGAGTCAGCGAAGTATCGTAGAAGGAATATTATGGAGATAAATGATCAATTGGTTAGTTTGGTAGTTTGTGCAACAGAAACTAGCTTGCGGTAGTTTGCGTCCGCGAGAAAAAGTACTAAATAGAGGGATGCTGTCGATAACCGTTTACACACAGAAATGCTTTGTTAATTACACGAATTGTTAACTACACTATTAGTCGAAAAATTAAACTGGTAAGCAACGTGGATGAAAAATAATCGGAGTGAGATTGCGCTTGAGTGATAGTAGTTCGCGGGTGGTTAGGTGTATGTCCGCGATGAAAACGCTATTTCTATTGTGTGGGTGGTTACCACAATCCACTCAACTGATTGCTAAGTGTGGGTAGCAGATGGGTATTCGCGTCAAATTAGTAGTACTGGTAGTTATAGATGGAACATGGAATAATATAATTATCAAAGATATACAAATACAATTGAAGAAAATGCAAAATTTTGATTAAAAAGCAAGTACAGTATACTGTATAGAATAAAGAGACGGTATATGTAGATATAGACACAAAGAATGAAGCAAAATACACATAAACCCTACCCCGGTATCACCTTAGCGATGCCACTGACTGTGAAACACAAAATTACAAAATTACTTTATGTCTTTGCACAAGTAAAATTAATGGGCTTTGCAGATTGAATTTCTTATTGTCGGTGATGTCCGACCAAGCAAGTATTCAGAAAATTATTTTTATTTTGTTGTGGTAGCTAGTGTCGGTTGGTAGTCCGACTGGAAGAGACTTGTCTGAGACCAGGCAAGTAGCACTAATTATGTTTATGATAGTTGGTGTCGGTAGTTAATGTCCGACTGATAGACACTTGATATAGTTACTGCAGTAGCAAAAGGATTTTCATATACTAAAACCTAAGTCTCCTCTATCTCTGCGTTGGAATATATTAGTTAGGAGTTCTGAGGATTTCGACTTGTAATTCGAAGTACAATACAGTACCGTATAGAGTTTGATATGTGTGCTGGACACACCGGCGTATATATGCGTTGGAAGGTATACAGTCAGGCTATCAGGGGACTCGACACGTCCCAAACGGTGCAATGGTGCACCACGGGCTGGCCAATCAATCAAACAATGAACAATACTACCGGTAGCTTTTCCGGCCGCCCCTTCCCTCTCACGGGAATAAAAATCAGCGCGCACAATCCAAATTCCTATTTCTTCCAAAAGCAACCCTCAGTGTAATCACTGAGTCAGAGCCAAATCAAATCAATTCAATAACAATTCCACCGGCCGGTAACAAATAACAACTCTCAAAAGCGGGCTCTGTACAAAAACTCAATATCACGAGCGTGACCGGTTCCTACCAACTTCAAAACGTTTCTGTCAAACTCGGTAGCCTGATCCTCAGAACACCTAATGAGACTTCGTAGTTATTGCCTGAAAAACTTAGCGGATACAAATGGGAGAAACGTTGGAGGGAACCGTCAAACGAGATAGTCCTGGCAGGTAAGGCTGGAGTGAAAGACCTCCAATTGTAATTTATGGTTTTAATTGTAATTTAAGATTTAATTGTGGTTGATTTGAATTGTTAATCTACGGTGTATATTATTAGCACTATTAAAAGAAGTTAGGCGGTTTTGGCTTCAGGTGATTTCTCCTTAGATCGGATGACCTTTAGTTGCTACTGCTGCTGATGATAGTTGATGATCCGTGACTTTACTGTCTAGATGAATATATATTTGTAGGGCTACTATTGACTTGTTGGTTTGAAACTTTCAACGTTAAGTTTAACTCTAGAGAAAATGAGGACTAGAGAAAGACAGAGAGAATATCTGACGACGCGAAATACCAAAATCAGCTGAGCAAGGAATTTTTGGAACAGTTGTGCACTGGGAAAAATAAACGAAATTATTTGATGTTGACTAGGATCAGCTGAAACAGAGATGTAATATTTATAATACGTTCGCCGTACTCGGAAGTCCACTATTAGTTTAAGGTATGGTCCTTTTACGTGTAACGGGGTGAGCAACTCCGGGGTGTGAAACCCAGGACCCGGCAGTTCTGTCCGGGAAAGAAAAAGAGATCAGCGACCGGTTACGTCGACGCTTATGCTAAGTTGCTGAACCTCGATTCCCAACTACCGGACAATGCCTTGCCAGTCTCGTTTGACGGAACAAAAACAAAGTTTTATAGCGCAAATATAGATATAAGTAGTTAGACAATTACGTTGATAAATAGATAACAAGGAAATACAAGGTACAAGGAATAACTCAAAAGTTCGTTAATGTTATAGACACACAAAAAGAAATAATTCAACCTTATGATACGAATACGAACAGAGCGTTACAAATTTAAAGGTGCGCTAGCAGAGATGCCAAATATTCAAGAGGAGACTTGAGGTCAGAGATTTATAGTTATACAAAGAATCAATGTTACCGCCTTTTGGTGAGATGACCACTCCAAGTTTTCTCCCTCCGTGACGAAGATCAGGCAATGAACAGTCTTCGATACGAATTTGCTAGAACAAGCAAGGTTGTTGTTGATGCTGAAGTCTGAAGCTGGAGTTGGAGTCTGCGATTATATAGTCCATCAAAATTAAGGGAGGTGACCAAAAGTAGAGCCACTCCCCAAAAACAAAACCACACCCGATTGAAGCAGGTCCAATCGCCTCGTATTACAGGCAGCATTTGCTAAAATCAAAATGTTGCGTATCCGTGAAGCCACTCCCAATCCTTCAATTACTAATTGCCTCGCAGCGTGGGCAGGTTTTGAAAAGTGTCGAGTATCCGCAAAGCCACTCCCAATTCTTTCCATAATTAATCGCCTCGCAGCGTGTGCAGGTGTTGGCAGTAATAATTGTTGTTAACTGAGCTGGACAAAATTAGATGTAAAAACTAGTTGCTTCAATAAGATGTCCGTAAGACCCGACTTCGGCAATGAAGTACAAAACACCAATTTGAATGTAAACCGTACAAAAGACTATCACAACTTAAAAACATTATATATATTTATATATATATATATATATATGTTAGTAGTAACCCCATCCCAGACGCAAGTGCAGTGCGGTGCAGTGATGAGTCATCGATGAGTCATCATGCTGACTCAGCCCCCCCCCACCAGCACCCCCACCCCCACCCTCTGGAAGGAAGGTGAGGGAGTTCGTCAAGGATGTGTTGGGAGGAATGGGTCCGAGAGGAAGAAACTGTTCCCCACCCCCACTTCCTCCTGTCACACTTCCAACTTTGGTTGTAGAGATGGTAGAAAGTCGTGCCATAGCTCATTTGAAAGCTGAGAATGAGAAAAAGGCAGTGAAAAGCTCAGTTTGGACTCATTTTCTTGGGTTTAGGGAGGAAAATGGCAGGAAACTGTCAGAGTTGGAAAAGTCAGGTTTTGGAGGTTTTGGGATGAGAAAAGTCGTTTTTCGACATGAAGGAGTGCTCGGATGGGAAAATGGAGTGCAAATTCGGACGTTTTGGCCAATTTTGGGTCTAGGAACATCTTCCCAACTCAATCGGAGAGAAAAAGTTCTGACCCCCACCCCCTCCTTCCAAACTTCCAACTTTGGTTGTAGAGATGGTAGAAAGTCGTGCAATAGCTCGTTTGAAAGCTAAGAGTGAGACAAATTCAGTGGAAAACATGGCTTGTTCGTATCTGCCTTCGTTTAGATGTGAGGCGTCATTTAAGATTTTGGGAGATTGGCGAAAAACGACAGAGTTAGAATGTTTATGAAAATCGCTCTAGCGGGTGAAGCAAGCGTCGGACGGGCAAACAGAGACCAGATTTGGAATCAGCGTGTCATGTTGCACCTGAATGTCATTCATGCTATGTCTCCGAAGTGAAAGGAAGAAAGATGACAGAAGCAGTAAAGTTTACGAATGAATTTTGTTCACTACGTTTTCATCGACAAAGTCTTCGTGGTGTGATTAGGGACTACATCATCTCCTTTCATCATGAAAAGGCAGACTTAGAATTTGCTATCGCTAAAGGTTACTTCGTTTTCCAACAGCTCATGGACAGTTTGATGAATAAAGATGTGAAAGGACGATTAGTTGCAGAGATTGAATTTGAGAAAGTGACTGATGAACATGCAGGTGAACGTGTAGTGTTTCATTTTGCATCCTATTCTGCAGAGACGATACATGATCCCAAAGATTTCTATCAGCGACACATGGCGAAAATTGCATCTCGACTAGATTCATTTCATGAGCATGGATCCAACTTGCTCTTATGTCGCATAAAACACATTCATATTCAACTCAATGTGTTAAACTAGATTCGACTACAAGATTTGGGAAAAGCATTCATGAGTCAGACGTCCGCGTGCCTCCTTTTCCCTGCCGCAACGAAGTCAGGGGAGAAACGGAGGTCTCTGATTGGCTCACATAGTGTCAAATGTGGATTCGCAGGAGATTATAAAAGCAGACGTCTCCCCATTTTCTCTTCATTTCATTCTCTTGACTTGGAAAGCGTGTGTGACTTGCTGAAGCCATTCTCCCCTCTCAACTTTGTCTGATCAATCCTGTTTGCAAATTTACAAGTGAGTGTCATGACTGTCTGGCCTAAACCTTACCAGCATTTTAGAAGAGAGACGCAGGAGAGTGTGTGGCCGATGATTGTACAAGCTTATTTTGTTGAACCATTGCCGCCACCGCCTCCACCACCTAGACGCTTTACCTTTAAGTCTTTTAGGGAATTGAAACTCAATTCGGGTCCTAAGCCCAAGACATTTAATTTACTGGACGATGACGAAGACTTAGACTTTGGTGATAAGCTTCAAATCCTGTGAACGCTCCAAAAGGTCCTCTTAAGGACCACCTCGTATGTCACTGCTAAGCTAACAATTTTCTTTTCTCTGATGATCATGAATGTACTTAGTGGTATTCTTTCGTTACAGACTGCTATGGCCATGAATCCTACTCCAACTGCTGCATCACTGAATCCTCAACATCTCGAGCTGTGGAATCCGAAAATTGAAAAGGTAATTCACGGCTATCCTACCTACAAACAACAAGTGCGCTACAACGGTGTTCGACTCTATCTTCAAACGCCGGCGGTATACTTACCAAAAGTGGATACGCAAGTAAATCGTTGCGGTCAAAACCTGAGTATCCCTATTGATAATTGGTTGCGTCAGCAGCTTGACATTTTAGAAGACTTTGTGAGGCAAAAGGCTCTTATTCCTACTGAACTATTACAGTTGTGGCCAGAAAAGAAAACTTCTTATTATAAACCATTGTATCGCGGCACTCGCTGCTATATTTTACAAAGCAAATATTGTAAAGTCACTTCAGGAGTGACAGTTGAACAATCAGTTGAAACAGAATTGTCATCGCTAGGTGCAGGCTTTTATTCATTTCATATTGAGGTGCCTGCTGTTTATGTGGGACCTCATCAATCTGACTGTAATTTGATTTCTCTCAATTTGCGCATTGCTCAAATTCATCACCAACCTGAGTTAACAGGACTTGATCACATTGAGAAAGTCATTGATTCTTGTGTCAAAGAGTGTCAAGAACCTGTCACTAAACCTAAACGTCGTCGCACATCAAAGAAAGATTGTGCTACCAAAGAGAAATCTTAAGTATTGTAATCAGTTAGTATGTAGTGAATGTGGAAAACGCGGTCTTGCGCGTTATGTTCAAATAAAACATTGTAATCATGTTGTATGTATCTTTTGTTATGTAAAGGACAGACATCCTTGTAAAGTTCCTGCTCAATGTATTATTTTGTAATGAAGTCTTTTTGATATTGTAGGTTGTCATCTTCATAGACAGTGAGGGAACGCCCATGCAGGAATTGAGTGCTATTGCAATGAGAGAAAGTGATCAAACTGTTGTTAGTGTATATCATAGATTTGCCTACTGTCCTCCACACAAAGACGAATGGTCACGACGTCATGTGCATGGACTTGATCCTTCTATTTTGATTCATATTGGATTTCTAAATGAAACGTATTTCATAAGTGATTTCAAACGGTGGCTGTCAGGTTTTCATATTGTTAAAATATTAGGAAATGATTCTGAACGAGAAGCAACAACACTTCAGTTGCACATTGATAATTTATATTTACCATGTTGGGTAGATCGTGTAAGACAAGACTATCATATGCATTGTGATCAAAAGAAGTTTAGAGATGAAATGATTTTTGACATGGCAATCACTATGTTTCGGTGAGAGACATCACCTTTACAGACCACCATCCCATTGTAATACTAGAAATAAAGCTACCTACATTGCAAAACTCTCTTCACGCTGGCATTGCAGTCTCTATGACGTTTATGAACTGTATCTATATTATTGTCAACAGCATGGGTCTATGTAAAACATGTTTTTGCTCCTTGTGAATGAATGATGATCATTTTATGAAGTGTATTCTGTACTTGTGAATTTTGTCTGGTGTTGAATAAACTTACAGTGGAACATGATTGTTATTTCTGTTTTATTCATAGTGGAAGTCATTGAAGCAATGTGAAATCTATAGTTACATCGTTTATGATGGCGCATCGTACCTTAAGTAACCACATGTGTCATTTGACACTTGATCAACAAGGATTCGATGGATTTTTACAAGATTGGAAACTTACATTTAAAATGAAGATGAACGATATGAAAGTAGTGCTCACTGAAAGCCTTCCTCTCTTCAAAAGATTGATGGAGAGTTTACAACCTTAAGATGTAAAGGGTAGACTCGTTGCTTATATAGAGTTGAAAGATTTACAAAAACCACTTCGTTTTGGATCTTATTGCACAGAATGGATTACTCTTAGTGATCAATTTTATGGTCGTCATATGGAGAAAATTATGGAGAGAATAGAAGAAACGTTGGAAGGAAATGCGTACGTTGTTAAACATATCATGATTCAACTGAGTGTGTTTACATCCACGACTTTGTTTGATGCGCGACACATTGTGTAGATGCAATAAAGTTTTCTTTTCACTGAGTATTTTGTAATGGTGTATAGAGCAGCATGAGTCATTGCGCTTTATGTATTACTATCGGGCTCTTTGTTAGATAAATGAATTCGTCTTTGTTCGAGAAAAGGGGCGTGTCACAACATGAGTCATTGCGCTTTGTGCATTACTATCAGGCTCTTTGTTAGATAAATGAATGCGTCTTTGTTCGAGAAAAGGGGCGTGTCACAACATGAGTCATTGCGCTTTGTGCATTACTATCAGGCTCTTTGTTAGATAAAAGAATGCGTCTTTGTTCGAGAAAAGGGGCGTGTCACAACATGAGTCATTGCGCTTTGTGCATTACTATCAGGCTCTTTGTTAGATAAATGAATGCGTCTTTGTTCGCTAGAAGGGGTGTGTCACTCAAGTCTTTGTAAGAGGGAAGGTTGCTACCCACGCAGTCAAAAGTTCACGTGTGATAACTCTTTGTCACATAACAAAGACAGGGAGAACGAGAAAAGAGAAACGCATGTGATTGGAGCTAGGTCTGCTTATAAAACGGACGACTGAGCGCATGGCAATCATTTCCGTCCTTGCGCTAACCATGCGGTTGCTCGAAGCCATCAACTCTCGCACTGGGTACACTGAACTCCCTTACTTTAGCATCGGGTAAAAATGCTTTCAATCAAAAGATAACTCGTCATGGAGAAGCTGTAACCATAAAAACTCCAAGTCATCGGATAGATTATCTAAAGATTATGTCAACAAAGTATGGAGTGGCCGTATGTGTGCCGTTAGACTATTGGACACGGTTACAATTCAATACTCTTGAAACATTCCTGAAAGAAAATCTCACCATTCCCAAAGAAATTGTTCGACACAATGGGAAGCGGCCACAAGTTCCCATCATGGAAAGACGATACATGTATGTGCATATGGATAGACACTGTCTCATCATCCATGAAAAGGAGGGCAGCGAATTCGACTTACTCAATTGCAAACCACTCCCCATTTTGGGAAAAGGATTCTACTCCTTCGAAATTAAAATTCAAACCATCTACATGGGTCCGCGCAGGGACGGAAGGTTGTTTACGTTGAATCCCTATTTTGTCTCCATCACCTTTAAAAATGATGTCCATGTTGATGATCATGATCAACTACAGTAACACTCTCCACACACTGAGAACGCACCATCGGTCTTTATGAGACCACGGCCTAACGGCCACCGTATCGAGAAAGAAATTTACACTCACCATGCCACACATGAACATGACTCTCTCCTTCTTTCTTAGGCATACCCTTCTTCACTCAAGTTTTAATCATGTGGAAATTATCAGCATGTCTCCATGTATCATGGAAAAGTCAGTGTGTTACATTTCATGATACGAAACGTCAACTTCAGATAACTTTAGAACGCTTTCATCTACGAAGGTTACATCGCGCTATCCTATCCCACTCTTGCCGTGTCATTAACGTAGGAGACGGCATTGTATCTATTCGCACTCAAGAGATGATTCTACATAATGATCACTGCTACACTGTGATTCCAAAACCCTCATGGGAAAAGCATAAAAGGGAAGTTCACTCCACCGTCATGTCATTTGTGAGTCATGCTCCCCATCCGCATCATCAACGCCATGCGCGAAATGAATCTCAGAAGAGACATCGATTTAGAACAGTTGCATACCCATCTTCCCGATTCAGTCTATCATCGCGGTCGTCCACAAATGTTGGTCATTCGCATGAGCAACGGTCGAAATCTTCAAATCTTTCGCTGTGGCAAAATCCAAGTCCTAGGAAACCTTTCTCATTTCGTGATGCAGTCCATGTGTTACGAAGTCGTCAAGAAAATGCGAACACTCATGCCTCATCTCCGCCTCAGTCCCCTGACATTGAAGAATATAGTAGTGTCTGTTCAATTGAAGATGTTAGTGAATCTAGCCAACATTAAAACCAGTAATCATTGTATATTTTATGAAACTGAACTCTTTCCTGCTGCTCTGATTCGGAAGTGGCATCCTGTACATATTGCAGTGTTTCACAACGGACATTGTATCATGACTGGTTTACGTGATATCAGTAAAGTAGCTGACATTGTTAAATCTTTGATGCGTTATCTGTATGAGTCACAGTTAATAGAATCGTGTTAATCACATGATGGGTTTTGAATGAGTCATCACAATGAACTATCGTCCACACACGTGTCGGTGAAAAGGTCATCAACAAGGTTCTTCGCTTTATGATGAGTCAGCGCTATTTATAGACATGAAATGATGTCCACACACTTGTCGGTGAAAAGGTCACGCTGTCTGACGTGAGGCGCCATCGCTTTGTCTGATAAATAACGCCCACACACGTGTCGGTGAAAAGGTTGAACAAGACTGATTAGATTCGTATGACTGGCGCCTTACTCCTTCATGAGTCAGAGCTATTTATAGACATGAGTCAGCAAAGTGGTTGATGTTTCCTAAAGCCGAAGAAATTGCCATGATGTTACATGCGTTGATGAGGATGTTAACTTACAAACTCTAACATGGTTTTGACTTTATTTTATACTTTACCTATCTTGCAAATAGTGAAATACTTATGACTTCATTTTATATTTCACCTATCCTACAAACTGTACAAACAGTGAAATGATTTTAACATTAATTCAAACTTTACAATCATCAACTTTATTTCTAACTTTACAAACGTCAACTTTATTTCTAACTTTACAAACAGTGAAGTGATTCTGACTTCATTTACATTTCACCTATCTTACAAACAGTGATATGGTTATAACTTATTTTATACTTTACCTATCTTGCAAACAGTGAGATGATTCTAACATTAATTCAAACTTTACATTGATCAACTTTATTTCTAACTTTACAAACGTCAACTTTATTTCTAACTTTACAAACGTCAACTTTATTTCTAACTTTACAAACAGCGAAGTGATTCTAACTTCATTTATATTTCACCTATCTTACAAACTGTACAAACAGTGAAATGATTTTAACATTAATTCAAACTTTACAATCATCAACTTTATTTCTAACTTTACAAACAGTGAAGTGATTCTAACTTCATTTATATTTCACCTATCTTACAAACAGTGATATGGTTATAACTTATTTTATACTTTACCTATCTTGTAAACAGTGAAATGATTTTAACATTAATTCAAACTTTACAATCATCAACTTTATTTCTAACTTTACAATCATCAACTTTATTTCTAACTTTACAAACGTCAACTTTATTTCTAACTTTACAAACAGTGATATGGTTATAACTTATTTTATACTTTACCTATCTTGTAAACAGTGAGATGATTTTGACATTAATTCAAACTTTACAATCATCAACTTTATTTCTAACTTTACAAACGTCAACTTTATTTCTAACCCTACCCATCTTACAAAATGATTAAAATTTTTACTTCTGTCTAATGAGTGAGAATTCCATCTGTATGTCAAAAGAAAAACGACACAGTCTGTACATGATATGTTATTCATCATCACAACCGATTTTCATAGCACTGCACATAGTTAATACTGATGGTAGCAGAAAACAAAGTTTTTATGGCTCACATCACCGGAGAAAACAAAGTCACTGATATGCAGGGAGAAAACAAAGTCACTCATGTGCAGGGAGAAAACAACGTCAGGAAAACCAGTTGATATGTAAGTCATGATATGAAGTGATCAGGAGTTGGACGCATGTTACAAGGCACTCACTCACAACGCCCCATAGAAAACGCCATGGAGTAAAAAGCAAAACATCAACCACAACAGAGAGGAAGCATTCATCATCAGACATCGCCGGACGGAGGAGGAGAAAGTTTCTGTCTCTTGGGTGGAGGTAGATGAGTGTCTGGATGGCCGTACGGTAATGAGTGGTTAGGACTCATCCAGCATCGCTTGTCTTCCCAACCTGAGAGACCTCGTTTCCTAAACGTCGTTGTTCTGACTTGATGCGACTGAGATTTTAAAATGGTCATTTCTACCTTTTTGATTTTAAGAGAATCTAAGGCATCCTGATAGTCCCTATGTGTCATTTTTCTAACGATTGACTTCGAGATACCTTTCGCCCGTTTTATAGAAAGCTCTGAGGATTTTAGCTTCATGGAGTACATCTTGGGGCGAAGCAAGATCATCTCCTCTATCTGTTTGCCGGCGCACTCATCCTTCAAACAGCCAAGCTTCGCTTTATTTGAGGTAGAGTAAAGCGGATGGTCAGTAGGATAGTTGGAACTATCAAACTTGGGTGCTAAATATTTTAAAATGTCTTCCTGCTTGACTTGGCTCGTGGTTGTCAAAGCTAGGAAGAAGCTGTCCGTATCACCTCCTACTAATTCCACACGTTGGAGAAGTGGACATGCTTTAAAAGTGTGGTAAAATAACTTATACATTTCTAACTTGGAGTGATCCAAGACAGCTTGACCGACATAAATGGCTTACAAAGTTCTACTTTAGATTTTAACATTTTAAAACCAGTGATGTCTTCGGAAATGACATCATGGTGGCAAAACAACGGCGAGCAACATAACTTGATACTCGTTTCCGGATCAGTTACGATGCGATAGTCCATGCGCCTTCTTACATCCTCCATGGTTTTACCAAAGAGGGCATTATTCTTAAATTTAAAGAAGTCCTTTTCGAAAGGATTCTTGGATTCAGCCCGTTTCTTACTATTAAATTCTATATACGGTTTTAGAAAGGGCTTCTGTCTAAACTGGATAGCGCGATGGACTTTGTGTCAAGTTGCATCCCCATACCTAGATAGAATTTGAGGATGGAATAGTGCACGATGTAATGCTGCTTGTTCAATTGCGTGAGCAACAACTTCCTAGTGGCTTTATACTTTAAGTCATTTTCCGCCTCATATTTCTTATTGTGTTCTTCCATAAAGGGAGAGAACATATCTGGACTGACTATGCCAGATTCGGGTGCGAGAGGAAAATCAACGTTCCTATTCTTAATGCAGTCTGGATAGATGAGGTCGACTTCAAATAAATAACCTATGTCGGCCTCATCTCCCAGTGCCATAATGTGTGCTGGATTGGAGAAGTGTTCAATGTCATGGGGCTCTACCCATTGGAAGTCAGACTGTGGCAAAGGCTTGGAGAGTGCACTCCCATACAAATTATTTTGGTCTATGTACATTAAATGCGTGGTCGATCCTATGTCTTGGGTGCTGTTGACAACATGTTTGTTAACAAATGTCAAGCCACCCCTAATACCACGTTCAAATAACGTATACATTTCTGCATCTTGCAGTAAATGAATGCTCTCTTTCGTCATCTTGAAGGCTGACTGATAGGACAGACCCGGCAGACTAACAAAATGAACGGGGTCTAAAGCGTTCTGTTCTAATGTGACTTTCCTAAAAGTCTCAAACACGTCAGCCAACAGATAGACGTCTAATTTTAAGTAGGCAAGCATGTAGTCACCAAACGTGCAACACCTAAATTCTAACCATGCTTGCTCTGCATGCCTATAATCATCCAGCGAACAGTCCTCACCCGTCAAATCATTTTTAAACTTATCGATGGACGGAATGGATGTCTCCTTCAATGTATCCATTGAACTAAAATAACTATAAGGAAACACCCCTTTCCGTCGTATCAGACTGTCACTTATGTTGGGATAGTCTTCCCTTAAATGTTGAGTGAGGGGAAGTGTTTCTAAATTATTAACCAACGCGGTTAAGGAAGAAGACATAAACTGGAAACTGTCTAAAAACTTTATGTCATAGAAGACAGGCTTCCCCTCCTTCGTCTTATCGACTTGGACTTTAGCAGTGATGCACATAAATTTTTCCTTACTTTGTCCAATCACTTTGGATGACCAGGATTTCATTTTACCGAATCCATGGCGAATGATGATGTGAGCATCATAACCTTTAAAGTTATGAAAGATGACGGGGAGCGTTTGCCGTTTCAGCCTAAGTTTCATATTGCATTTACTGCATAAGGCAGACCTAAATTTACCACTGAGATGGCAATGGTCCCTCACTTTCTTATGTTGCTGATCATCAAAGGATGAACAGCAGCGGGGACATTCAGTGGTCCTATCAAATTTGATTTTATCGGCTTCTGTGAAGCACATGGGTTTCCTAGTTAGCTCCGTTTCATAGCGTTGATGAAAACGAGCTTTCCTATCTAAAAAGTTGAGGAAGTTTTTAACGCACTCCTCGCCTTGCCACACATGCATCTTATTTTGGTTCCTATAATATGGATGCCAAACTTCATAGCAGGCAATGGCTGCTGGCTCATGACTTAGATCTTGTTCAATATAACATTTAATGTCCGCATAGATGGTACATATGGGACTGAGCTCATTGCCGTTTTCTTTATACCTATAAAATTTATCTTTGGGCATGACTTCCATTTGAAGTTTACCCCGACAGCACCACTCGTAATGCTCTTCAAAATATGGTTTTGATGTGAAACGCCGTGTGCAGCGATCACAGTAATAAAAATTATCCCTATAGGTTGCTTGATGATGGTATAACTTTGAAATTTTGGGAATGCCACAATAATGCCATTCTATGTGGTTGTCGCTATAGACTAGGAGGAGATTGACAACCCGGTCAAAGTTACTTTGGCGATTATTATACCTAACGCCCTTCAGACCTTTTTCCCAGAGATGGATGACAATCTTAATATTATTCAATTTTCCAAATTGGGCGATGCCTTTAAAGTCTAATGTGTTGACATCTAACCCGTCAAACCTAAGCTCATCCTCCCGTTCACGATACTTGGTGATTCGTTCACGATTTATACCTATGTCATTATAGTGAAGAATGGAGAGGACGGCATACTTGAAACACTGGGACTGACACTACATTGATGACAGCCTTTTTGTCAGCCAGTGCTTTGGGGAGGGTGAAACAACCACTCCCTTGTAAATTTTCTAAAAGATTAATTTTGATGTCTACCTTCTCTATCCCATCAAAGACCAGACCGCTGTTCTTTCATTAAATTTATTTAAGTTGCTGACGAGATAGGTCGCATGTCTCTCTACCCACTCGTTTACATCACCTATGAGATCAGCAGCACAGGAGGCTATCCTAATGGTCACAGTGGACTCTACTTCTCCCGTGCTACTGTCTACCTTATTGAAACGAGCAGTGAGATAGAACATGCCCTTAAGTAAAAATCTATCTAAGTTCGCCAACATTTGATGAATTAAGCCTATCTTATTCATCAAGAAAGGATGAATGTCCTGCACAGCTTCAGAGCTTTCTAACTCATAATCGCGAACGAGCCTCTCAAGGGAAAACTTGCTCAGCCTTAGAGTGACGTTGTTGTCAGTGTAAAGCTCAGTGGAATGAGTGTGACAGAGTGTGTGCGAAGAAAGAACAAACTCTGTAGGAAAGGTCTTCTGACACGAAGAACAGGAAAAGCCGACGTGCGATGAAGGATGCTTCCTACCTGTTGTTGTCGGTGGTTGCCTCACACTGCCACAGGAACCGCCTTCGATGTGGACTCGCAAGTTGGTGTTGTTGTAGAACGTACGTCCACAACCTTCACACTTGGGCCGTTGAGGGATCGGTCGGCGTGTTTTCTCTAGTTCTCCCTTCGCTTTTGGGCAGCGAGAATGCCGGTGTCGCCGAAGGCAGAATGGCCTCGCGAAGACTTGCCCGCAGTCCGTACAGCTGAGCTGATGAGCCGTAGGTCTTTCTCTCTCCCTCACACCTTCCTCTTCGACTTCCATCTCCCTCTCCTCTCCGACGATCTCCAACTCCATTTCCTGCTGCTCCAACAATCTCTCCACCTACTTGACGGAGAGGAGAGGGAGGTCGACCCTGCAGGTGGTGGTGGCGATGCAGGGATGATGATGGGACGGGAGGGAACGTCACCGTCCAGGAGGTAGGCCGCCAGATCTGTTGAGAAAAAGAGAAAAGAGATTAGTGACATGATCAACATTTCAAGTTTGAAGTGTTAGCCCCCTATTTCCCAATCACGATTACTTACCATCTAAAGACTGTAACTCCGGCAGCAAGGATGGACGCGGAGGAGGCAGGAGAGGGACACGAGCCGAGGGTGGAAGGGGTCTGGGCTTTGGTGTCGGAGGGACGTGATGGCGAGGAGCAGGTACCGGAGCTGGGACGGGCGCAGGGACGGACACAGGTACCGGAGCTGGTGGCGGTGGAGGTCGGGCGATAACGATGCCCGAGAAAGGGGTTGCAGCTTGGGCGGAGGTAGGTGAGCGGGAAGGTAGGGCCGGAAATTCAGCTTCGAATCTCCGCCTCGCGGCTTCCTCCCACTTCTTCTTCGCCATATCTGTAGAGGAAAAGAGAGATTAGATTAGAGGTTGCGGAGATAATAATGATAGAGAGTAAGCCATGCGGATACAGAAGTGCTAAAACATGACATTCCAACTCTCATAGGTGAGGATACTTACACTTGCCAAGCCGCTCGTAAGCTTGCCCGATTGCTCCTTGGGGGACGGGTTCCCCGTTACGAATACATTCATGCACTGAAAAAGAATGACAGCAAAGATGAGCAGAGGTAAAATTTGGATTCGGTTTAAACATGAACAAGATAAGGGAAGGGCTCTTGATTTTAATGAGGATGACTACCCTAATGATGTTAGTAATAGAGTCAACCTTGTTACAAATACTTACATTGCTCGATGGTGGCTTTCTCCATCTCGACAGCAATGCGGTAGTTCTCAATTTTCTTGGATTCCATTTTGGATCGATTGTAGATTACACGGTAGTACGCTCGTAGATTTCAATCACTGAAAAGGAAAGATGAAAATCGTTTCATTTGCCTAGTCAACGTTTATCATGGGAACAATCATTGAAGTGACATCTAATGAGTTACATTTCACTCTACTCCATATCATGGAGACTAACCTTTGTCGAATGGCTAAAGTACTCTGACCTGGCGAGAGAAAGCGTCACGTTGAGTATGAAGTCGAACGCCCAACATGAGCAACGGCTCAGAGGTTTCGGTCTAACAAACGACGAACAACCCGTGCAACGCAATCCCTCTACGGCACTACCCGCCGTCCCGAAGGAACGCTCGAGCAAAGGAGGTATTACAGCGATGATATGTTTTATGAGCAGAAGATGTGATAGCAAGAGACTATTCAACTTGATAGCAAGTCAAAACAACCTGATAGCAGGAGCTCACCGACACTCACCTTGTGAAAGATAAATGTGAAGAGCAGAGCTGGTGCACTGCCTTTTATAAGATTTTCCTAAGCGGTGAATGGATGAGACCTCTCGTCCAATCACAGACGAGCTAGAGTTCCCGATGTGCATACACACATTTGTAACGCGTTATTGAAATCGTGTTAGGCAAAAATGTTGTTTAGCAATAGACTCAAGCATGGCACCTGAAGTCAATACATTAAAACATGATGATTGCTCGATTCGTTTTCATCAAGATTGCTTCGGAGGCTTAATACAAGATTACATCCTTGAGTTTCAAAGGGAGGAGACAGAATTGGAAGCATGTTTAGACTACACACGAAAAATATTTACGGAGTTGATATCTTATTTCAAAGACAGTCTCATCAAGGCTCACTTAATTGCACATGTCAATTACATTCATTTTCCAGAAGGTGAAGTAGCGGAAAGTGTTGATTTTCAATTTCGTTCCTATGGACAAGAATATGTTACTGATACTTCTGAGTTTTATACACGACATCTGCGGAAGATTATTTCTCGGATGGACAACTTTCATGGTTACGGCGATCATTTGCTTCTGAATAAAATAAAGCATATTGTCATTGCTATTAGTAAAGTGGGTTTCAATGATGTTAAATCAAAGACCAAATAAAGTATTTTTTCATGACACTTGTGTTGTGCTAAACGTTCTAATGCTGTGGTGTACACTGTTTTCATATAACATTCTAAACTCTCATTGCAGTACAAGACTGCTTTTAGTAAACCTGATGAAGCGAATCTAACAGCCATGAATTTTTCTAATAAGGGAAACATTTGGCAACTGTCTCCCATAAAACTTTCTAACACTGAAAGTAAGTTACAAGACAATCTACACTGTGCAGTAAAAGCTTCTAAATCTTTCTAGTGCTGCTGTGAGTTCGGTCAGTCATACAACGTCAATGATCAAACTTTATTTTCACAAACGTGTGTCGTAGTAAAATTATTTGACTATACTAAACTTTGCTTTTGCAAACCATGACACACTTTCTGACGACACTCACGAATAAACGTCATGATCAAACTTTTCTAACTATACATCAACCTGTGTTGCAGTAAAAACTTTTGTACAAACCATGATACACTTTCTGACGACACTGACAAGAGCTTGTTCACTAGCGAAGAGAGAAGTCTGTGATGTGTTGCGTGTGGCGCATGAATGTCCTCCCGTTTCATCCCTTCATCATTTTTCTTCCCCTCTGCATTCCATATCCGAAGATATGTGGCGGGCTTGGGACCGCTTTAGCTGCATTAGAAGGTTGGCCCTTAAAAGAGCCGATGGGTCGTTCTCCGTCCACCGACACTCTCACTTCTGCAAACACTCTGAAAGAAAAAGAATAGGAGATTAGAGGCGGCAAGGAAATGATGATGTTGAAGTAACTTACTGGGCAACTTCTTCCGAACTTTTCGGACGACGAAGTCCTCCAGCTCTCCAGTGATGATCAAATTGATATGTAGGCACCGGACTCCGTCGCCCTCATAGCATTGCTGAGTCACATTAGGGTCGTCAGTGATTGTGGGGACGTCACATATATTATTTTCAAAGAGGGGAAGATGGACTTCATACACTCTTCTTTTTCTACTCTTCAAACACTCATGCAGTCGCTCAACTTCACCCGCCAACCTCTTATTTATACCCTTCACTTCCTCCGTCTCCTTCACCACGCTTCGCATCCGCTCTATCTCTTCATCCTTCCTCGACAAACTCGCCTGCAAACTCTCCACCAAACCTGCCTTCCTCATCAACTCGCTCCTTTCCGCTATCCATTCCTTCTCCTTCTTTCTCATACTCTCCAACTCTTCCCTCGTTGCCCTATACCCCTCAACCTTCGCCACCAGCTCTTCATTCTCCTTCAAAACTTTTCTATTTACACTTTCCAACCCCATCACACGATCCTTCAACCTAACAAATGCCTCCGTATCACACCCCTCTTCCCGCCGTGGCGATGACGCTGCCATCGGCTTACCCACTTCCTCACCCTCCCCTTCCAGATCACCGATATCCCCAAACAAATCCTTAATCACCTTATCCAAATCAACATCAACCTTCTTGTTCATTTTCGCTCTCAACTCAACTTCCTCACTCGAACTCTCATCACTCGCATTCCTCACCACTTTCTCCCCAACCACGCCCTCAATCGTTGCCACCGCCTTCCTCACCTCTTCCCTTTCCAACAACTCTCCCTCAAACCACTCCTTGAACCCTGCCATAGCTATATTACCACTTGGACACTCGTTGTGATCCTTAATAAATGCCACCTCATTCCCTTCCCCACATACCACCCGATGATGGACGCACACTCTCAACAACACCTCTCTCATATGCACGCCCACCGTCCCCTCTTTAATGTGCTTCCTCAGCTCACTACCTCTGGCAATCTTGCCGCAACTGCATTTGCCAACCAACATTTTTGCATTGCTTGATTTCGTCATTATGATTCGGTAAAGATAGAGTAAAATTTGATGGCAAGTGTTTCTAGGATACTACTTGCTGATATGCATTGAAAGACTAAGTCATCAAACATTTGATAGCAAACGTTGGAATAAAATCGTCAACCAAAGTTAGAGAGTATGATTCCTAGCTTTATCCTAAATCCCAAAGTTTGATAGCAAACCTTGTCAGAGCACTCACCGTTCGTCTTGCAACTTGAAACAGGAGTGAAGACTAGAGAAAAGTCGCGGTTTATACACCCAGCGAGCACAAAGCTATGATTTAGACCTTCCTTATTTGGTCATGCTTTTAACTTGACAACAGCAGTTTTACCATGTATGGGCATCGGCAGTCACCGTGCTTTCTGTTACCAACTCCCAACACAAAGACGGATTCCCCTATGACGCGAAAAGGTTTGACGTCAATGCTTGCAGTAACCATCCCATTTTTACCAAGTTACAATGACAAACGATAGACGTTGCCAAGCCTGAGTTACTGAGGCTAGACGAAGAAGGCCTGATAGCAAGCCAGCAACCGTTTGGGTGTTAAGCTCTTGAATCCGTTACAGGCATTACTCAGAGGGGATCTTTTCCCAGCTCCAAGGCCTCGACCCGCAAATCCAACCTCGGGCGGACAGAGCGTGCGTCATATCACTGTGTTGGTATCCGGGCCCCAGTTTTGACATGAAAACCGGTGGAGTTATTTACAAGAGGAAACGACCCAAGTCACAGAGACTCATAAACGACTGCTTTTTATTCAAAAACTTTAATTATTATCATTAAATATGAATTTAAATTTTTCAGTATTTTAGTACTACTCATAAAACATTTATAAGTAGTCTGTCACCTACAGCACAGCAAGAGCTGTCGAATGTTTTTTGAATCAAGTCTAAAGGACTTGTAGAAGTAAAGTTATAGCCGTTTGAAGATTTCGGCCTACTATCATTAAATGCTCAGTCATGCTATACTGACTAACCTATAAGTCTGACACCTTAGCTGATATCAGCAATGGAAAGTCAGAAGTCCGATATCGGACCTCAAGAGAAACGACTTACCTGTAGTCAGTTTCTCAACTTAGTGAAATTCCTCTCCCGATCCCATTCTTATATACCCTGTGAATATGCAATCGATAAGAGGGGGTGGGGGTCAAAACATCATTTGTCTCAAATTTGTCGCTGATTTTTTTTTCAGAACTTTTTCTCTCCGATTGAGTTGGGAAGACGTTCCTAGATCCAAAATTTGCCAAAACGTCCGAATTTGCACTCCATTTTCCCATCAAAGCACTCCTTCTGCCCAAAAAACGACTTTTCTCATCCCAAAACCTGACTTTTTTCCAACTCTGACAGTTTCTTGCCATTTTTCCTCCCTAAACCCAAGAAAATTAACCCAAACTGAGCTTTTCACTGCCTTTTTCTCACTCCCAGCTTTCAAATGAGCTATTGCACGACTTTCTACGATGTCTACAACCAAAGTTGGAAGTGTGACAGGAGGGGGTGGGGGTCAGAACTTTTTCTCTCCGATTGAGTTGGGAAGATGTTCCTAGCCCCAAAATTGGCCAAAACGTCCGAATTTGCACTCCATTTTCCCATCCGAGCACTCCTTCATGTCGAAAAACGACTTTTCTCATCTCAAAACCTCCAAAACCTGACTTTTTCCAACTCTGACAGTTTCCTGCCATTTTCCTCCCTAAACCCAAGAAAATGAGTCCAAACTGAGCTTTTCACTGCCTTTTTCTCATTCCCAGCTTTCAAATGAGCTATTTCGCGACTTTCTACGATGTCTACAACCAAAGTTGGAAGTTTGACAGGAGGGGGTGGGGGTGGGGGTGGGGAGCAGTTTCTTCCTCTCGGACCCATTCCTCCCAACACATCCTTGACGAACTCCCTCACCTTCCTTCCAGAGGGTGGGGGTGCGGGTGGGGGCTGAGTCAGCATGATGACTCATCGATGACTCATCACTGCACCGCACTGCACTTGCGTCTGGGATGGGGTTACTACTTATGTTATTTATTTTTATATGTTATTTATATATATATATATATATATATAAAACATTATATATATTTATACAGGGTGCCCCAAAATTAGCGGTGAAATGCTTTTATATGGGTTACTCATTTCTAAGATAAAACACTGCTGCAACATTCACAAAAGATACTTTATTACAGACATCATTTCTCAAAGTGTCCGCCATTCGCATCTAAACAACGTCGGTATCGCTTCTGGAAGTCTCTGAATGCAACACGAAACATTTTTTTGTGGTGTAGCACTCAATTCTTCCAGTTCTCTTGTCGCCTAAAAACGGATACCGGGAGGCTGGAACACACGATCACGTAGATAGGCCCAAAGCCAACAGTCACAAGCAGTTAGGTTCGGAGTTCTTGCCGGCCATTCAATATGATGACGTCTTCCTATCCATTGTCCGGGAAGATTATCGTCCAGCAGCCGCCTGGCGTTGAGATAACGGTGGCTGGAAGCTCTGTCTTGCTGAAACAGCATCTGCCTGTGTCTGGAAAAATGTGGAGTGACTTTCTCACGCAAAATACCACAGCATCGGTCACCATTCATAGTTTGAGAATTAATGTCACAAGCCACAATGCCGTAGAAAGAGACACAAGTCCATACTGTTAAAGATGGAGTTTGACCCGGATCTGTAATTCGTTCATGAGGATTTGTTGCACTCCAAAACTGAATGTTGTGCTTGTTGACAGAGCCTGTCAAATGAAAGACACATTCATCCGAAAATGAGAGCTTTCTTAGAAGCACTGGATCGTCGACAAAGCGGTAATTTATCGCTTCACAAAATTCACGACGGCGATCTTCATCTTCATCTAATTGATCACTCTTGACTGTACTGTTTACTCTTGACTGTATACTGGATTAAATGGATGCATATCACACTGTTGGAGGATTCGGTGCACTGATGATTTGGATATATCCAAATCGCCTGATAGTCTACGAGTTGTCATTTTCAATGGCATGTAAAACACGCTGAGTATTCTCATCGCTTACAACACTCGCCGGTGTTCCTTGTCCGGCTGGTAGGTGCACCAGACAGCCAAGTTCCAATAATTTCTTCTTCCAGTTAATTATTGTTTGACGTTGCAGTGCTTCTTTGTCAAATTCCTCTTTAAATCTCTGTCAGTATTGTTCTACAGGCACTTCACTCCTTATAACCCAGACTGTAATTGTAATTCGCTCTTGTATCGTATATTCTATTCACAGAATTAGATTGTTTAATCGTATCATTTTGCTAGAAGTGCTAACTGATTCAAACAGATGGCACATGCAGGAACTTAATAAGTGGGCAAAAAGAAATTTTCAATACCTTACAGAGATAGGAAAAATAGTCGTGCGTCGCTTGCGGATTGCTCTGAATTCCTTCCAAATGCTCCGATCGCCACGATTCCGTCAGATTCGAAGAATTCAGATCATTGCCCAAAAATTTTCTCGATAATGTTAGGTCCTCCGATCATTATTAAAAAAGTTAGCAGGCGCATGAAAAAACGTTCACAAACTTCTCTGTAGAACTTGACATCGTCTGTGTCTCTTTGCTGTGTGATCCGGTTGATAACAGTCACTGAAACTTTGCAGAAATTGGCGTGTTTAATGTTGAACTGGCTGCTCACTGTTCGATTGCTATGATATTATGTCAGCAGATTGTGCCATTTCATTTAGTACGTTACATGTTCCAATGTTTCCCTTCTAGTCAAACAGAAGGGAAATATAACAGAAAAATATAGCCGATATTTATGCTATGTATTTTGTATACATTGCATATTTTATTACATTAACCGTCATGCTACATTTAGATTAGACTGTTGGTTTGCAGCTTGGTGTATTGAGTTAGATTGTTGCTACCACTTCCCACTTTGCACCTTCGGGTGTTCCGAAACCAAAGCTGTATATGTTAAGGAGAATTGAAAAGTTTTAGAATGTCAAGTATAAATGTTGTGATTTAGTTAGTCCGGTGTATTTCGACGCTATCAGCATCCATTTTCAGGGACGACATTGACATGTGTTTTTGCGTCCTTAACATGCTTCATTTAAAGCGGATGCCCATAGCGCCCAAATATATTGGAAATTAATATACATTATATAACTATATAATATAGCTAATATAACTAATAAAACTACATAATAAATCAAAATGTTTTATACTTCGGACACTCCCAAACTACAGTATTAATGAATTGATTAATGTTGGTTGATTAAGTCAGAAGTAATAGTCATACAAAAATCATTTAGAGAGGCACATCTTAAATGTTAAAATGTAATATACTTTCCTGTGCGACGACCCTTCATTTTTGTTTTCGATTTCCATGGAATCCATGTTCCCTTTATTTATTCTACTTGAAGTGCTCAAAATGATAATTTATCATGAATTGATGCCGCTATATGTAGGCCTATGCTTTGGGCTTTAGGCATGTAAATTCCCTGATTTTAGTCTTGGAGGAGCTAATATGATACCTGATCCTGATGATTTTAAATTCATCGATTTGACGAAGTAGCATCAAAGCACTCACATATTGAGAAGATCAAACGAGCGCTGTGCATTGTGGAAGACTTTGAACTGATTTTATCCAGTAAAGCTATAAACTTAGCGAAGACTAAGACAGCCCAGGTGATAGCGATGGCTATGATCCCTTTAATCAGAGGTCAAGAAAATTAGCCAAGCTTTCTACATCTCATTGTTGAAGTGATCGTCCTGAAAGAGAGCAGTGAAATACATGTTTGCATAAAGCATTATTCCCTCGGAACGTAGCAGACCTGTCTGTCAGATTCATCTGAGCATGCACGGTATGACCAAGTGTATTCCGGATTTTAGTCATTATCTCAATATCAACCCACAATGCAGTTATTGGTTAAAATCCCGTAGGGCGCACAGATGAGGATGTCACTCGTCAAGTATCCCCATGCGAGATTCATCACCGAATAAGAAATGTTAGCAATTTTTTGCTCTGCACGACTGGAAGAGAAATTAGAGGCTCGTGCTACACAGTCAAGAGACTCTACAACTCCTAGGTAGTCCCCATTCTATTATATGGATGCGACAGCTGGACACTCACAGTAGATCTAGTAGGAAGAATAGCACAAGTTCGAGCACAAGTGCTTCAGGAAACTTGTAGAAATATCGTACATCGATCGGAAAATAAAAAACGAATATGTGAGGAAGCAAGTCATCAAGTACGTCTGAGAGTAAGAGCCCATTCTTTCCACTCTTTAGCGAAGAAAACTCGCCTGGTTTGGACATGTTTGTCCCCGTGGCTCCTAGTCGAAGACCATTCTACAAGAAATCGTAGATGAGGCAACAACAAAGAGGAAGGCCGAGGAAATCTTGGATAGAGAGCGTGAGAGAATGAAACAAGCGACCGGTTTGTCAGCTGCTGCGCTTGTGCAAAGACCGGTCATGCTGGAGAATATTGGTTGCCGCATACACCGCATTACCCCAACGAACGTCCACGACGTTCACGGGTTGAGTGAGTGAGTGCTAGACGTTAAATTACAGAATGTTATGGGTGAATTCGCTAAATTCGATGGTTACATGCACTTATCAGCACTGTTTGAGCGATTCGTTAAACGTTTATTACTCAGAAGGTTATTCGATAGGCATTCATGGAGAGATGGATCTTAAGACGTAAGTAATTAACGGTTAGACCCGCCTACGGGGTACCTGAGTACCCAGGCATGTTTGACCATGTGGCAATGCTACTCAAACCAAATATTTTTACTTTTCCTCTCGTGACTTCTACTAATAGTTTCAGCTCTTCGATTTGCTATACGCCCGATTTTATTATAGTTCATACTTAAGGAGATATTAGTTGATACTAGTTAGACCCGCAATGGGGTACCTGAGTACCCCAATATAAATGCAAGGGTTACATGCTCAAAAGGAAATGAATTACTTCAGCTATGGTATGGCCATAGTATATGCTTATCTTAAGCTACACAGCAATTTATCTAATAGTCATGACTGAGACATATTATAGTCTATGAATTTTGCATGTAGGCCTACTTGTGCACTAACATGCAAATTGCAAATGTTTTATCTATAGCAGAATAACTGTAATATTGCATATACATGTATGAAGTTGTTTGCTTTCTACGTTTTATGCTAAAATTGATGCTGGCATTACGTCACAAGGGAAAAGGAATACTCGATTGCAATTGGCTGCTTCGGTCGTATATATTTCAACCATCTCCTAAGCGATCTTCTCTATACTAATCGCTTACAGCTGAAATCCTGCATGTTCACGGGAAAGTTCTCATGGCTCGTCTGGCGAAGACAATAGCTATTCGGCAGCTACGTGAATTACTCGATTCTGTGTGAAAGTGACACATATAGTGATCCCAGCGGTAAAATAGAATTAGATGATGTAGCGCAGGTAGGCCTTCTAACTTCTGATCAATTATCCGAATAATCATTACACGACGACTCTCTACACGGAGAAAATGAATTCGATGAAGTGTTAGGCGTAGCTACACAGGATTGGGTCTATACCACAACGACGACAGCTCGAGTGATTCGGAAACATTGGATAACATCGATAGTACTTTGACTTCCCGAGATGGTACTTTGTGGCCTACACTGCACGAGTCATCTGGAAGACGTCCTGCCAGAAATATAGTAACTGGAATCTCATACCTGAAGAAGGTAAGGGAGAAATTGTCTGTTTTTATAATGCCACAAAATCGGGAAAAGTTATCCGCGGCTACAGCTCAAATCGGAAGCATAATCGCTGGCCATGTCATATTTTTTCACAATTATTGATTTTGCAGCTTATGTTAGCTATAAGTTGCATACGGAACGCAATGATGTCAATTAAAGTCATTATAATTTTCGAAACGAATTGGCATATGAGCTGGCAATGCCTCTTGTGCAGAGGCGGTCAAGCATTATTCCATTACGATCCTCTGTAAAAGAAGTGATGCTGATGGTTGGTGTTTCCCCTCGAGCAGAATGTCGACCTGGACCTATGCCAAATTGTCGAGCTGGACGTTGCCAATTACTGTCCAAGAAAATTAGATCGCAAATCAAAAACCAGATGCAAAAAAATACTCACTGTTCATTTGTCCTGTCCATCAGAAAATTTTGTATTCTTCGTGTGAATAAATAACGATAACGATAAAAGTTTTCTCAATTGCTTGCAATGTGATCAAGATTACTAGGTTGATGTACATTTTAAGATGCTTCATGACTGAATAGTGCTACATTTTTCAGTAGCAATTAAACTGTAGTTGTTTTATTTTATCTCGTTTTATGTTATGAAGCTCTAGTATGGGTGTTTTATAGTAAAGCGAATTAGATTGTTTTATTTTCTGGGGTGGGGTACTGTAGTACCCCTAAGGCGGGTCGAACCGTTAATGATGCTCTCCCCTTCACAGAAAAAGACAAAGATGTGAGAGACGATGGAATAGTATTCATTTTCATGATCTAATTATAGTCCATTGAGAGGAAAATACATCAATTTGCACCAATTACAAAACATGACATCAACTTAACATGATAAAACTAAATCTGATACACTGACTAAAATACATTTTGCGTCAAGTAAAAATTTTGCAATTGAGGGTTTTCATCTCGGGAAGTCTGACGTTGCACAAGTTAACGGAGTGGGAGGAATGACAAATTACAATAGAGCGCTACTGTCCGTTTTTAGCCGAAATACATCGTGAAGAAGATGAATTATAACAGAGGAACCAAACACGCTGTAACTGAATAGAATATGCAAGTCATTTTAGCAGCAATGGGAAGAGTATAGTTCCGCATATGCAGTAGTTTCCATAGCTAAAATGTGGACAAGTTGAAAAAGAAAAAGACCATGCGCATTAGTGAAAGTGAATCAATGGCGAAATTTCAATTTTGTAGTCTTCAAATTTGCGCTTTTTGCCACGGAATGTCTATATACAACGGGATTATACACAATGAAATATGGTTCAAGTCAAGAAAGGAATAAGCCACACTGCTCATGGTATTACAATCATTCTGTATTGATTCAGTAATTCCCTTTGCCAAGTTAATTGCTGAATGTTGTACTAGTGTTTAATTCACACACAATTTGTCTATGCTTGAAAAGCCTTTAAAGGAAAAAGTTTGTTGCTGCTGCGTGTCTCGAAACATGCATAGTCAAAAACTCGAAACAAGCCTTCAAAGTTTTAGCATATCCTGGTGAAGAATGTGTAGTATAGAGACCGCATGTAATCGATGCCGACCATTTCTTTGAAAACAGGGTGAATATTACATTTCTTCGTAAAATCGTAGTATTCACCACTACGGCACCAAGCATATTTTGTGCACTCGTTCTGACATCTTTCCAAGGTTGGCATGTTTTCTGGAAACTTTAGATTATGTCCTTGTATGAAGTAACGAGGAGTCGAAATATAATCTGCTCCTGGGTCGCATGCAAGACCAAAAACCATGTCGCCATCCCTCTGTCCTGTTCCGTTAATATAAGCCATCTGCATGTAAGAGCTTTGCATCAAATTGCATTTTCGTACCTCTTTTACGTAGTGACCGCCGACACAATTTGGAGTGGAAAGGCAATCAAAGATGCATTCCGCAGGGCGTAATGACTCTTCAATCGTCAGATTGATGTGATAAATGGAGAACTCATGATATTTCGTAATTTTGAAGTCCATTGTTAATGCAGCATAAGCAGTGCTGAAGACCAAATTGCACAAGATGTAGCAGGCAAAGAAGTACTTGAAATATCGTATGTCCATCTGTCGCCGATCCTGCTGAACTAATTTCTCAGTGATAATTCTTAGTAGTTTATTGACGACTCTCCGTTTTTGTCGGCAGGGATTTGTAACAGGATGGTGAATTATAATTGAAGAAGACAAATGAAGCAAAGTTTATAACTTTTCTTTGTATTAGACAGAACATGAACTTAATAATTTACAGTCTGCGACATTTTATTAGGACCACCCATGTCTTTTTAGTTTTCTATACCTATCTACTTGTTGATGTCATACTATCTTTCACCCTTGTCAATAGATTAAATAGACATGTATGCCAACAATATAACACGACATAGACATCTACTGATTGATAACACAGACACTATACAATCAAATACAAAAATTAACCGCGACATATTATTAGGACCACCTTCGACATTTACATAAAAAGTTTTCCTTTGGACATGACAACGCTGCGTTTTTGTTTTGTAATTAGCAACCCAAACATCTTATGTAATATCTTATGCAGCCGATGCTTCATGATAGCGCATTAATGTTCTGAATGGTTTACATCGGAGATGGTCCTTCCAACAAAGTGGCGCTGATGTCATCAAAATGCCGCTTCACAATGTGGCAGGGAGCTCCCTCTTGCATAAGCATTCTGTTGTTTTCCGGAAACCAGCAGTCACGAACTATGGAATCACCCTTCTCTGAAGCACTTGTAAGGATGAAGTCGAATCGAGTTAATAGAGCACTCACAAACATGAAGTCTACCAGTTTCCTCGCAAGAAAACAGGCCTACAGCATGACCTTTGCTTGGTGTTTGACGGGCTGAAACGCAGGAGCAAGTGATCCACGTGACTGCCACATTCGCTGACGAGTAGTCTGGTGACACTCAAGGCTCGGCTCTACGCAGAATGCCACCATTCACCAGTCGTTGACGCTCCAATTGACATGGCGAGTGGCAAAATTAAGCCTATTAGAGCTTCATGCATGGGGTCAGTTACGACACTTTCCTTGACCGCAATCCCGCTGGCAATCCTTTTATGCATCCCTCGTTGAACAGTGTGTGCCGCTTCGTTGATGTAACGCTTCTACCATGGTCTTCGTAACTGGGACGACGTTATTAGCCACCCTTTTCAAACAGTAGGCCTGCGCTCTTGGAATCGGCCATCTTGTGTCGTAGATTTTCATCATGTTCCACAGCGTCATCGTCGGTTTGCTGCATAAGTATTTCCAGAAGTCATATTCCGTTGAACAAGCAGTGCCGACGACTTTGAAACATAACAATGAGTAGCGATTTCACGCTGAGAAAACTCTTCGCGCGACAGAGCTTCCATCTACTAGCCACTTATGCTTGTTGTTAGATCCGTTTTTACTCATGAGTAAGATTTAGACTTTCCACGTTAGACCTAAACATAAATCGTATTGGTAGATATCCATGTTATCTCAATAGTTCAGATATCTGGTCTCCATGATGCAAAGCAAATCAAGGATCGATTTGATAATGAATATTAATATCTTTATTGTTGACAGACAACAGTGTGCGTGCGCAGGCGACGACACACACCACACATTAATGAAAATTTCTCACATGCGGCTTTCTCACAGCAAGCCGACAGTGCACAAATAGGGTAACCAGAACACACAATTTGTATTGCTAAGAAATAGACATATAAGTAAATAACTGATAATAGATCTTTATCTAGCGTTGTCATGTCTAAAAGAAAGCTTCTTTCTGTCGAAGGTGGTCCTAATAATATGTCGCGGTCAATTTTTGTGTTTGAGTGTCTAGTGTCTGTGTTATTAATCAGTAGATGTCTATGTTGTTGTATATTGTTGGCATACATGCCTATTTAATGTATTGACAAGGGTGAAAGATAGACATCAACAAGTAGCTAGTTGTAAAAAACTAAAAAGACATGGGTGGTCCTAATAAAATGTCGCAGACTGTATAATTGCATTTAGAAAGTTTTGTTAGGTTGTGAGAAACTAATGAACAATTGTTAAAAATTTGATTGTTATGATGCTTGACCAAGTAAATTGATTACCGGAATCTATTCAACAGATTTCTCGGGAATATTCCGTATTTTCAGGAGAATAACATACCTCTTTCTATGTCGTTTCACAGGTTACCATCAAATCAAGACATTGAAGCAGCAACGATTGCAGATTGTCGCTTCGTCGGTGGTGACTAGCGATCCTTCTATCTTACAAGATACTGAAGCATTTTATGCAGATACATGACCAAATAATTGTTATTATTATAATGATTGGGGCGCTTGGTACACTCGATTATCAGAAATTTTGGCGCTTCGTACATTATTCAGGGCTCTCTGTACAAAATTCAAGAAAATAAGGCGCTTGGTACAAATTTTTTGTAGATCTTTTTACAAATTCATTTACATATTAGTAAACAGGCATGCACCAGAACCAAAGCGCATGAAACAGAAATTTTGAATTTCCAATAAGGGTGCTTGGTACAGAAAGTGTACCAAGCGCCCTTATCGAAAATGTTTTTTGTTCTTATCACATACTCATTTATTTAGTAATGAATAGGTATGTGATAGCTCTAAAATACATGCAATGAAATTCGAATATATTTAAATTTCGAATTTTCAGTAAGGGCGCTTGGTACAGTAGGGGTATTAAAATGATCAAAACAGCTACAATAAATAAAATATTGAATCTTATGATGTTCTGTAGTTCTTATATAGATTCTTGTATCACATAAGGCTAACTCAAATCTTATTTTGCGACAAGTGTTGAAGAAAAAAATAATTGGACTTATAGCCTCAGCTGCAAGCAGAGTTGGAAGTGGGTCAACGAAAATCTGACCCATGACCCACCTGACCCACGGCATATGTGACCCACGACCCACCTGACCCACCGACTTTTCACGAAAACATGACCCACGACCCACCCGACCCACAACCTGCAAGGGTGAATGATGTGAGTGCAATTTCCTTTTCTGGTATCATCTTTAGTTTCTTTTTCATTCAAGATTATATGTCTATCTAGGTAGAGGCCTGATAGTATCAAAATTGTTATCAAGATTTGTTATGAAGGTTCAAGTGTATCAGACCACTTGTCACATGATAAATATATATGTAATCTCATCAAAATTATCTTATAATCAAAGTTCATGCACCACAAATGCCTGAGATTCTAAAAAAATTTAAACAATTCTGTTTCTTGTCATAATTCTTTACTATCCTTTTTAGTGCTACCTATTTAACTCGTAGAGAGATGATTAGTTTAGTTGAGGGCCCAACAGATTAAATTTCAAATTTTACATTTCTTAATCAAATGAAGTAAAAAAATAAGACTGCAGTAGGCCTAGATCCTTTATGCATGCATTTATTATGTTAGATACTACATGTGTGAAAATTGTCCCAGAAAAATCGTCAAACTAATATTTTGTTGCTTCTGATGGCAATCGATTCAAATTTAATTTGCTTCCGCTAATGTTAGATTTAAGTAGAAGGTTGTATATTTGATGTAAGAATGACATTCATTGAAAAGCAAATGGAGTAAGCATGCGTAACGCGTGAATAGAAAATTGCACGATGACAAGATTATAATTCATTAATTAGCTTATAATGTACATAGATGAACTATACATTTTTTTGTATGAGTGGTGCTACATGTGCGAGTACGTTGTGATAACAATCACTAGTGACATCATGCAAATATTCCTATTTTTATTGATACCAAATCAAATATCAAAACGAAACTTTTTATTGATACGAAGTGTCAAGAAATATCTCCTCACAGAGCTCTGTCGTAATAAGTCTGTGTGAAAGGGATAAGTCTATATCAATGACCGTCGTATGAATTAGCGTATTTCAGATTATCATGCATCGAATGAGCAATGAGATGCATGGAACATGTATGATGCGAAAGTAGATTGAACGGCTAAAAACTTCAGATATGAAGCATGTATATTATCAAGATATTCTGATCAATTATATATTTCGAAAATATTTAGGCTCTGATCAATCTTTACCAGAGATTTACCATTCTAATCTCTACCAGAGAATATTTTCTACGAAAGACCAACAAAATCAAACGAGACAAACAAAACGAAGGTCAGCTGACATTGCAAGAAAATTTTCAAGATGAATAATACCTCTGAATACCTGACTTCTTCAGTAGCTGTATCTCTGAAATCAGGGTCACACATCACTGGGTATCGTCAGACATAGCGACCGAGAATCGAGCGTACACAATTGTACTCAAGCAACTTCTCTTCATATTTGAAAATGTCTTGACTAAAGAGCATATTTTGTTGATGGGGAAGAGTCAAGAATAATTTGATGTTATTTTATTTATCTTATAAAGTTATCAATTTCAATCACTACTCAGTGATCATCTACCCAATCACTGAGATGATCACTGAGTAGTGATTGAAATTGATAGCTTTATAAGATAAATAAAATAACATCAAATTATTCTTGACTCTTCCCTATCAACAAAATAACTTCTCTCCACCAACCAACATCTCTCACTAGACAGCAGCAATTGTTTTCGAGCCTTTATTTGTGTGAATTCCGCCCCCTTTTGAAGCTGCATGAGGCTTGTGAAAGTCAATGGTGTTGCATATTTTGACTGTGTGCATCCATCACTCCTTTCAGTGACACTGACTCAATCTTTCCATTGAATGATAAGAATACGAATAAATGAAGTTTACAGTATTTGAGATTGTCAAATCTATCATGGGTCAAACTGGTTGGAAGTGGGCCAACGAAGTCTGACCCACCAACTTTTCGGAAAAACATGATCCACGACCCACGTGACCCACGCGATTTGGTGACCCACTTGACCCACCTGACCCTTGACCCACGACCCACTTCCAACTCTGGCTGCAAGCCTCTTGAAAGAAAAATATCAATGTTTGTATCAGACTTCGTTTTTTGTAATTACATTAAAGTTTGATTTTGTTTAGTCAAATCCAATAATGCATCTACTCTTGATTTATCTGTCAACGATAATGCATCACGTGATGAAATATTAAGTTTGCTTGTTATGTCGATGATCTTGAACTAAACAAAGATGCTTTCTATGCAGCATTTCTAGAATGATCGATACAATGTGTATATTTCATCTTACACTTATATGTTTCTCTTGACTCAAACGATGAGATTATCACAGAAAAGACATGTCACATGTGAAGGCATGACAAACTTCTATTACACAATTAAACCAAGCATTCGTAGCAGAAGAATAAAAAATTGCATCATCCAACGTGTCAATTTGAGACGCGAATTCGTCCGAGTCGCTGAACTGGTCATCTGACATCGCGAAATGAGCCTACGAATTCTAAGAATATGCCTTTAATAGCATCGGTTTAGTGCATCGCTACTCATTGACTTCAATTAGTTGCTACTTGGTGTCACGCTTGCCAGTATGCATTGCTCCACATTGATGAAATCACTGTCATCATGCCAAGTCATTACTATTTTTTCATGGTGGCACCATTATCCAATATCATTGCTGCTAGCATGCGGAAAATATCCGATGCGATGAATCTTGCAAAAATGAGTTTGGTTTAATGCGAATAGCTAATAGGGATAAGCGAGAAACTTTTCTAGAGTTAACTTTTTTATATTTTTTTGAAAGTATACAGAGCGCCCTATAATTTTATTATAATATTTTTTTCAATCATGTCGATATAACAGCGTAGCACAGATAATCAATCCATATTGTAGTTATAGATAAAGAACAACTAGCCCTACATTTGCAAGTAATATGGAGCTTCAATTCATCATAGATATCAAATGAAGATGGGAGGACTCTACGTACACAGCGACTCCCATTGGAGGGCGCTAGGTACAAATCACCTTCTATTCACGCCATAGTACCAAGCGCCCCAATTGTTATTAAACCAATTATAATTTTGATTCCTTGATAATTGCAGACTACCTTTTTGTAAAGGGGAATGCAGATCTTCTACGTTTTTATCGATAGCAATTCGAACTTTTATTATTATTATTTTAATGCACCCATAAGTGCATAAAGCACCAAGGCAAGCAAATTTTCAGGTAGGTGTACAAGGTAAAGTCAACAAATTGATTAATGATCATATATACAGGTAGGTCTACTGAGAAAGTAGGCCTAACCCAGTTCGCAACAAACATATCGATAGATTTGTGAAAGATGTTAACTTAGTGAGACATAATTCCAAAATATCCCAGTATGCAGGGTTACTATTTAGTTCGCGGAAAACATATGTGCTACTTGACGTCAAATACTAATGAACCTAAATTAACCTCCAAATCTACTCGCTGTAAGATCACTCTAAAAGTGCTGACGTCTGTAGCAACCTGACAGAACATTTACTCTGAAGCATCAACCTAATCTGTATTAATCAATCACGTCGAAAGACTGGAATTGGTATGGAATTTGAATTGAGAGGTCAGACACTCCGCAGTCTTGACCGGACCTCTTACTTACTGGGTGGAATCCTGTGCGATAACCCGAGGTTAAGTCGAGAGTTACTAAACTTTAGGTTAGCTAACCAGCGAATGAAGTTGACCAGCAATCGGTATCCAGTGCCTTCAGGTTAGCTAACTCGAGTCAAAGGAGAGGTTATCTTTGTGACGACATAAACTATGATGCAAATGACGCAGAAAACGTCATGATGTCGTCATAGAATTGATTTTGTTGCGATCACTGACCTACTTCTTCTGTGTTTCTGTACAGAAAGCATCAGTTTCAGTGACATTCAAGTTTCTTGATTGCAATGATGAAAAGGCGCAGCGAAAACTTTACTTTGGAGGAGAAGGATGTGTTACTTGGTTTGGTTGCAAAGCATCAGAATGTGTTGGAGAACAAAAAGACGGATCAAACAACAACGAAGCAGAAAGATGAGTGTTGGGATAGAGCGGCGGTTGAGTTCAGCAATGAGTTCCCGCACCGAAGAAGAAATGGATCTCAATTGAAGCAATGCTGGAACAATACCAAGAAATGTACAAAGAAGAGAGCTGCAGCAGAAAGAAGGAGCCAGTTTCAAACTGGTGGTGGTGCAACGTCAGTGCAACCTCTGTCTGAACTTGACCAGTGAGTAGTTGCAATGGTTCCGAGTCAGATAGAGCCACTGCCCAACAGCAACGACAGTGATGCGAGACCTGCAGAATCCTCAACAGCATTGCCGATTTTGTCGAATGAAGCCCACGCTGAGGATTCATCAGACTTCTCTTCAGAAACAGTTGATGAAGAATTTCAGTCGACTTCTAAAAAGCTATGTGTGAAGAAGAAGGATCTCGCAACCGACGAATTTGTCCAATTTTATCGATTGAAGATTAGAAAGTTGAAGAGGAAGATGGAATTACAAGAGGAAGAAGATAGCTTGCGAAAGAAATGTCTTGAAAAAGATCTCGAGCTAAAGAAAAAAGAACTGGAAATCAAGGATCATCAACTGGCTCTGATAAAGGATGAAGTTTCTCAGAAGAACTTGAGCATAATTAGTGAAGCGTATGAGACATTGAATGAATTTCACATAGTATAAGATTTTTTTCTGCTGCTTTGTATTTTGTTTTGAGTGAAAATATAGATAAATGCCTAGCATACACGACTTTTAAATTCCTGCTTCTTTCTCCTGTTTCTTTTGTAAAGCAGGGATCTTGATTCAATTTCATAATACCCAACATTTGTATAAAGCTGAAGACAAGCACGTCTTTATTTATCCTTCAATTGCCAAAAATTAAAAATATTGTGCAACAATATTGTTGCGTACAGCTCTACCACCTACAGTGATTGTCTCTGAAAAATTTACATCGTTTTCAACATTGACTTCAGAAGTCCCATCCTCATCAAATTCACTGAAGGTATTTGTCCTCTTTGCAAGGTTGTGAAGACATGCACACACAACAATCGCATCTTGGGCAACATCTAATCGCAGACGCATCCTTGTTGCAGGCAGCGAAAGCGCTGCTTCCATTGTCCAAAAGCTCGTTCGATTGTTCCTCGACATGCTCTATGGGCCTTGTTAAATTGCCGTTCGCTATTGCTGCTCGGATTAAGAAAGGGATTTATCAGATATCTCCGACACTGATAACCATTGTCGCCGAGAAGAATTCCTCTGATATTTCCTGCCTCTAAATCAGAACATAGTCGAGAATTGGAGAACACGGTTGAGTCATGAACTGATCCTGGCCATCGGCATACCAAATTGGTAAAGCAGCCATCAATGTCAGTGAGTGCTTGCACATTTAATAAAAAAATCCTTTCCTGTTACGAAATACTTCAGCATTTTTACCACCAGGGCTTTTGATCGGTATTTGTGTGCTATTTATCGCTCCAATAACAGATGGCAATCCATATTGATCGAAAAAACGATTCTTCATTGTGACTCGCTCATCAAAATTTGGGAAGAAAATGAATGCGTGTGAATGTTGAGCAATTTCCTTTATGACTTGATGCACAATCCTGGAAACCGAGCTCTGACTGATGCCCATCAGATCTCCATCTACTCGCTGATAATTTCCTGTAGCCAGGAATCTCAATGTGACCAAAACTTTTCGTTCCGCGGAAAGATTAATGCCATTTCGAATTTGTGTTGGTTGAATCGCGTCTCGAACAGTGTCAACAATGTACGTAGCAGCCTTTTTCTTTAACCTAAATCGGTTGACAAATTCCTCATCGTCGTATTCCGTCATTGGATCTAATCTTCCTCTTCTCCGTCTCGGGCATCTTCTACCAGCGAGATACATCAAATCTTCGTATTCTTCTATAGCTTCCATTGCTTTGATCATTGTCAACATGCGAAGTTGGTATTTAACCCGCCGAATCGGTGAGTTAACTTTTGACTGAAAATTCATCAATCTAACCTGAGGTTAACTACCTTTCAGACCAGTGGATTCCATCCGAAGGTTAACCTTCGAATTTAGCTAGAGTTAGTTTAACCACAGGTTAACTCGCTGCACAGGATTCCACCCTGTGGAATCCATCCTTAGATTCCACCCTTAGTGGCACGTCCAAGGGCGTTCCATGTTCGAGGACATACAGACTACATGTAGTATTTTCATTATCGGATAGTGATTTGCTCACAGAATTAAATATTTTGTTTATCTGCTTCGGTTTGCTAGAAGTGTGATTAATACGAAATGGACGGCACATTGAGGAACCTATTAGGTGGGCAAAAAGGAATTCCTAATACCTTACAGAGATAGGAAAAAAAGTCGTGCGTCGCTTGCGGATTAATGTGAGTTCCAGCAAAGTGCTTCGATTGCCAAAATTCCTTAAGATTCGAAGAAATCAGATCATTGCGCACAAGTTTTCTCCATAATGTTGGCCCTTCCGATCATTATTAACGAAAGGAGCAGGCGTACGAAAATTAGTTCACTTGATGATCCTATCCTCGGCATTGCTCACTGTATAGTGCATACATTGAATCGAAGCCACGCATCGATGTGTGTTTTGGTGTGTGCGAAGTGATATCACAGCACGCACGCATCTCTCACTGGCTCTGGTGTACTCTGCTGAGAAGCTGATTGTTTGCCATTTCCAATAGCAAGTGATACACGAATTATCCATCCGAGAAAGAGCAAGTTGTCTAATTATGTGATGTGCCATTTCAATATTAAGGTTGCATACAATTCTTCCTTTCTAGGAAACCGAAGCGCGCGCAGATGAATCTAATTCTGTGGATTTGCTATTTGGCACCGGATAGCTCTATTATTCCGGATATCGGATATCGAGAATGTAATGTTAACTCAACGGAATGGTCTCAGATATCGGTGCACACTTAGGCATGAAATCCGGCTGTTGACCCGATCGCCAGGGCCAGGCGCGCTTAACCGGTTCAACCGAGCGATTGGAACCGTGCGGTTGAACCGAGAGGTGGGTAGGTGAATATAGCATTCGAGTCATAGACGCTTCATTGTTGTCAACAGCGCATTGAAAAAAATTCCCAAGCAGAAATCGGTTTGTCTCAGTGTCCAATGAGAATCAGGCAGCTGAGATGACGTAGGTGGCTGCATGCTTCAACCAGCAATGCAAGCAACGACTACAGCGCGTCAACGTAAACTAGACGTCATGCAGACTCGGAGAGCAAGAGCCCATTCTTTCCATTCTTTACGAAGAAAACTCGTCTGGTTTGGACATGTTTGTCGCCGTGGCTCCTAGTCGAAGACCATTCTACAAGAAATCGTAGATGGGGCAACCAAAGAGGAAGGCCGAGGAAATCTTGGATAAAGAGCGTGAGAGAATGAACCAAGCGACCGGTTTGTCAGCTGCTGCGCTTGTGCAAAGACCGGTCATGCTGTAGAATATTGGTTGCCGCATACACCGCATTACCCCCAACGAACGTCCACGACGTTCACGGGTTGTGTGAGTGAGTGCTAGACGTTAAATTACAGAATGTTATGGGTGAATTCGCTAAATTCGATGGTTACATGCACTTATCAGCACTGTTTGAGCGATTCGTTAAACGTTTATTACTCAGAAGGTTATTCGATAGGCATTCATGGAGAGATGGATCTTAAGACGTAAGTAATTAATGATGGTTCAACAAGCAACGACTACAGCGCGTCAACGTAAACTAAACGTCATGCAGACTCGCATTGTGTTCACGATCACGTGTGGGTAGGAATAGGATGGATTTGGGATATGCAGCAGTAGTGCTAGCTAGGGATTCCAAAATCCCGGGATTGAGTAGAATCACTAATATCCCATTACAAAGTATAGATATATGCTAATAGCATGTGATGCCTGTAGGGATTGCAGTCTCGGGATTGAGTAGAATCGTAAATATCCTATTGCAAAGTACATAGGGCCTGTTCTTACGTTAATAGCCTGGGAAATCGGTAAGAATCCCTTCGTGCAAATCCCGAAATCCCACTTATTAATGTAGCTGCTATTTTGGTATTAATTTATGGATGTTTTACTGCTTCGCTAGTGGAGATCGATTAGATTTTCGAATGCTTTTCGACATCTTTCCTTGAATTACTAATTCAAGTGTAGCCTATTGCAGTTGTGTCGGCATACTTGTATGTGTGATTATGCTTACGCCCTTTATGAGTTCTAGTCATGTACAGGGTAGAGATTCCAAAATCCCGGAATTTCTCCGTCACGGGATTCCGGGATTGAGTAGAATAGCAAATATGCCATGACAAAGCACATGTGTATGTCTGGTTACCGGGATGTGGGAATAGCAGGCAGTCGGAATTGCCGAAATTTGGTTTACTTGCAATATCGAAACTGACTTGAAGTTTATTCCGCTTCATGCAAAAATTGATAACGGCAGCGTTGAGAGCAACATGGAGCAGTTGCGAACACACCCTTTCAAAATACTATTGCAGTGTTATTGATGACAAGATGTAATGGCAATAAATATATTGCAATACTTTTTGTTTGCAATAAATATATTGGAATATATTTCAATATATTGCAATATGTCAGTTGGCGTTATTTTAAAAGTTGATGGATTTTGTTACTAATGCACTAATTCAATGGTCATATGTGCACAATTCAGCATTCGATATCTTGTTTGCGTGGTCTTCATTACGAGTATTTCTGCACGTACGTGTAATGCTTTACTAGTCAGACATCAGTGCATGGAGAATGATTATTTGGACTACTACTTTATGTTGATGATATCCGTATATCATGGATACAATTTGCGACTGGCGAATGTATATAGTGTCCATATTGTGAGGATTTGTTACTAGTCGACGTATGGTCATAATTAATATATCTTGTAGACATAAAAATAGCAACCATAAGCGAATTATTAGAGTTAGGCGAAGGGATAGCAATTTTCCGGTTTTTTCCGAAATTGATCTAATGTAAATATTTCAAATTTATGCATTCAATCCCTGGTTTTTCCCGATTTTCCGGTTTTTTTCTTGAGTGAATAGCAATCCCTGGTTAGGAGTAACTACCGAGTGTAATAAAACAATAAGCTGTCTAATACACTACTTAACACAGTATATTCGAATAAAACCAGCTAACAACTATTGGCAATCTTATTTATGAGACAAATACACCTAAGTTTCCATGTCAACAGATTTTACAATTCATAAATATCCCAGAAATTTCGATTGAAATTCAAGAACAACTGACTTTCCAAATTAACAGGCAGAGTTCCTTGACGACGATCAGAACAAGAGAAGTCAGCACTACTGAAAAATCTTCCAGCGATATGAGTGGTGAGTTTCCATATGTATATGATAATGTACGAAGAAGATTCCGAAGATCAACGAGTCATCAGAGTGTCAATTTCACTCAATCCACAGCCGTGTTCACAGCTGCCTCGTCTCCTAACCAAACAAAAACTGACATAGTGGGTGTCACGCACAAATAGACAAAGGAGTGGTGTTATGATGACTAAACAGATGGATGCCGAAATATGAACGTCTCATGATGTCATTAATATGTTACATTCAATTTGTATGGCAGGTGGCTCGACATTCATTGTGATCTGCTCGCTCTAATTTGGTCGCTGATCGTTAGTATGGAACCACTTATTATTTCCCAGTAAAATCATTTGATATCCTAGACAATCCTTGCAATATATTGCAATGTATTGCAATAGTATTTGAGGCTCAAAGGTGGTGCAATAGATACATTGCAATACAAGTCATTGCAATATATTTAAATAGTAATAGTATTGTGAAAGGGTCTGGTTGCGAATTCCTGATTTTTGCACTTTCAATATGCAATTTTTTTCCTTAGATTCGGGATTGGTAGGATGAAGACTCGGGATTATAGCCTATCTTTCTTGATCCCGGGATTCGAGATTGTAAGGTCTGACCTGGGTTCGAGACTGACTAAATATAAGCAAACCAGCTGCACTTGTAAGTAAAATGACAAGATAGCAAGATAATCAGAATCACAACTATTTCCTCAATTCACACTAGCACATTGAGATACCAAAATCCCAATCTCAGGATTGCGTGATTGGAGAATCTTTTTCATGCCGTTTTACCACAAGCTAAGCTGATGCTGTGGACAAATGAGAATAATTCTTCCTGAACAAATCAATCCCGTAATTGAGATAACCAGAGGCTAGTAATGAAAACAAAAACTGATCTAGTGAGCAATTTGCCTCCTAAAGTTCTCAATCCCGAGAATTAGCTCGATTCTTAATGCGGGCATTGTGTAATTGGCCTACTTCGCCAATGCTCATCTTCAAATTGGTCATGCTTTCAAATATTGTTGGCTTTGGCAAATGACAAGCTCAAATTCAAGTCTCGACCTCTATTCAAAAGGCCTCATCAATGAATTATTGAAAGCTCAGCGTTGACAATTATAAGTGTATTGAAGTGTGAAGAGCCTTTATCTATTGTGTATGCAATTTCTGGTAGTTTTATCTTCACCAATTTGTCATACTTCAGACGGAATGCAGCTATATTGTAAATTTCTCAATCCCGGGATTTTAACCCTTTAATCCCGGGATTGCCAGTCCCGGGATAAGACCCCAATCCCGAGATTGGAATCCCTAGTGAGCATGCTAGGGTACTTATGGGCTATCCCCCCACGTTTTCAAATTTGTCTAAAATCTATAGAAATGAATCAATCGTCACAAAACTTTATGTACGCTTCAGTGAGGATATTTTCTACTTACATACTAAAATTTGTGCAACTCGGAGAAGTACTTCCTGAATTAGGAGCGATAACTTGAAGTGCAGCTATGTCTGCAACTTGATCTGATTTCTTCTGACCTCATCGTCTGAGCAGAAAGCACTTGAGGTCAACAAAGTCATTTCCCGACAACTCGTGAAGTGATGATGACCAGCCACATCCCTTACACAAACATTTTTAACTTAAAAGAGGTGTGACAAGGTAGTGGTCGTGGGAAGATTTCAAATAGCAGTGGATGAGACGAAGAGGGAGAGAGAACGGACAGACGAAGTCAGATCAGGCTGCTGACATCGCTACACTTCACGTTATCGTCTTTAATGCAAAAAATACTTGTTCGATCTGCATAAATTTTTGTATGTGGGTTGAAAATATGCTTAAGAACGTCTGCTTGAAGTTCAGTCACGATCAGCGATGCCGGAACAGGGGGTATCGCCCCCTTTGCCCAGTCTGAGGAGGGGCAAAGGTGCCCTTGAGCAAAAGTGTAGTTACACTAAAATTGTTCTCGAGATTTTGCTTTGAATTAGTAGTATTCCTCTTTCTTTTTCATTGAAGTATTTCTGATGAGAGTTATTTTCTTTGCTCAAACGTTTTACAGAAATTACAGAATTGATTTTGAATAAGCAGGTAGCTAGTTGCCTCATTTTAGTATTGAAAAATGCAGCAGATTCCTTAAGTATCCAGTGTTCTTAAGTTTTTTTGATCGTCAAGATAGCATATCAATAAACAAAGTTACTCGAAGGCATAACTGCATGCTTGTGTACTCTCATAGACCCCTTCACTGAAAGATCACTGGTGCATAAGACAATTTTTAAGAATGATTAATTAATTATGTTCATCAATAACAAAAAATATTGACTGATATCAAACTAAGCACTCGTTGGAATGTCTTATGCATTCAATGTATAATAAGCATTGTATATAATACAATAAATCCTATAGGGGATGCATACTGTAAGTGTTAACTTTGTACCAATCAAACAGAATTACTTAGTCGTTTTTCTAGGAATTGCAACTTTCTGGATCATTTTCTTCCGTAGCTTGCAAATGAGGCCTCACCTTCTACAAGAGCCAAAAATGAAGGCTCTTCCGAAAGGGATGGGAGGAAATCAAAAACAGATAAGCAAACGATTGTAATGTGCATCCATACTACAGATTAGTGTTCGGCATTACTCGAATAGCCACTATTATAGAGTATTGCTCGAGTAGCCCACCAGAATGAAATATCAATTTATACACTATTCAACACACTATTTTATAAGCTGAGATGCAGCTCTACAAAAAACATACATGATTGCATATTCTCAAAAAACATTAGTTACGTAGACTTACTAATTCATGTTCTCCAGTAAAATCCATAATAGAAGGCCCATCAACCTTTTACGCACTTCTTACAAAAATCGGCCTTGGAAAAAGTTTTAGCTCTTCACTGCCTCGCTATCATTATAAAATTCTTGCCAATTGGTCAACGTAGATTTTGTTTTGGCTAATCAATAATTCAAAATAATCTGAAAATAATTCATTGAGATAACTAGAATTTTTGATCTGATATAATAAATAATGAATAATCTACTATATTCATGCTCATTTTCTTCTGAGATGAAACCACGAAACTTCATAGCTTCATGAACCTGCGTATATTGTACTTGAGAATGTATCCAATTGGTTTAACTAAAAACCAAAGAATAAAATTACTTCCCACATTTTCTGATTTCGATGTACATGATGAATGTTTATGGAACAGACCACTGCATGATTGTATAATTGTTTATCAACAATATCTATGAACACTGAACAATGCATGATTTGTGTGAAGGCGCGGTAAGTGCAAATCACACGAGGAATTTTTTCACGACTAAAGTCGAGCTTCAATTTTACATGCTGTCAAGTTTAGTAGGCGAGCTCATAACAGCTAAGTTTGTTCAAATAAGTTATGTATTTATTTTCTTGCTGCTTAACATGTTTTGTTTTTCTGTTTGCCATGCCTTATTGAGATATTTAATGACAGCATATGTAACGACTAATTTTTTCTAGACAACTGGTACTTTCAATCGTTTTGTCTGATGCTGAAAGTTTCAGTGCAACGAAATAGGTAATCACCGATCTGAATAATAGCGAATAGAAATCTTCACATTCTTTGATCGGCATGATATTGTATACGTAGTCACAGGTTTTCTTTGCTGTACATTGTATCTAAGAAATATCATTTTTTAATAAAGAAAACAATGAAATAATTTGAAGAGGAGAATGCTTAGTGGATTCCTGACAAAGGAAATAGTTGTGAAGCTTATCACATAATTGTTTCGTTTCTAGTTCTCGGAATCACTACCCGAGTAGCACATTGAAAGTGAGTAGGCCTACTCGAGTAGCTACTCGATCGTGCCGAAAACTTTTGCCCTAGTCTGTATGTGTGGGAGACTTAGGTAGCTTGAACTTCTTGGTATCAAAATTTACACGCATTTCAGTATGTGCTCTGCTTCAACATTCTTGCCCCCTTGCCCAAAATTCGTTCCGGCATCCCAGATGACGATTGATTCATTTTTGCAAAATTTGAAATCCTGGGGGTGGGGAGATAACCCATAAGTACCGCTGAGGCAAGACAACGAGCAGCCATGAGTTGGAACAGCGGATCTCGCAGTGCCGCCTGTTGGAAACAGTTCGACATTATTATCAAGGACGGAAAAAATTATTGCAATTTCAAATTGTGTGAGAAGACCTACGCATATTCTGGAAGCACCGCGAACATGTTGAAACATTTGGGCGATGCTCACTGACTGATTATTAATATCTTGTGTGACTTAAAACGAGGATGAGGAAAGATTTCCGACTTATAAGAAAGTTGCGAGAAACATTCTGGCGATACAACCCAGTAGTGCTGCCACTGAACGGGTGTTCAGCACATCGGGAAACATTTACAGCACTAAGAGGTCAAACTTGTCCAGAAAAAATGCCTCCAAACAATTGTTTTTGCACGAAAATATGAGACTTTTGTTGTCACTGTGAAGAATATATTAGAGATTTGTTTTGAGATGATCTTGTACATGCAAATTTCCACGAACAAATATGTAGTTGCTGCGTGCAATGTAATTGACAATGCGTGTATGTGACAGTCTGTAAGTCCTAACTTAAAGACTGTCATATATTGTCAAATGCATATTTCTCTCATAACATCCGGGTGTATGATACGGGTTTATCATGTTTCTAATGGTGCGAAAACGCTTTGTCTATATCATGTTATTTAGATGAAAATTACAAAGGAAGAAATAATAGAAATATAGGTAGGTCCGCTATCCTAGAAAAGTGCATCACTACATCACACTTATTGAAAAATAATTAAGAACTTTAGTTGTCTTTAGCATGCATCACACTACATACGACATACAGTGCAACGTAAAACTGTATTAACACGAAAAGCGAATATTAATGCCGCACCATTTGAAAGCCATTATGGTATTTTGTACCGTCTTCGCTGTCGAAAAAGACAGACAGCTGGGTGATCAAAATATATCCCCATGATAGTTGAATGGATAATATTTTCTTTCTGTACATAATTCAGTAATACGATACTACTTACGTAAATGCTGTTGTCAAACCGCGCGGTTCCGGTTAACCCAGCGCTCAACCGCACGGTTGGTTAACCGTGTGAACGGTTAACCGCGCCTGTCCCTGCCGATCGCTAGAATCCGAGAAGTGACATTGTACAGGTACATTTAAATGTTAAGAACTAAATCATGTTGTGTTATGTTCGGTTGACTGATCGTGCTAGGCGAATTTACCGAGATTTCAATCGACGATTTGTCTGATATCTTTGGCCACACGTCAAAACTAAAAAAAAACCAGCCTTGATAATAAACAAGAAGGATCAGCCATTTTCACTACCATCGCTGATTTCTCCACAAACCGATCTCAAGATTTCTGCCGCATTGCTTCTCAAAGAATGAACATGAGAAGAGAATGAGGATGGCAAAAGTTATGCCCGTGTAGCCGAAAACTTGGCTAAATCCAAGCGTGCTTTCCACAGTTCCAGCCACGGAATGCATAAAGGTGGACTTCATTCACTCTCACAAAGTGAGGTACACTCAAAGATTATGGAAGAAAAGATCAGTCACTCTGTCACCCCAACTATTTACAATAAAGAACACAGCATTCCCGAAGTACTACTTATCCTCGTATTAGTTAGAGTACCATCATGTAAATGTCAAACATAATTTTCATTCATTTTTAGATATAATGTGATTTCTTTCATTATAGCTACTGTTGTAAGACAAAATTACCAAGAGCTTCGATAAATTAAGCCGTACGATCGAGTTACATTCAGTTACATTGCAGTAGTTATCACCACATGCAATTCTAAATTAATATAAGATACTTGATGACATGATTATGAAATCGATAATGACAACAAAACAATCAATGAAAAAATATAATTATATCTAAACACATTACAAAACTGCAATAACAAATCATACGTGTATCACCTCAAAAAGTAACTGTATGTCTACCTTCCACATGTAAATTAGTTATTGCTCTTTTTAGTTTAAGAGCGATGCTGTTTCAATAGCTGAAATTCCTTCGTTGAATGCTTGCAATAATGATGAAGTCGAACACGAATAAATAGCTGAAAAACTCGTTTGACAAGATCACATTTTTCTGAACACGTTGGAAACGTTATCGCAGATTTTTCAAACAATTCACAAAATCGATGCCTTATTAGTCCTTCAGTTGAGAACTCTTTTACTCTTACACGAAATAGACTTTCCATTTTTTTGAAAGATAACATTGCTTCAGAAGATGGCTGTGACAAACCTTTTGTAGCATCACTGAAAATCTTATGTTGTACACTGTATGAAGAGGGATTTACTTTCCTTGGATAGTAATTTTCTACTATATTCATCACAATTGCCGATGGCCATCTTATTGATTACATAACCTGCCACATAATGTAGAATATCCTCCTCTGTTTCATTGATTGGTAGTGAATTTTCGTCAACTGCAGTTTGGAGTTGGGTGTTTATATGATTGGTTCTCTCTGGCTTATATTGAAGAAATGTGGAAACTGAAGAATCTTGGCTATGAATTACGACATCAGAGGAAATCATGCTGTCGTCATTATCTCCTATGCAATTATTACCCGATGAAATTGGCTTCAGAAGACGGTTTATTGAAATTGACCTAACAGCAGTCAGAAAGGTGGAAATTTCAGGATGATCATTAAAACCATTACGTTCCCTGATAACACAGAACAAATTTTCCAAATGAACTTGGGTGAAACGTCTTGTACAGACATAATCGAAATTGTGTTCCTGAATATGTTTGATGGATATAGCACGAATAGATGAGAGGGAAAGTAGCCAAGCCTCTTTGAAGTTCGTAGTTTCTTTGACTCTGATGGAACTAACAAATCGCCACTTTTTCACAAACGAAATGGCGGAATCGAACTCAGAAATACGATGCTCTAGATTGGCTTTCTTTATTGCCTGCTTCGAGTTAAAGTCTGATGAAATCTGATTTTGTTGCCATCAAGGTGCAAATTTTGTATTTTGTCATAATGTGAGGATCCCCACGCTTGACTGATCCGACCGTCTCCCATCTGTGAACTATGGACATAGCGAATCAGCACAATGCACTAGCCTACACTGATACTTACAAAGATTAGTTACTTACGATCAAGTTAAGTTCGATTCCATGAGATCTCACGAGGCAATGACGCGCGTGTAATTTCAACCAATAAAATCGTGTGAACGGTTAGGGTGAGAAATCGGCTATTGTATTACTGCAGAGTGATCTATCTTTCTATATATAATCTTTGGGTACACTGCTGTCCAACCAATATCAATGCATAATCTACACACCCTCCCAAAATTGAAATCTCATTGGAGCAACTTCAAAAAAAAAGGCGACGGTCACTTCCGTAATCGAATGATGGGACAAGGGAAGTTCGCTCACCGCCATATCACGAGGGAAGCACTTAAAACCAGGGAACCAGAACATCTCACTATATCTAAGGAAATAAAACTCCTCCAAAAACTCTCACATTCTCGGACTCCGATAAGAAAAATTCAAAGGGAATCTATCTATGATCTTTCAAAAGGAAGCCAAATAGAGAGAGATAGAGCCTTTTGGGCCGTATTATCTCATATGGGAATAGCCTTGCCGCTGTCAGTTACTCATCGACATAATGTGTAATTCAGAAAAAGATACATGAAATTACTTGTCTGGTATTGTTGAGTTCTTACTTTTCCTATTATATGAACGTGAGTCTGACTTTAAACTGACAGATTTATTTTCCAAATTTTGATATCTGCCAAGTTGTTGTCGCCGGTATTTCTAATGAAGGCAAATAAAGTGCTCATACTCATACTCGTATATATTTACGTTTTTATATGTCAGTGTGTTTCTGCTTGTCACAGATTTAGATTTTTCATATAATAGCTCGATAATTTTCTTGATTATTCTGACTTGTGGTTCGTGATTCAACGATGTCTTCTGCTGGGGCATGGTCAGGCGTCCGTTGAAGTTTTTTGATGAACAGAATCTGCTCCTTAAGAAATTTATCTTTCGTCGGATCATTAAAGATCTATCTGTCGGATGCGTGCAAAATGTACATGCAACTGCAAACAATGCATGTTGAAGAACTTGGCGATATCGCAATGCAGATATAAAGAAGAACTTGAATTATAGAGAATGCATAAATAACAGTCGCAAAACAGGAAGATGATAGAACAAGAATTGGAGATCCTCAAGAGAAGAAAGCTTTCCATCTCATTTGAAGAAGCGAGTATTAAAGGATCAAGTGAACTGTTTCAGGAAGCTCATGTGGTTTCAGCTGGAGCCACGTCTGTCAAGGAAGCTTTCTCAAAACTTAAACAGGAAATTCAAGAATTAGGTCGATGTATTAAAATACTGTTTTGATAGATTTGTAGTTTTGTTATTTTTCGAAAACAAAAATTATACTTTACAATACAAAAATTAATTTTTTGTGTTTTGCTTAAACCATAGAAGAAGACCTTAGTCGATATCTTGAAAGTTACAAGTCCGTAGTTTCTTGCTATGACTTACACCGTGATTTGATACACTTTTAATCTTGTTCTTACCTATCAGGATTGTTGAGAGAGTACTTGCTGCAATATCATTGTCGCGGCAAATATCGGATTTCTTCTTATCACCTCTCTCAACTTCATCAATTAGCTTTAGCTTGAATTTGATCGACATTTATTTTCTCTTATTCGCCATGACAATTAATGTCGACGCTAGACGCGTAGGCGTGCTAGCTATGCGCAGTAGACTGGCAGTAACGCCTGCCCGCGCCTTCGTTACTCACAGATATATTGATTCGTTACTGCGGATTTATTGACAGCCAATCACATGTGAGTAATCAGGTTCAACGTAACGAATCAGTCATCGGCAAATCGGATCATAGATTGCAAAAATTGTTAATTGAGTTAGGGTAACTCAGATGTTGCTTTCGTTATAACCGAGGCTAACCTCGTTAAAACCGAGGTTACTATACACATATTTCAATTGGAATGAACGGAGATTTTATCATTTTTCGCTATATCCGAGGTTTCGTTATAACCGAGGTTAGCTGTAATTATCAAAACTTCAGACAGTGAGATGGGCTACTGGCCACAATCTTCGTCAGGAATTAAGTTGAAAAGTTGAAATTAAGCTGTTGATTATTTTAAGAAATTCAATATAATGACAATCATTTTCAAGATACAGGTACGGTATCAGGTTTGTGGAAACTTATTGAGGATTTTCAAATGTTGCCATTTAATTAAATGCACATACGTTGTATGTTGGTTGAAGAGAGGATTTTTTGATACCAATAACTCGATGACCTCTACAATTGTTATCATCATTTCTGCATTTGTGATATTCATTTCATCATCAGGATTTGGCTGCTGCTCATGCCGAAGAGCTTCAACGTCAAGAGGAAGAAGAGCGCCAAGCGAAAGCTCGGGAGGTACGAGAACGACGACGTTTAGAGAAACAGAAGGAAGCTGAGAAATTGGCGCGCATCACGGAGTTGCGAGAACTCAATGCTCGCGCAGATAACTTCCGCACTCGAGCACAGCTTAAATGGCGAGGGTTGACACCGTGGAGCCGTCTCATGTCTCTACGTGCTGAGCAAGAGAAGATGGCTGTTGAACATAATCATATCACTGTTCTTAGGTAAGAAAACTCTACTATCAGTATACATCAATATTAATTGATGTTATAAAAACGCAACCGGTTCAATTGTTGATATATTTAGTCAAAAATCCACAGTTCTTCTTAAGCAATATTTCAGAAACGGCAATAAGTTAGAAATAAACCAAACTGCTGAATAATGGGTTGAAAACCAATTACAAATTTTCGTCGTTATGACGGTCTGATCACACAAGAAGGAAGTTATACAACCATACAAGTAAAATATGCAAAATCAGATGCTAATATTCATGCTTTGATATCCATATTCATCTCGACTGTTCACAGCAGGTAGCGTAGATATTATGTGTAAGGCATCCTGAATTGATGTCAATTTCATCATTATTGGAGCACATGATCTTTATATAGAAAGTTTGGTTGTGGGATGGATCACAAATTTGGCGATGCTTGCAGACACTTGAATCTTGCACTCCTTGATTCTACACTCTAATGAGTAGAGATCGAACCGTACCACCTATTTAGTTTTTGCTACAGAATTTACAAGTAATAACATATGTACGTGAGTAGTAAGCAAGTGACAAACACCAGATAGCGCAAGATGGCCGCCATCGCTGACGTCCCCCCCCTCTGGAACGACAGAGGTTGTAGTCTGTCGTGGTGTGCCGGCCAGGTGGGTCCACGTTCACAAACTGTTCGCTGACTCCCCCCCCCTCTGGAACGACAGAGTGTCGTGGTGGTCTTGGGCGACCGCCAGGATTAGTCTTGAGGCTATAGTGTGTGATGTTTTTCGTGCAATCTGCTGAATGTTGGGTTGTAAAATGGGTTGTTTCGAGTGGAAGCAGTGCTCGGATGTGAAAACGGAGGCCAGATTCGGATTCAGCGTGAAATTCTGCATCGGTATGGTGAGTTTCAAGTCAATCGGAGAGAATAAATTTTCAACATTTTTCGAAAAAACGACAGAGTTAAAATTTGGGACGTTTTGGTCTGTAGCGCCCAAACGAAGCATCAAATGGGAAAACGGAGGCCAGATTCGGATTCAGCGTGAAATTCTGCATCGGCATGGTGAATTTGAACGCAATCGGAGAGAAAAAATTTTCGCTGACGTCCCCCCCCCTCTGGACAGCTCGCTTCGATTTTGGCTTCTAGTGGACGGATTTAGTCGTGCCATAGCTCGTTTGAAAGCTAAGAGTGAGACAAATTCACTGAAAGAATCGGCTTGTTCATATCTGTCTTCGTTTAGATGTGAGACGCCATTTAAGATTTTGGGACATTGGCGAAAAACGACAGAGTTAGAATTTGGGACGTTTTGGGCTGTAGTTTCAAAACGAAGCATCGGATTGGAAAACGGATTTCAGATTTGGAATCAGCGTGAAATTCTCTATCTGTATGGTGAGTTTCAAGGCAATCGGCGAGAATAAATTTTCAACATTTTTCGAAAAAACGACAGAGTTAGAATTTGGGACGTTTTGGTGTGTAGCGCCCAAACGAAGCATCGGATGAGAAAACGGAGGCCAGATTCGGATTCAGCGTGAAATTCTGCATCGGTATGGTGAATTTGAACGCCATCGGAGAGAAAAAATTTTCGCTGACGTCCCCCCCCCTCTCTGGACAGCTCGCTTCGATTTTGGCTTCCAGTGGACGGATTTAGTCGTGCCATAGCTCGTTTGAAAGCTAAGAGTGAGACAAATTCACTGAAAGAATCGGCTTGTTCATATCTGTCTTCGTTTAGATGTGAGACGCCATTTAAGATTTTGGGACATTGGCGAAAAACGACAGAGTTAGAATTTGGGACGTTTTGGGCTGTAGTTTCAAAACGAAGCATCGGATTGGAAAACGGATTTCAGATTTGGAATCAGCTTGATGTTATTGTCCAATGAGAATCAAGCATTTCTATATAAATAGCGAACCTTCCACAGTGAGAATCATTCCATCGTTGAATCACACGAGTGACGGACGCATATTTTCTCTCTCTATTCTATTCTATTATCCAACTAAAATGGTAAGTCGCTACTTTCCTCCCTCTCCTCCCTTGAACGTAAACTTAATACAATCTTTTTCATTTTCAGGCATCTACTCCATCTGCTACACTAGTAGGACAAAATGGCGGTCAAACGTTACAAGGTTCGCTACGGTCAGATCATCTACAACTGAGGCCAGTGGAAGAAACAACCAAGGTACATAATCCTACACCGCTACAGCGTAAATTTAAACAAGTCTTGCGTTATGACGATCATAGCGTAGTACTCCAAACGGGAATGCTCCCTTCCACGGATGTCAAGATAATGCGCAATCAGTATGGGGACTACATACTGATCCCCGTGAGTCCCTACATTCGCCACCAACTTGATATTATTGAGGAGTACGTGACATTAAATATGGACATTCCTACTCCTCTTGCTCAAGAGTGGAAGGCTAGAGATGACAAGGATACTCCCTATAGAAAGATTTGGGATGGTAATCACATTTGCCTACCGGTATCACATTGGTGTACTTACTATAAGAAGGATGGAGATCATTCAATACCCATCAGATGTGATGAGCTCGGAGAAGGTACTTGGGATATCCTTTTCAAAGTGAATGGGCTATATTATGGTCGACACAAGGATAATAAAATAGCCTCTCTCTCCATGCATATGGAATCCATCCTATATATTCCAAAACCACCCAACGTGGATGACATAATTGATCAAATCCTTAACAGCAGTGGTACGAAGCGCAAGTCGGAGAAGAATGCTGCATCAAAACGCAAATCAAAGAAGGAGAATTACTAGTCCTTTCCTAACTCTACCCTATGACAATTCGCTAATGTGCTTTGAGTGTCGTAGACGTGGTCTTATTAGATACATTTTACGTCTTCGTTGCCATCATATCATTTGTGTATTTTGTCGTGAAAAGCATCGATGTAATTCTTCATTTTGTAATATGTTATAGAACGTTTCCTTAGATGTGTAATTTCCGTTTTAGGCTTCTATCATCATTTTTATGGATTGTGAGGGTGAACCTGTACAGGAGCTCAGTGCTATTGCTATGAACAATTGGACATATCAGATTGTTAGTGTCTATCATCAACATGCCAACTGCGATCCCAATGTTGATCAATGGGCGAGAAAACACATTCATGGACTTAATCTGAAATATTTGCAAGACTATGGCTTTTCTTGTGAGAGTGCTCTTCTTATTGACTTTAAACGATGGTTAGCTGCTTTCAATGTTATACGCATCTTTTGTAATAATCCTGGTAAGGAGAGGAAAGTATTTCCCAATCTAATCATTGATGATATTTTGCTCCCGCCTTGGGATAGTAGAGTGAATCAACATTATCATGAAGTCACGAAACGTTTTAAGGATTTGTGTGTTCCTATTTTGTCTATTCGTTGTAGTAGCTACGTTCATAACCAATGCTTCTTTCCTCCTTACCTCAGCACTGCCAAAGTCCTGTATGGTTATCATTGCTCGCTGTATGATAGTTACCAGCTGTATCTATTTTATCTCTTTCAAACCAGATTTATAATGCATGCTTGTTACCGTTATTCAATAAATGTTACTATGAGAAGAGTTGTTGTTTTCATGCAATGGATGGGTTAGATAAAGGGCGATCATGTCTTTCTCAAACGACTGCGGAACATTACATTTTCATAGGCAAAGTTTAAAAGGAGCTGTTCAAGATTATGTGATAAATTTTCATAAAGATGAGACCGACATCGGAGCAGTGGTCGATGATGCTAGCACTCTATTTCTAGAGTTAATGAATACATTCTCTGATAGAATTATCATGGCGCGATTAGTTGCGAAAATTAAGTTTAGTCATTTTGGAAAGGAAGAGGTGGAAAGTCGCTCTTTCCATTTTGCTTCTTATTCAATGGAAGTGGTAGATCACCCCCAAGAATTTTTTAAAAGACATATGATAAAAATTGCTGAACGTCTTAACGCATTTAACCATCATGGTAGCAGTCTAGTGATTGAAGCGATTTCAGATATTCACATTCAAATTTCCATAAAGAAAAATTGAAAATGCAGTGGTACTTGATTGTAGCACAACTGGTTTTCGAGCTATGTCTGCTCACTCTCGAAGTATATTCCTTCTGTACATGTGTCTATTATTTAGAAAAGGCTAGCAAATTCATATCTTCAAAAAGACTTGCTATAGACATCAGCAACGGTGAAACTATGTGTTGTGATGTATGTAAGCGAAAGGATGGAAATGAAAAACGCATCTTCAAGAGATGTAAGCATGCTTTTTGTCAACGCTGTTTCATACGTAATTGCATTCAACTTTGCCAATGTAACCACTGTGATATTGCTCATTTCGAGTGTCACTTATGTCGCAATAGTTAGTACCTATGCAAATGTGGTAAAGATAGGTTTTAGCAAAGACTAACACGGAAAATGGCGAAACGTAAAAGTCAAAAGTCTTCAAAGTTTTCTTCAGCCATTCAAGCTCTCCGACGAATGAAAGCAAATCAGCGATACAATGCTATACGACATGCTAACGATAAATTTATTTGTGAAATTATTTCTCATGTGAGGAAGTTGAGGACGAAGAAATTAGCGCCAAAACAACGAAAGTTACTTAAGCGATATGCTACGAAATTGCGTTTCATCTCCAATCCTAAAGTCACCCTTCAAAGAAAGAGGAAAACTTTAACACAAAAGGGTGGTTTCCTTTCAGCAATACTTTCAATGATAGCTCCTGCCGTGGGCAACCTATTGGGTAATATCTTTGGCTCTAAGCGTTAATTATGCAAATGTTGAATCTCAAAGTAATAAAATGGGTTTCAGACTTCAATGTGATAAAGTTCTGACTGTATCAGGTCCATCTCATGCAGGTAAAACTGTTTTCACGCTGAATTTATTGGATAAAAGAAGGGAGTTGTTTAAGGAACCTATCAATCGAGTGATTTGGTGTTATGGTATTTATCAACCGTCGCTGTTTCAGGAATTGCAAAGTCGCAACTTTATTCGACATGAAGGAATTTTTCCAGTGGATAAACTTCAGTCTAATGATGTTGTTGTATTGGATGATTTATTAAAAGAAAGTAAGAATTCAAAAGATGTTACAGATATGTTCACTCGCGCAGCACACCATAAAAGGTGCTTTATCATCTATATCACACAAAATTTGTTTCCTGATGGAAAAGAAGCTCGTACACGAAACCTGAATACACACTATTATGCTATTTTCAAGAATCCGCGAGATAAAAGTCAATTTGAAATTTTAGCGCGACAAGTTGCACCCAGAGGATCAAAAGCCTTAATTGAAATTTTTCAAGCAGCTACTGAAAAACCACACGGTTACTTATTCATTGACTTTACGCAAGAGTGTCCGGAAGAATTTAGATTTCGAAGTGATATTTTGAAAACTCCCATGATTATCTACAAACTATGAGTTCTTATTCTCGCATGATTGTTATTCCTCAGGATGAATATGTACAATTGACTGCCATGCAGCAAGTAAAGCAACCTCTTGCAAATCAAATATATAGGAAAGAAATAGATTATCAGCAAAATGCTCACATCAAAGATCCACATCGTGCTGTATTATTACAATCGGAAACTGTTGAGCAATTGAAAAACTTGAAGAATAAGATGCGTGACTCTGTATCGACTGCTACACCTTTAGCATCTCGCGCACATGCCATATCTCTTTTCAACAGTATTGAACCCCATCTCAATGTAAATGATAGAGGAGAAATCATTACAGATGAAAATAAAGTGATTGATGCTTCACGTTATGAAGACTTGATTCAGTATGCGACACGTAGAAAGCGCCGTCAGGGCTATGTTCCACCTGGTTGGTCATACTTTCTTAAACTATTGAGAAAGCATAATGTGCCAAAACTTGCTTTGAATAATGAGACATTGAAAGAACTTGATTCAACAGTGGCTACTGCTCCAATGCTTCAGACGATGAAAATGCCAACAAATTGGTTTAAGACGTCACCTGCTACATCCCCTCCCACACTCACTAAGCAAACAAGAGGAAGAACTCGACGTAGATCTACATCACCACTAAAACTAGTAAAAGGAAAACGTAAAACAGCTCCTCCCAGGAAATACATGTTCTCAGACTATTAATATGAAGCAGATGTGTTGCTTGCCATGTAATGAGCCGCCAGAGGTGAATGTCGTTGTCACTTGCACTTGCTGCGCCAGCTCTCATAATGAAACCCCTAAGCAATGTGAACACGATCGCAAAACTGCTAAAGCTAAATGCTGCAGTTGTTGTAAATGTAGAAAGGCAAGAAAACAAAAAGATGATAAGGAGGAAAAAGAGTCAGTCGTCATCGACTGAACGTTTGAAGACAATCTATTATGATGTAAAACATCCGGCAGGATTTGCATCTATCAAGAAATTATCAAAAGCGAGTGGTCTTCCACAATCACAAGTGAAACGATGGTTAAAGGGTCAGGCTACCTATACACTCCACAAACAAGCGAAAAAGAAGTACCGCACCCGCCATTATATTGTTCATGACATCGATGAACAGTGGCAAGCAGATTTGTGCGATGTCGCCTCCATTTCAAGACATAACTCGGGCAATAATTTTATTTTAACAGTCATTGATATTTTCTCGCGTTATGCGTGGGCTCAACCTTTAAAAACTAAAGAAGGGAAAGGAGTAGCAAAAGCATTCCAAACAATTTTTCGAGAAGGTCGCATTCCAAAAAGAATTCAGAGTGATCAAGGAAAAGAGTTTGAAAATCAGCATGTGACAAGATTATTTGAGAGGCATGACATTGAGTTGTTTATTGTAAAGAGTGCTTATAAAGCTGCACTCGTTGAACGTTTTAATCGCACATTAAAAAATCGCTTGTGGCGACATTTTACTGCCAACTTGACACAAAATTGGACAAAGGTTCTACAAGATACACTCCATGCCTACAATCACTCTATCCATCGTTCTATTGGACTCAGACCAGTAGATGTAAATGCTGACAATGTAGATAAAGTGCGCGAATCATTCCAACGTAAACGCACTCATGTGAAAAGTGATGTGAAAATTGGCGATAAAGTTCGTATCTCAAAAGTGAAAAGTGTTTTTGCTAAAGGGTACCTTCCGAATTGGACAGAGGAGGTATTTACAGTATCAAGGATTAATCAAAAAGATTCTCCGACCACCTACAAGTTGAAAGATTACGATAATGAAGAAATTGAGGGTAGCTTTTACCGCGATGAGATTGAGGTAGTCACTGAAAGTGAAACATATTTGGTAGAGAAAATCATTCGATGTAAAAAACGGCAAGGTGAAGAATGGTGTCTTGTTAAATGGACTGGTTATCCTTCAAGTATGAACTCTTGGATGCGTCGTGCCGACATCTTTCATCTAAGTGATCGACAGTGATTCATGCAAAGTTGTAACTAACAATGTTTAGGGTTTGAGCTATGAATCCAACTGCCTCATTTTATTCACGACCCTCCTATGTAAGTGGTGGAGGACAAATTTACATCGGCGCTCGCCGCCAACGTGGATGTAGCATACTTGGTGCACTGAAATCTGTTGTAGCACCTCTCATATCCAATGTCGGTAGATCTTTAAAACGAAATGTTTTAAGTAATGCCGTTGGCTTTGCTGGTGATGTTGCTAGTGATCTTTCCAGAGGTAGAAGTTTTAAGAGCAGTTTGTTGAATCGTGGGAAGGAACGCGGTTTAAAAACATTGAAGCAGACCATTGCTGGTGTTACTCAAGGAAAGAAATCACCTAAACGAATGAAAAAAGGAAGGAGGAAACATCGCGGAGCTGGTAAGGTGCGATCTTCAGTCAAAAGGCATTCACGCAAACGTCGCAGAGGCTCTAATCATTCATCAGGCGCTAAACGACGACGCTGTTATAACTTCTAATCATGGAGTGTAAAACTTCTGGTTTTTGTTTGTTTGATCAACAGGCCATACAGACAGATATTCTTAGTTCAAGTATTGTAGATTATCATCCTCGAACAGCTGAGAATGCTGGCCCCATTGAATTTGTTATTCCTGGTGGTAGTGATGACTACATAGATTTGAGTTATGCGATGGTTGATTTGAGGTTTAGAATTCAGCAAGCAGATGGAACTGCTATTGACGATGCAGATAAAGTTGGACTGAACAATTTACCATTGACTACATTACTTCGCGATGTTTCTCTAACGATTGGAGAGCAGCAGGTGGAAGGTGGTCAAAGCGATTATCCTTATAAATCATATTTCAATCATGTATCACAGTTTCATCCAGCAGCACAAAAAAGTCATATGGAAGCCATGGGATGGTACAGAGATGAAGCAGGAAAATTTGATGTTGAAACAAACAGTGGCTTTGTAAAGCGATCTGCTATGATTAAAGATAGTAGAGTATGTCAGCTATATGGTCCGCTGAATTTAGACTTCTTTAGACAGTCAAAGTTTTTACTCTGTAATACCAGCATGCGACTCAAGCTGACATTGAATAAGCCTGAATTTGCGCTGAATGCATTTGCTAAAGTTGACAATTTTAGAATTCATGTGGAAGATATTGCACTTTACATTCGTCGAGTAGTACCGAATCCAAGTGTCATTAGAGGACATGCTGAAGGCCTTAACCGCCAAAATGCCATTTATCCCGTTCAGCATACAAAGCTTCTCACCTTTACAATTCCGAAAGATCAAAAGAGTTTCATGAAAGATGGCCTCTTTCCATCGGAAGCACCGAAGCTCCTCATGGTGGCAATGGTTGAAAATGATGCATTTAATGGTAATATAAAGAAGAATCCTTTCAATTTTAAACACAATCAGTTAAGTGAAATTGCTTTACGTGTAAATGGTGTGAGTCATCCTGGTCCACCCTACAAACCAGATTTTGCTTCGGATCAATTTATGCGCAGTTATGTTGATTTTATGGATGTTTTTGGCTTTTACAATACGGATGACACCAACGGACTGACTATGAAAGAGTTTAAGAGTGCATATACTATTTATGCATTTGATTTGACTGCTGACAGCGATATTAGTGCACCCTATCGTCAAGCGAACGTGCCTCATAATATTCGTTTGGATTTGACGTTCAAAAGAACACTACCTGAGACGATCAATGTATTAATTTATGCAGTCTTCGATTCAAATATTGAAATTACAAAGTATCGTGACGTGATTCTTCAGTATAATCGTTAATGAGTTGGTTGACTGCTGACGATATTAAGACTAAAGTGCAGCGTAATGCAGACGAAGCGACGTTGAAATCTTTCGATAATGTCTATTCACTCGATACCTTACCACCTGCAGTAAATCACTATCCCATCTTTATTGTGCTAAACACTCATTCGCAGAATTTAGGCGGTGAGCATTGGAAAGCGATCTTTATTGGAGAAGACCGACGTGGTGAACTATTTGACTCTCTTGCTCAACCTCCAAATATACCAACACAGCAGTGGTTGAGAAAACATACGCGTCAACATCAGCGAAATGAACGCATACTACAACATCCACTTTCATCAACGTGTGGTGCTTTTGTACTGTACTTCATCTTAAAACGTTTACATGTATCTCGATTTGCATCTATTATTCAAAACTTTTCATGTAATCCATCCTCTAATGAAAAAATGATTTGTAAGTTCTATCATGATTTGAAATAAAAACATCATGTTGGAAAAATTGTTTTTTATTTTACAATCCGCTGGGTACGTACATACTCGATGAGATAGTCTAGGATCACATTTGCTTGTACATGAGATTTTAGTCCAGTAATGATCACTTTACTATTATGAAAGATTGCCACATGCACAGGTAACCAACAACAAATGAGAGCTGCAGGAAAAAGTTCGGGTTCATAACACAAATTGTAACTGCTGGTACGAATCTTCAAAAATGATAGACTGTCACTCAATTGAGTAGAGATCACCATATTGTCCACAGTCAGATTCGACATCACACACCTCTCCCTCTTCCATATCCGACGTAGTAGTCTTTGTAGCTCTAAGCGCATTGACTGCGCCGATGAATGAGAAAGGGCGCCGAGAATCTGTACAGTCCCATTTGGGAAGAGTTGAAGATTCCGTGAATTGTTCATCTTCACCACTAACATTTGAGGTCGGCCCGGGTAATACTTGCTGTTTGGAAGGTGTTGGTGTAATGTTGTGAGATCGATTTTGGTGTAGAGTCTGAAGCGACGGAGAATGTTGACGATGGTGTAGCGATGACGCTTCATGATGAAAGAATGAGTAAATTGAGCGATGTACCTTCCTTTTATACTTTTCCCAACTACCTTGATGAAATGTGAAGTTAGTATGAAGTTGGGAATGATAGAGTTGAATTCGCCGATTGTTGACGCGCAACCAGATGCGATTTCCAATACGTGAATGTCTTTTCATATAGAAGTATTTCAAATCCTTCATGATATGATGTAGAGATTGAAAATGACGATAAGATAAAGCAAACTCTCTTCTCACATTTCCAGTTGAATCTTTGAAATAGACGTTTCGATCATGATCCGTTTCAATACGTTGTAGGGAATCTAATTTCCAACTCATGGTGCGTGGTAGTCATGTCTGATTAAGATTTGCATAGTAGGGCGATGAACTCACGACGAATAAATGTCATGATGGAGCGATGTATGTATCTTCTATACTTCTCCCAATTGTATTTGCGAAATGAGAAACAGTTTGTGGAATGAGAATGGCAGATTTGAATTTCATTTCTGTAATGTTGAAGCCAAACTTGATCACCCAAGGAGATGAATCTTAATGTTTCAAAATATTCCAAATCCCTCATGATATCATTGAGGTTGACAAATTGTCGCCATGTTAATGTAATACCTCTTGATGTATGACCATGAGAATTTTTGAAGTGTACGTTTCCATCACGATCAACTCTGATATATTGTAGAGAGTCCAAAATCCAAGTCTTCATGATGTTATGCAAAGCCGCAGATCATCAATATCAAAATGTCATGTTATCATATTTTGCTTAGCAATGCGGCTACAAAGAGATTTGCTAGTAATCGAGCCGCACTCTTTTCTACTCCCATTGATCATGCACAACAGCTAAATGGAAATTGGGAAGTGGGTGTCACTCAACTTGTTTATAGCAACTGTGTCTATACTTTTGATCATGAGGTGATGACTATTAATATGAGACGTACAGCTGCTTACCAATGTGAAAAGGGGTGCCGAGTATACATTCCACAGTGGTCAAAGAAAGATCTCTTATCATGTAAAAAGTTCATATATGATTTCTTGAATAAAGCGTGTAAACATATTGTCCAATTTACTCCGCACAATGATGATCATAATTATGTACATCATGTAGTTGAGAAAGATTGGATTGTTGGTTTAAGTCCAAGTTTAAGAAATGATTTAGGTTACCTCGCTAGCGCCTTAACAAGCTATGATAATTTTAACGTTAATTACCACATAAGTGGTCATAAACAGTTAATATATCGAGAGGAAGCTTATTATGTAGATCTTATTCCAAGAAATGAGAAGACGTTGGTAAAGAAGATTGTGATTAAGCCAAGAAAGACAAACATGACTCCTGAAACATTATTGAAGAAATTTAATTATCTCCTTCGAGTTGATGGTAAACAAGTGGCAACATTGACTTATATCAAATCATCTAATCATATTGCAATAAGTAAATTAAATGATGATGATCTAGTATTAGTTTGTTCAAAAGATTTTCATCAGTTCTTACGACATCGTTCTGCAGCTGTTCATGGAAAATCTGATATGCAACATTTACCATGTGAAAGGTCAAATCAATTTGATACAGAATGGACCGTATCTTTATACAGAAAGTGTGTAGAGCCTTTAGGTGGTATCTTACATGAAACAAGAGTGTTGATGCCTCGCATTATTACTTCGGTTAAATTGGTTGTAGATTATTTAAATGAAGTGATTAATGAGCAACATATTTCATTTTCTGAAAAAGGTGTTTTGTCTCTCACTATAAGTGGAAAAGGTATTGAACTAATTACGGATAAAACTCTAATGGACATTTTGGGTTTTGACCAAAATATCTTTAAAAGTGGTACTGTAACCAAAGCTAGCGCAGACATGTCGCTGTCGCGTCGTATTAACTTTTTTCAGATATATTCCAATATTGGTGAAGATGTGCGTGTGGGAGATGTTGAAGCTCCATTGCTAGCAATGATACCATACCAGCCAAAAAGCTGCAGTATTTTATCTGAGCATACTTTCAAGAAAGTGCATTATACAAAGCTGAAATCAAACTACATCCCACAAATTGATATTGCCATTTATGACGATGCTGGTGCGTTGATTCCTTTTCATAAAGATGCTGTGACAAGTATCACACTCCATTTCCGAATGAAGAGTTAATGCAAAAGTATGCTAATATATTTTTCCAATGTGAATAATATGGAAAGTGAAAATAAGGACTCGTTTCTAATCTACTTACCCAGTAATGCTTCTATGAATAAATTTCCCAAAAATAAACCATCAGACTATCGAGTAGAATTAAATCGCCCACTACATTTAGAAGGTGAATGGGAGGTTGGCGTTTCTAGTATTTGCTATGATAGCAATATTCAGAATGTGAATGATTTGGAAGAAATGATATTGACTCCTTGCACCCATGATGGAATAACGATGAATAATGCATTCCAGTTCCCATACAATTTAACATCAGATGGAAAGTGGAACTATGAATGGATTCAGATAAAATCAGATTCTTATGAACCATTTGGGAATGAGAAAATTATTAAGGCATTCAACAGTGGTAATACTTCCATCATGAAGAATAAAAATCAGAAAGTTTATGAGTTTACTATCTATCATTGGAGTGGGAGACAGTTCCTTCGCTTTCATTCTTTTACTAAAGGTCTTACACTGAGGTTGGATAATGAATTCTATCCGCATCTCGGTTTTGGCCATGGACTACATCTAACGTCAATTGCTACTGCAAATGTTAAAAAAGTTTATTCAAATCGAATCAACAAATTTCATTATAGATTTAAAATATTTGATGAAGATGTTGTAGAATGCGAAGAACGCATCATTTTGAAAAAGCGTGGTGTTCAACCTTTATCACTTATTGAGTTAGTAAAACGATGGAATGAGACTGTGGGTAAGAAGTATGGAGAGAAAATTATGGCGGACAAAAATAAGTTGGTTATTCAGAAATATAATGACAAACTTACAGTTTATTTCTCTCCAACCTTGCGTCATTTTGTAAGACATTATACACCTATTATTGGAAGCGGTGTGGTGTATGCTTCTCATGAATATCACACTAAAGCTGATTCAGTTAATGATGAATGGTGGGTGGACATCTATGGCGATCGCATCAAGAAAATTTACCAGTCTTATGAAGAATCTAAAGTTGCTATCAATATAATGCCGCGTCTATATCATACAGTTGAAAGCTTCATTCATGTAGTAAATCCTTATATACAACAGAAGTTGAAGCATGTGATGAAAAGTAAATATGATGTAAAGACACACCACATTTCGTTTTCAATTGAAAATCAACGCGTTGTTCTGAAACTGGGTGATGACATTCAATGTCAATTGAGTAAAAATTTGAAAAAACTCTTTGGTTTTTCAATGCTACAAACTGTGTTTGCTGCTGCGCATACGATTGGTATAGAAACACCAATGACACTTGATAAACATGAACAGCACCTTTACATTCAAAGTGATTTGATTCTACCTATTTCTGTTGGTGAGAAAAAAGAATACATTTTACGTGATTTCATTCATGATAAAGACGCTTCATATGGAATAGTCGAGAAGATGTTTGAATCTATTTTCTATCATCCCGTCGTCAAACAAACTATACCCTCTATTGCTATCAAAATTACCAATGGTTTACAAGAGTGCATCCACGTGAAAGATACTAAATCCCTCATAACGTTAGTGTTTCGGAAAACAAAGTGAAGTCTTTATACAACATTTATTGAAATATGTACATGAATGTGAAGCAATAGACTTTATACAACATCCACTGAAAATATATACATGAGCGCACTTCAATAAACATTGCTATATACAAAAAGTCTTTTTACTTCGTGAAGGGTGGAAATATACAGGCATAGGAAAAATGTCTTTCAGTGGAAAAGTCATCACATGGGGAATGTACAGATGTGGACACATATTCACAAGGAAAAAACAATCTCATGCGATACATAAAACAACAATGTTTATCTACAGAAATCAACATCAAAATACTAAGTTAAGGATGATTATGCTAAGACGTCTCCTGAATGTGGTAGTGTGGGTTTAATTCTTTTGGGTGGTGGTATGCCTGTATCAGGATGTCCATGTGGAAGAGATATGTTATGTCCTATCCAACACCTCTTATCCTCCCATGCTGAAAGCGCCCGTTTCTTAAAAGTATAAGTTTTGATCTCATGCGACTTAGATTTTAAGATTGTCATATTGACAAACGTTATATTTTTATTTCTATAGGCTTTCCTGAAATTCTTATGTTTCATGTTAGAGACCAATGATCTTGATATGCCTTTAGCACGCTTAATACTATCGTCGCTATCCTTTAATTTCATACTGTACATTTTTGGACGGAGGAGAATCATTTCAGATATCTCCTTCCCTGCTGTTTCATCCTTAAAACAACCAAGTTTGGCCTTATTTTTGATGGAGTATAGTGGATGATCAGCAGGATAATTTGATGTATCAAAATATCTTTCTAAAGATTTTCCTACTTCATTAAAATTTAAATCTTTTTGAGTGGCAATACCTAAAAAGAAACTATCTGTGTCACCACCCAACAAACGAACCTCTTTTACGAGAGGACACGGTTTTAGTATTTTATAGAAGAGTTGATACATTTCAAGCTTGGAGTAATCTAGAACAGCTTGACCAATATAGATGGGTTTGCACAACTCAACTTCAGATTTTATCATTTTAATACCTACAAGATCCTCATCGATTATGTCTCTATCGATGAATAGAGGTGATGAGGTCAATTTGTAATACTTTTGATCATCATTAACTAGTTTGTAGTTTACGCGCTTTCTAACATCCTCCATCGTCTTACCAAATAGACTGTTGTTCTTATATTTATAAAAATCTTTTTCAAAATTATTTTGGGCTAGTGCACGTTTCTGGCTGTTACTATCTATGTAGGGTTTGAGGAAGGCTTTCTGTCTAAATTTAATAATGCGGTGAACTCTTTTTAAAATCATGCCCATTTCTAAATAAAATTTTAAGATGCTAAAGTGGACTAGATAGTTTTCTTTATCATATTGAGTGAGCAAAAGTTTGCGGCAAGGCTTATACTTGGGTTGTCCACATGATTCTAAATCTTTATGAAATTGTTTCATAAAGTCGGAAAACATATCTTTACTCACTTCACCTGATTCGGGTGCGAGTGGAAAATCTACGGTTTTATGTTTAATATTATTTGGATAGATTAGATCTATCTCAAAATAATATCCCCAATCACCTTCATCTGCAATTGCTAGTATGTTAGAAGGGCTGGAGAGATGCTGAATTTCACTATCATCTAACCAGCTAAACTCAGAGTGAGGTAGCGGTTTGGATAATGAACTACCATACAAATTATTTTGGTCATAATACTTAAGATGGGTATGATCATTACCTACTGTTTCAGATTTTAACCTATGTTTATTTACAAATGTGAGACCACCGCGAATTCCTCGTTCAAATAAATTATACATCTCTGGATCTTGTAAGAGATGAATGGTCTCACCAGTCATTTTAAAAGCAGACTTAAATGACATGGCTGGTAGACTGACAAAGTGGACGGGATCTAACTTATCTTCTTCTAATGCCACTCGTCGAAACTCCTGAAATACATCAGCCAGCAAAAATACATCTAACTTAAGGTAGGCAATCATATATTCACCAAATGTATGGCAGTCAAATTTTATCCATGCCTCTTGAGCATGTTCATAGTCCTCTACTGGACAATCTTGATCCGTCAAATCATTTTTAAATTTATCTATGGATGGAAGAGAAGTCTCACCGAGTTTACTAATCGCATCAAGATATGCATATGGAAAGACTCCTTTCCGTGTGATGACTTCATCGGTTAAATTTGGATATTGTTTCTTAAGATTTTGTGTTAGTGGAAGAGACTTTAGATTTTGTACGAGAGAGGCCAGTGATGCAGCCATGAATTGGTAGGAATCTAAAAATTTTATATTAAAATAGACCGTCTTATTTTCTTTGGTTTTATCGACGGGCACTTTTGCTGTCATGGCCATAAACTTTTCTCTCGTTTGAGCTATTACATCAAACTTCCACTGTTTCATTTGACCTAAACCTCCTTTTATTATCATATTGCTATCATAGCCCTTAAAATTATGGAAAATGACGGGTAATGTACGCCGCTTCATCCTCAGCGAAAAATTACATTTTGAACAGAGTGCGTTTCTAAATTTACCAGTGATGTGATCATGGTCGCACACTTTCTTAATCTTATCATCAAATGTTTTACTACATTTGGAGCAAACGTTGCAACTATCAAACTTAGCTTGATCATCTGCTGTCATATGCAATGATCTGCGATAGAGTTCACCATCATGTTTTTGTTGAAATTTTACAGCCTGTTCGAGGAATTGTAGGAAATGGTAAATACAATCCTCACCTTGCCAGACGCGCATTTTATTTTGCCTATCCCTAAAGTGATCATGCCATACTTCATAGCAGGAAATGGCTGCTGGTCGATGGATGTTATCATCGATATAACATTCGATGTCAGCATAGATGACACGAAGAGGACTTAGTTCATCGCCATTCTCTCTATATGAAAACTCCTTATCTTTGGGCATGCGTTCCATTTGCAGTTTACCTCGCTTACACCACTCATAATGAGTTTCAAATTTAGTTTTCCTCCTAAAGTGGCGAATACATCTGTCGCAGTAATATAACTCTCTACTAGAGTTTTCTAAGTGGTGGTATAAGCGAGAGATTTTGGGAATACCGCAGTAGTGCCATTCCTCACTATCATCCTGTTTTACTAATAACAGGTTTACTATACGTTCATAACAACTCGAACGCGAGTTGTAGCGCACACCCTTCAATCCTTTTTCCCAAACATGGAGAACTATTTTAATGTTGTTCAATTTTTCAAATTTTTCTATATCTTTAATTTTCATATCGTCACTATTACAGTCATCGAAGTTTAATTCATTCTCCCACTGCCTATAGCTATATGTGCGATTTCGATTCGCATTGATGTCATTATAGTGGAGAATGGAGAGGACAGCATATTTAAAACATTGCGATTCGCAATCGACATTGATGACTGCTGTTTTGTTTTTTAAATTTTTTGGAAGTTTAAAGGAGCCTCGACCACTATGATTTCCTAATAAACTGATTTTAAATAAGGCGGACTCAATGCCGTCAAAAATGAGACCGCTATCGCGCTCGTTAAATTTATCAATATTTAATTTTAATCCTTGGATGTGAAAATTTATCCAAGACTCATAGTCTACAACCTCGGTTGCAGGAGAGGAGGGTATGTGAAACTCCAACCTCTCTATTATTTGTCCAGTATGGTGGTCGATTTTTACATATTTTATTTTAAGATAGATGAGCGCCTTCATCCTAAAATTGTCTAAATTGTTGAAGAGCGCTTCTATCAATGATGAATTTTGATGAAACCATTCCTCAAAGTTAGCAATGGTTTCTGAGGAGTCCATCTGGTAGTTCCTCACTAAATTATTTATGGACACTTCAGTGAGTCGGATAGAGGAGGTACCGTTGGTGTAGGTATCGTTCGTGTGTGTATGTTGAAGTCTGTGCGAAGATAGTTCAAAACGTGTCTCGAAAGACTGAGCGCACAAGTCGCAAGAAAAGGAGACGACGTTAACAGAATCATCCCCACCTTCGGAGATTGATGCCGGCTTAGGTCGACAAACACCTCGCTTGATGTGTCGGGTGAGATCCCATTTCCTCGTGAAGATGTGCCCACAGTCAGCACATTCCCACTCGTTGCCATGTCGCGACAGTTCTGAGGTGGAACTCACATCACCTGAAAGAGAAATCATTCTATCATCTCTGTTCAAGCCTCAGTGTAGTGTTACAACCTACCTTGACTCAATAACTCTAAACTTTCCTCGAGAAGGGAGGGCGTTGGTGATGAAGTTGATGCCTGAAATTGAGGAAGATGCTATTAGCCACACGTTTGAGGGAGATGAGAGAGGAAATCTTCAACTTACCATTTGAACGAAATTATGTTTAAGCTTGATACTTCAACAAGATAGAGACTTCACTCAAATTTGGAATTCACGAGATAGCAGTTCACTTGTATACCTCAAATAATAACAGAATTCGCTAGAGAACACTTCACTTATACGTCTCAAAGACAGAGTGAAATGATACGGATGTCACTTTACATATATATACTTTCATATTCATCATTCATTGGCTGTTCATTCTGATTGGTTGCTTGTTGATACTTAAGAATTAGAAAACATTTCAAAGTCATTATTCACAGTCAACATGACAAGCCCTCCGACAACACCAAACACAAAATTCTCTTCTCCATGCTCAACACCAAAGGCGCTCGTTGCACCAAACGCTCCAACGAAGGGGAAGGTAGAGAAGGTGTACCGACTGGGCAATATCAGAAAGTTATCATTACCAGCGGATGAGGAAGAGGAGAGTGTATGTGAGAAGGAGTGTCCCGACTTAACAGGCGTGAGGTGGAAGTATCTCCAGTACGATACTGACGATGTGATGGAGATCACCAGCACGAAATTCCTCCACCAATTATGGGAGTGGTACACCCCTAACTCCCAGCCACGAACTATGGCGGAGTGGGAGTATATTGACAAAGTGAGGCTCGCAGTGGAAGAACGATTAAAGCAACTGAACTGTTTTTGTTATCTATGTGAAGCCAGACTCTGGGACGATATTGACGATGAAGACCTTTTGAAATACATGCCATAATAAATTTTTATTTCGTATTATCTTTGCTTTCATACTGACTTACTTGAATGGGACTTCAGTGGATGATTTAACCATGTATACTTTTTCATTTGGAAATAGTAGCACGCTTAGTCTAACTTGTAAATCTTATAACATTTCATATGGGCGATGATGGTAGATGAAATAGTGTTAAATAAAATTAAGATAGCTTACACTTCTGATACAGGGATAGCAATCGACTGCGATCCATGTGTAAAGAGCTTGTTAGACTACGGAAGAGAGAAGTGTGTTATGTTGCGTGTGGCGCGTGAGTGTCCTCCCATTTCATTCCATTCATCAATTCGTCTCATTGATAGAGACAGGTAGAACTCATGGTTCTCATAACGTATGCAATGGAAAGTTTTAGGCAACCTTCGACAGTTGGCTAAATGTCGCCCTGGCGCGAATGCATACTACGTTGAGACAGAGGCAATCACTTGCAAACATGACGCAGAGAGGTTTAACAAGATTGACCATTGCCGAATGTCCCTTGCGGTATACATAGCTACGGGTTTCACCGCCGCCCTTTACAGGAACGCCCGTCGAAAGGAAGTATTACACCGAACTTCATTTGCAACGTTCAAGTTGACTGATAGCAGATTCAACTTAATGATAGTATTCGCCAGTCCGAAGACTGCCCAGGGCAAACCGCGTGGAGGTTCTATCATGTCTTGCCCCATGGTGGCCCTTAAGAGAGCCGGTGGTTCGTTCTCGGGAGTCGTCATCAGCAATCTTACTCCATACCGATTCTGCTGAGAGAGAGTCGAAACCGTTCAACCTCAGCAGTGTCGACTTCAATGCTAGTTGGTATGTGAGTGGAGGGTGGAATGTAGCGCCATTCCATTGGATTGGCAACACTTGCTGTCATCGCATTGCCAATCTGAGCAAGATTGTTGTGGACTCTGTCTTGCTCCTCTATTCTAGCAAATTCATTAAATAAATTTCGCGGTCTTAACTGCGGCCGGCGAGGAGAGTTGACTGCAGCGTTTGGTGTCTCCATGATTGAAATGAAATGAAATGAGAGGTAGTGGTTTATATACCCCTCTAATGTGATGTAACGTTCAAGTTGACTGATAGCAGATTCAACTTAATGATAGTATTCGCCAGTCTAAAGACTGCCCAGGGCAAACCGCGTGGAGGTTCTATCATATCTTGCCCCATGGTGGCCCTTAAGAGAGCCGTTGGTTCGTTCTCGTCGTATCTGAAAATAGAAGGAAAAATAGATGAAAATATATTCAAGTGATAGAGATGATATTAACTTACCATAAGAGAAATTTAGCCGGTTCGCGACCCCTTCGATGGTGATGGTTGAGGTAAGTACTTGGCCGGCAGTTTTCGCTTCCGGTGGCGCAGCTCCTTTATTTTGCCATCATGCTTGATGGAGACATGGAGACAGCGCATCTCCGCCATTGCTCCCTCGTAGCACTCGAATGTGGCATCCAAGTCCTCACTCTCAAGGATGACGCTGTCGACGATTCTGCTCTTGATGATGGGAATGTGGAGCGTTGTTCGTCTCCCTTCTTTCTTCTGACTCTCAGTCAGGCTAGTCTTTAGTTGCTCAATTTTTAAATTTGATACCTCTTCCTGAGCTTTTAGTGATTTTATGTAAGTCGCCTGCTCTTCAACTCGTTTTTCGCTGGCAAGCGCCCTTTGGCGGAAAGGTTCTAAGTTAATTACTTGGGTCTTGAGGGCCCGAATCTCGGCTACCTGACCCTTCAGGTGGAAATTGTCATCCCTAAGGGCCGAACATTCGTTTTTGTAACGAGTGAGCTCATCTTTTAATTTCGTGAGTGCATATTCCTGGCTCACTTTTGCGATCTGCTCATCCTTATTCCAGCTGTTCATCTGCTGCTTAATCCCCTTCTTTACTGGGGAAGGTGCGATCACTTTCTTTTTCGGGGAAGACTGATTTGTCGGTTTTCCTATCTCTTCCGCGTTTTTAGTGATGACGACCTCCTCAGAATCGGAGTCATCTGAGCAGTCCAAATCGCTTAGTGGGGCCTTCTCTTCTGCTGTCGATGAGGTAGTGACCGAAGCAACAGGTTCCAAAATTGTTGCAATAGCCTCTTGTAGTGCTGCGTCTAGATCGACTGTTTCTTCGTTGAAGAAGGGCGCGATCACTTTGCCGATGTCTGATGTTATATAATTGTTAGCCTTTTTGAGCGGACATTCGGCGTGGGCGATGTAAAATTCCTCATGCTCCTTGCCTTTTAAAAATTTCAGGCAATGTGTACAGCCGGAAATAACGGCTCTTTCCTCGTGAAAGTGAGGAGTATTCTTGTACTTGTTAATGTGGCGTTTGAATTCGCCCCCTCTCTTGATCTCTCCACAAGAGCACTTTTTGAATAAAAATTTTGAGTTGCCTCCCATTTTGTAACTTATGTATCTGTAAAGGAAGGATGAAATAGAATTACTAACAGGCGACATTGGCAGTCATTTTTGTAATCATACAGCTAAATTGTGAGATTGGTGGAAAGTGTCGAACCTTTGAATCCGTTACAGGCATTACTCAGAGGGGATCTTATCCCAACTCCAAGGCCTCGGCCCACAAATCCAACCTCCCGCGGACAGAGCATGCGTCATATCACTGTGTTGGTATCCGGACCCCGATTTTGACATGAAAATCAGTGGATTGTTTACAAAGGTTGCAAATTCCAAGCCGAAGCTTGCCTCCCACAACTTTATAAATGTCTTAGTTGAATTCAGCAGGGTCGAAAACCCCAGAAAACCTCCAAAACTAGTGAATTAAAATTTTTCAATTTTTTAGCACTTCTTATGAAATTTTATAAGTAGTTTATCACTTAGGTCAGGTCAATAGCGACCGAACCTTTTTTGAATCAAGTCAAACGGACTTGTAGAAGCAAAGTTACAAGCCTTTAAAGTTTTGGAGTCTTTTATGGCCTGGAGACGAAGGCCATCTCCTGGCTAACCTCTAAGTCTGACGGCTTAGCTGATATCAGCAATGAAATTTTCTAAGTCGGTTTCTTACAGAAACTTGGAATTTGGAATGTCCGAAGCTATCATCGGAGCTCAGAGAAACGACCTACCTTTGACAATCGTTCTCCTCTAAATGAAAAGTCTCTGTCGGTTCCCAGCTTATATAGTGTGTGGCGATCAGCTGATGACGTAATACCCATCATCCAAACACTAAAAACCCGTCTATCTCCGGTTGTAGTGCTCCGATTGAGCTGGAAATACTCCATTTCCATGTAGAATTTGACGCTGAATCCGAATCTGGCCTCCGTTTTCCCATCCGATGCTTCGTTTTGGCTCTACAGTAGGCAGCCATCGCAAAAATTCTAACTCGGTCGTTTTTCCGAAAAATGTTGAAAATTTTTCTCTCCGATTGACTTGAAACTCTCCGATTGACATGAAACTCACCATAAAGATAGAGAATTTCACGCTGATTCCAAATCTGAAATCCGTTTTCCAATCCGATGCTTCGTTTTGAAGCTACAGCCCAAAACGTCCCAAATTCTAACTCTCGTTTTTCGCCAATGTCCCAAAATCTTAAATGGCGTCTCACATCTAAACGAAGACAGATATGAACAAGCCGATTCTTTCAGTGAATTTGTCTCACTCTTAGCTTTCAAACGAGCTATGGCACGACTAAATCCGTCCACTGGAAGCCAAAATCGAAGCGAGCTGTCCAGAGGGGGGGGGGACGTCAGCGAAAATTTTTTCTCTCAGATGGCGTTCAAATTCACCATACCGATGCAGAATTTCACGCTGAATCCGAATCTGGCCTCCGTTTTCTCATCCGATGCTTCGTTTGGGCGCTACACACCAAAACGTCCCAAATTCTAACTCTGTCGTTTTTTCGAAAAATGTTGAAAATTTTTTCTCGCCGATTGCCTTGAAACTCACCATACAGATAAAGAATTTCACGCTGATTCCAAATCTGAAATCCGTTTTCCAATCCGATGCTTCGTTTTGAAACTACAGCCCAAAACGTCCCAAATTCTAACTCTGTCGTTTTTCGCCAATGTCCCAAAATCTTAAATGGCGTCTCACATCTAAACGAAGACAGATATGAACAAGCCGATTCTTTCAGTGAATTTGTCTCACTCTTAGCTTTCAAACGAGCTATGGCACGACTAAATCCGTCCACTGGAAGCCAAAATCGAAGCGAGCTGTCCAGAGGGGGGGGACGTCAGCGAAAATTTTTTCTCTCCGATGGCGTTCAAATTCACCATACCGATGCAGAATTTCACGCTGAATCCGAATCCGGCCTCCGTTTTCTCATCCGACCACTCCTTCCACTCGAAACAGCCCATTTTACAACCCAACATTCAGCAGATTGCACGAAAAACATCACACACTATAGCCTCAAGACTAATCCTGGCGGTCGCCCAAGTCCACCACGACACTCTGTCGTTCCAGAGGGGGGGGAGTCAGCGAACAGTTTGTGAACGTGGACCCACCTGGCCGGCACACCACGACAGACTACAACCTCTGTCGTTCCAGAGGGGGGGGACGTCAGCGATGGCGGCCATCTTGCGCTATCTGGTGTTTGTCACTTGCTTACTACTTACGTGAATATCTGTCTTATACACAAGCGACCATCAGGTATTTCGCAATGAGTATTATTTGTGATAATGAAGCTTGTACATCTTCCTTTTTATGTGATTGAGTCATCAGACCGGCGAAAATGCACAAGCTTCAAACCCACTAAACTACAGCCTGGTTTATTCTAAATTTATCGCCGATTCTGAATCATGCTGCTTATGAAGACCTGCGAATTATTTAAAAAGCATTTACGTATATTGATTTTTCTCTTTAACAAAGTCCGGCGAATTCCGATTTGATAATAAAACTTTTGAGACTTGAATTTAGATAATAAGAAGAGCGATTGATACCTCACATTTTGCTCATTCCATTGAACATTCTCGATGACACAACACAGAGAAACTAGTGGTGCTATCCAGTATCAATTTTGCATCTGGATAAGTGACATCATGAAATGATTTAATTTAGTGGAGTTTATTTGGAAATATTCTGGGTTTCATTAAAATATGTTATTCTTCCTCAGAACATTCATTTGTGCAAAAATGTTGCGATGAATTATTTATATCATGAATTTAACCTAAGCGCTGCCAAAAACAATAATGCAGGCATAGCATATTACAGGCTATGCATTTTCTCGACTAAAATCAATTTGAAATTCCGAGTGCATTCAAAAGGATCTATCAAATGAAATGTTCGCTGGATGGAAAGTAAGAGTAATGTTGATTGGTTGGAATATCGTTAAGAATGATCTTAAGTTAAGATTGAAAGCTATCCACGATAAGGTTCTAAGTTGTAAGCATAATGGACCATTGTGTAAATATATACTATTAATAATATTTGCATGTACATGTAGTTCCAAATCAGTGAACGTGCGGTATATAGCGTTGAATAGCGCAGTAAAACTTTATTGATTTGAACCTTTAGGTTCGAACGACAATCGACCTGCCAAAGACGAGGTGCAGCCCATTGAAGTACTGATACGATGTTGATGTCATTTGTGCAACTTAGTGTATATGAAATATACAAACATGCAGCACTTTTTCATTGACATGCAGTGAATCCAAAAAGTTTATAAAATCAAATATTTTTTGAAAAGATAAATCACTGAAATACTACCCACAAATTTTCTTTTCGAACCAAAAGCTATTTTGTAAACACGACTCGAATTCGGATCGTGTCAGGTCCGAGTGACTTGATGCTACCATACACTTTGCTGCATCCGCCACATGACCATCTCCGTTTCCTTTCCATGTGCTCATTGGTTCAGCGGCTATCTGAGAAGGCCTTCGATCGAGTGCTTAGAAAGCTGATTGAGTATGCAATGGTTTGGCAGAGAGTACCAGAGATGATGCTGTCTGCTTTCATGTGTCTGCACGCAAACTTAAAAACCTCACAAAAACTCAGTAGCTTGAAGTCGCCAGAAGGGGGAGCACTTAGCCCTCTCTTGTTCCGCATGGTGAAGCATGGTTGGACCTTGGGTTACTGTGGGTGCCACGCCACAGTTTCCAGAAACGTGTAACATGAAAACTTGCGAACATGAACCTGTCCCAAGTTTTGAAGATTGCTTTAGCTGGTTTTTTCGCATCATTTGAAAATTAGACAAGTCATAAAAAACCACCACGGACAGAAATTCCTGGGTTTCAAGAGTGACATCTGTTTCCGCTAAAGAATGATATTATTGGCTTTCAATAATGACATATTGACCTCAAATGAAGAAAAGCGCAATTAAAAATGTTTTTTTTTCATTTTTTGTTTCTTGAAAAATGACATTTGTCAATTTTCAAAAGTGAAGTTACGAAATCGATGGAGACAGTATGATTTCAAGAGTTCCATGACCTATCGCTACCGAATTCAACTACAATTGAAATAATTACTGAGAATAAATAGTGTCACACACATGATAGTGAAGTACTCCTCTGTCAATGTTGTACGTTAATCAAACTATGATTTATTTTAAATTATCTATCCGTAGTCAACTACTAATTTGATTTATTTTTTTTATTCAAATTTTTGGTGTTTCTTACAAAAGCTGAAGAACTTGAATGAGTCCAAACAATATCAATTTTTTGTTTTGTGTATTTATATTCTATCTCCTACTTGCTTTTGATGAGTAGAGTCATGTAAATAGCAACTTGAACGTAGGTAGTACAATGAAAGGTACAGTAAGTACAGTACATTGAGAGGTAGTACAGTCGCTGTCAAGTTCTACAGAGAAGCTTATGAACGTATCTTCGTGCGCTGCTAACTTTTTTCAATAATGATCAGTGGACCCAACATTATCGAGGGAACTTTTGTACAATGATCTGAATTCTTCGAATTTGAAGGAATCGTGGCGATCGGAGCATTTTGAAAATGGATTCACAGCAATCCGCAATGACTATTTTTCATATCTCTGAAAGGTATTAAATATTTCTTTTCGCCCACTTATTAAGTTCCTGGATGTGCCATCGTTTTGAATCAGTTTGCACTTCTAGCAAAGTGACACGTTTAAACAATCTAATTCTGTGATTGTCCCAGCCATTGTGTGCAATGGTAGCAAGCGATAGAAATTGATGTAGAGATTCGTCTCTCTTTGGCATACGTGATTGGCCAAGTGCGTGTATTGCAGAAGCAGCTCGTACAAGCGAACACACGAACTTCAACAGTCAGATTGCAGGCAGGCCTGTTAAGTGGAAAGTACATATTTTTCTTAGTGTAAGACTCATTTTTTCTTAGTGATAAACAGATGAAAATATTGTTCACACCGTTCTACTCCTCACGATCTAAATTTGCTGTGTTCGTTTAATGTGGTGTCAATCTTCTGGTTCGTCAGAATTCAGACGAATTTGAATTACGTTCAATGTAAAATTAATCTTCTTGTCCCTGGTGTCTAGTTCTGGTCGTGACCATCAGTATCGATGAATGTCATATCTAGACCCAGGCACGCAGACAAGGCAGTTCATCTCTGCGGATAAACTTGTAGGAAAATGTGGTTTATCGAATCTCGATTTGGCGATGAGAAGGACAACGCTTCGGTCATGTGTTAAGATCAGATGAAGCTGTTCTGAAGGAGTTGGGAGGGTCGATGACCAGTGGTCAACAGTAGAACAAAGGAAGCGTGGAGACAATGCATCAATGTGGATCTCAATCAACTGAAAAAAGATGAATCACTTGCATTGTGGGGGAAAGCCATCAGTCGTCCAATCCCATTTCAAGAAGAATGTTGACGTTAAACGAAAATGTGTCACTGGTTTAAGAAACTGGGATGAGTCATAAAAAGAAGTCGAAGATAATGTATAGCAATTAGTATTTCATGAAAGCTTTTAAAGCCAACCACTAAATTCATTTTTCTTTTCAGTCGTTGTCTGGACGCATGGAAAGAGTTCGTGGCAGAACGCAGGGCTCAGGAGGATGAAATTGTTAATCTCTTTAGAAAACGAATTCTACAGCGACGATATTTTAAACGATGGACATTAGTGAGTAGATCAAATGTTAAAATGTTAATGTCGATGATGACGGATGAAATGCATTGCATGTCATAAAAAGGGATTAATCAATTACCTCAAATATTCAACACTTACCTCTTTCAATTCACTTAAGTCATTGAATAACAAAGTTTCTATGCGATGAAAAGCTTGTGTTTGTGGTCTCTGTGACATAGTGGCTAAGTCCTTGATTTGGCGTTCTTTTGATCGTGTGTATGAATACTAAAAATGTCGTTAGAAGACAGCAGAAAGCGCATCCGGACTGATGACAGTATTTATCCGATGGGCAAGGAGTAACGTTGAAGCTTCATCAAAGCACCTGCACGTTTTCTGCCATCCGGTAATGCGGGAACCAGGGAGATGCAAGGAATATGTGCCACTTAAGTAGTAAAGAATCCTCCCAACTGCGCACAGCGCCCCCCCCTCTGGAGCGCGAGTTGGGTTGGTGTGGTTCTGGGTCGACCGGCCGGGTGTGTCTTGGTCGACCGTCGTGGTTGTTCTTGCGCGGCGATCTTTGTTTTTGGTGTGTAGGATTGGT